>JAGWEN010000455.1:0-92663 GCA_018703685.1 Orius laevigatus
CTCCAGTACAAGTAGGCTACTCTTTGCACCTTTCGTCCCCAAACAATGTAAATTGGCCAATATTGTTCTTTCTTTCGTCCAACCATGATGCTCTAAAATAGGTCGAAAACGACTGCTTTTTTCCGTAGAAATAAAACAACAAAAACAAACATGAAAGAAATGACTGATTTACTTTTTCGGCCTTATAATACGACGTTAAGTTGGAAATGACAGTATTAATACATCTGTTTTTTGTTTATTTAGTATTGTAGTTATTTATTTTTGTAAATTAATAAAAGTGGGCGAAAATGTGAGTAAAAATGGAGAAACGCCGATAAACCTCTAACTCTTTCGCGAATATTTGGTCGGGCTCAACAGGAACCAATAAAACTTAAACATAAAACAAAAAAAAAAAAAAAAAAAAAAAAAAAAAAAAAAAAAAAAAAAAAAAAAAATGTAGGGACATGGCAATGATGTTTTGATGTTGATGAAGAACGAGAAAGTAGTATCAAAATAAAAGAGGTGTTCATGCGTGTTTTATTGTTTTTTATTAAAGGCGGGTAGTTTTACGATAGGTGTTCTCTTTGTAGGGGGTGTGGATTCTGCCTAGTAGTGTCACGTCTCAACACTGTCTCAGTTGACACTGTTCTCATTTGTTGAAAGGAGTGAATGTGATTTATGCAGCCCCTTCCCTATCGCCTCCTTCTTCCTCCTCTCTAAGAACAACATCCCGATCGCTCTATTCTTCAATTCTGTTGACTTTCCGCGGTCCACGCCTGCAGCAAATAGGGTATAAAATGAGATTTTATTCTCGACTAATTAGAAAAAATTTCTCATTAAGGGGTTGTTTGTCTAAAGTTGACATTTCCTCGTGCATATGCTCAGGATGTGTTTTTGTCAAGCGCCGGGAAGAAGAGTCTTGATCCAGAAGTTTAAGGTAGATGTGCTACATTATTAAACCTTAGCACCATACAGAAAAGCTATCGCATATGAATCTAGGCCTCATTAAAAACATTCTTCTTCGCCAAATTATGTCTGACCAAGAGTTTATTCTAAATATTTAAATCAATTTTTGCTAAATAATAAGATGTTTAAATGGAGAATCATAAGTCCTAAAGTTTCCCTCATTGTTTCCGTTAGTGAGATGATTACCCCTGGAATGCGGCTAATCAGAGTCTACATCAGTGATGGGAGGGTCTGGGTCGAGACTTGTTATCTCCCTGGAGGAGACAGCGTTGTTTGACGAGGCTAGAGTGATTGTTAATGAGCTGCAGTGAAGACAATCGCCGTGTTTTCCATTTGGGGAAAGGGCTTCCTTTTCGCCTTCTTCCCACCCTCCTCCTACGATTTGCGACGGGAAAGGGAAAATTACCATTAAAATACTAGACTCTTCGGGAAAGGTATAAAGCCGAAAGCATGACCCGACAATAATGCTCGGGCTTACGATACACGTGCCTCTAGTCTCAGAAGGATCACGAAAATGTTTTCCGCCGAAGAAAGAGCGAGAGGAAAATTATTCAAAGTTGGCCCCCCACCCCCCACACACACACACACACACACACACACAAAAAACACGACCCACACGGTTTCTACTGTTTCAACTAATCCGAAACGAGGATTTTCGTAGTCTGCTTTCCATCATGTTTTAAGTCGGAAATTGTATTCCGATTATCGAATCATTTCCATTTTCAGCTTTTATAATTCTACACCATATTCATTAACATTTTATAATGAAGCCTTTTCACAGATCTGATTGAGAATTTCAACAGGATTATTCCGTCTGGGAACGTATTTATTCAAAATAGTATTTAATGCATCAAATAATCGTTTTTAATTCTTACCACCCAATACGAAAATGAATTTTAACGAATTTTTTTAATGGAAGGTATTATCAAAATAAAGCAACATTTTTCCGGCTTACTTTTATCACTAATTAGTATTTACCAACAAAATTTGCTAAGGTTAAGCAGAAGTACCAAATTTGGGAAAAGTCCGAACTAAATACAAATGAGTGTATGATCAATCAATCATTTTGGCACACGTGCAGAAAGAAATATTATTGGTGCCAAGTATACATACCCTATGGCAGAGGAGGACAAAATGTAATTGAATTACAAATTACAAATTACTTTGAAGTAATTCAATTACATTCAAGTAATTCAATTACATCAAAAGTAATTCAATTACATTCAAGTAATTCGATTACATTCAAGTACATAATTCAATTACAAGAAATGTAATTCGATTACAAAAAATGTAATTTGATTACAAAAAAATTTAATTCGATTACAAAAAAAATTTTAATTCGATCAAAAAAATGTAATGGCCGGCAACAAAAATGTCGTTTTTTTATGATAAAGGACTCTAGACTCTCTAGAGTATCTTTTTCTGTGATGATGAAGTCTAGAGTGTCGTTTTTCGATGATGCAGGATTCTAGAGGGTCATTTATCGTTCATAAATAAACCCAGAGTGTCATTTTAGGATTATAATGGCACCTAGATTGCCTTTTACTTTGAACATGAATTCTAGAGGGTCTTTTTCCAATGATGAAGGATTCTAGAGTGTCTTTTTAGGAATATTATGCCATCTGGAATGTCTTTTACTTTGAAAATGAATTCTAAAGGGTCGTTTTTCATTTTTTTCAATTTTTTTTTTTTTAAATTTAGTGAAAATAGATATTTTTTGATTTTTTGTTGTAATTTGTAATTGAAAATGTAATCTAATTACAAATTAGATGTAATCGAATTACAATGTAATTCAATTAATTACTATAAAAAGTAATTCGATTACAATGTAATTCAATTACATTGTAATTCAATTATTAATTCAATTACAATGTAATTCAATTATTAATTCAATTACAATGTAATTCAATTACGCCCTACTCTGCCCTATGTTCTGTAGAGTCAAACTTTTTGAGAAAGTCAGAGTTATGGTGTAGCGCCTCCATACCACCTGTTTTATGCTGAGTGCCTGAAAGTGCCTTATAAACTTTTTAGGTAGATTTCTTTCAGAAAATCTACCTATTTTTTAATTATTCATAGGTAAAGTTTTAGATATAAGTATTGGATATATGTAATAAGCTTAATCAATGAGTTAATAATGATTAATAAGGAACAAATTAGTTTTGCTATGTTTCCCAAACATCAATAAAAATAAATAAAAAACTAGCTAAAATCATTATCAAAAGTCAGTGATAAACAGTTAACAAACTGATTGTGATGTGTGAAGACTTAAAAGGAATTTTAAAAAACTCCGGGGAAACCAAGCTCGAAATAGTTTGAGAGAAATCCGTTCGGCAGCACTTCCCACAGTCGTTCAGCGTTCTACTATAAAAATTCTAAAATAAAAAAATCCGCCGAAAGCCTCCGTGTGGCCAACCCCAATAGTCTGCTTTCCTCCGGAAATCAGCAAAAAAATAAAACTAATCTATTAAAGAAAATAAGAGGTCGGAGGAATTATCCAAAAATTATGAACTGTTTTCATACATATGTATGTATTTGATTGTAAATATATAGCAGCGTTTATATGTGGCTGATTACGATTACGCAAGAAAAAGGGCAATTAATTTCAAACCAAAATTACAATTTTAAACAAAAGTCAAAATTATAGTTTTTTTCATGTTTTTGGGGGGAAGGAACACGAATAAGTATGAAAATTTTTGAAATCACAAAACACCGATTTTCTCGATAACACGTTGACATCCGAAGTTGAAACGTACAAATTATTCCTACCAAAGGCAACATTGAGAATTTTTTGGCGGAAAATCAGTGTATCAGTGATGAGGCCAATTTTGGGTGCTGCATACCTGCAAGTAGAAAATCTAGAAATATTCAGTGACGTATAATGATGAGTAGAAACTCATCTCAAAAAGGACAAAAGCATTAATTTCTCAGCTCTCTGTTTATCAATTGACTTGAAATTTTAAGGGCACATTCATAAAATTATATATGTGAAAGTCGATAGGCCCCTTCTGAGTCTCTGAATACTAACCTAAATTTTTATTCCTTCATAGCAATCGAATTTTTCGTCGAAACTTTGTCAAGAGTTTCTTGGATTAATTGAGTTGAGACTTAAGAGCGTCTGGGGCCTGTTGTAAAATAATAAAAAAATTAATGCAAATCTTGATAGATACGTCACTATAAAGCAAATAATAATTTTTAACTGAATTATACGATATTGAAACATTTTAAAAACACTCGAGGAAAAAGAATTCCGCTTTCTGAGTCATAAAGTATTCGTCCTGGAGCTTGCCCAGAGACACGAACTTTCTCAAAGGTCTACAGATTTCGGGGGATCCATAAATTTCGGGGGAAATGAATCCTTTTTTTTTCTAACATAACTTAAATTTGGTGATAATTTTATGAAAATGGGAATAATTTCACTCAAACTCAATATAATTACCTAATTATAGTTAATTAATTAATTTTTGAAATTTTTTTTTCAATCATAACTTGAATTTGGTGATAATTTTATGAAAATGGGAATAATTTCACTCAAACTCAATATAATTACCTAATTAATTAATTAATTAATTTTTGAAAAAAAAATTTTTTTTTCAATCATAACTTGAATTTGGTGATAATTTTATGAAAATGGGAATAATTTCACTCAAACTCAATATAATTACCTAATTAGTTAATTAATTAATTAATTTTTGAAAAAAAAATTTTTTTTTCAATCATAACTTGAATTTGGTGATAATTTTATGAAAATGGGAATAATTTCACTCAAACTCAATATAATTACCTAATTAGTTAATTAATTAATTAATTTTTGAAAAAAAAATTTTTTTTTCAATCATAACTTGAATTTGGTGATAATTTTATGAAAATGGGAATAATTTCACTCAAACTCAATATAATTACCTAATTAGTTAATTAATTAATTAATTAATTTTTGAAAAAAAAATTTTTTTTTCAATCATAACTTGAATTTGGTGATAATTTTATGAAAATGGGAATAATTTCACTCAAACTCAATATAATTACCTAATTAATTAATTAATTAATTTTTGAAAAAAAAATTTTTTTTTCAATCATAACTTGAATTTGGTGATAATTTTATGAAAATGGGAATAATTTCACTCAAACTCAATATAATTACCTAATTAATTAATTAATTAATTTTTGAAAAAAAAATTTTTTTTTCAATCATAACTTGAATTTGGTGATAATTTTATGAAAATGGGAATAATTTCACTCAAACTCAATATAATTACCTAATTAGTTAATTAATTAATTAATTAATTTTTGAAAAAAAAATTTTTTTTTCAATCATAACTTGAATTTGGTGATAATTTTATGAAAATGGGAATAATTTCACTCAAACTCAATATAATTACCTAATTAATTAATTAATTAATTTTTGAAAAAAAAATTTTTTTTTCAATCATAACTTGAATTTGGTGATAATTTTATGAAAATGGGAATAATTTCACTCAAACTCAATATAATTACCTAATTAATTAATTAATTAATTTTTGAAAAAAAAATTTTTTTTTCAATCATAACTTGAATTTGGTGATAATTTTATGAAAATGGGAATAATTTCACTCAAACTCAATATAATTACCTAATTAGTTAATTAATTAATTAATTAATTTAAAAAAAATTTTTTTTTCAATCATAACTTGAATTTGGTGATAATTTTATGAAAATGGGAATAATTTCACTCAAACTCAATATAATTACCTAATTAATTAATTAATTAATTTTTGAAAAAAAAATTTTTTTTTCAATCATAACTTGAATTTGGTGATAATTTTATGAAAATGGGAATAATTTCACTCAAACTCAATATAATTACCTAATTAATTAATTAATTAATTTTTGAAAAAAAAATTTTTTTTTCAATCATAACTTGAATTTGGTGATAATTTTATGAAAATGGGAATAATTTCACTCAAACTCAATATAATTACCTAATTAATTAATTAATTAATTTTTGAAAAAAAAATTTTTTTTTCAATCATAACTTGAATTTGGTGATAATTTTATGAAAATGGGAATAATTTCACTCAAACTCAATATAATTACCTAATTAGTTAATTAATTAATTAATTTTTGAAAAAAAAATTTTTTTTTCAATCATAACTTGAATTTGGTGATAATTTTATGAAAATGGGAATAATTTCACTCAAACTCAATATAATTACCTAATTAGTTAATTAATTAATTAATTAATTTTTGAAAAAAAAATTTTTTTTTCAATCATAACTTGAATTTGGTGATAATTTTATGAAAATGGGAAAATTTGGTTAATTGGTCATAATTACCTAATTACATAATTAATTACCTAATTAGTTAATGAAATTTAATCGGGATCACGTGAAGATTATTTGGTTAAAATTTGGTGAAGATCGGACCGGTAGAAAGCCCGTAGCACATTTTTGCAAACTTTAGACAGACATATTTCCGCCATTTTGTCGAATTTCAAAAATCGCTCTCGTCACTTTCAAGATAACCACGAAAGGAAGATTGTGTGAAAATTTCGTGAAAATCGGATGAAAATTGTGGCCGTGAAGTGTTCCGAGAAAAAAGGCGACGGACGGCCGGACGGCCGGACGGCCGGCACCACAGACAAAGTCATGTCCGGCAAAGATCAAAAGTCAGTTTGACCCTAGGGGGTCTGGAAGACCCTTCCCCAAAAACCCGAATCCGACGGTAATACAATAACTTCTCTTTGAGAAAGTTAAAATATGACTTCAAGTGGCCTATTCCGACTTATCCTTTATCCGATAATATCTACCTACATCTCGCGCTCTATCATATTATAAAAAGGCTTGTAATTATACAAGGAGGAGCCTTGCAAGGACGAAACGGCCCGGTTTGTAATATAAAAATAAAACCCTGTTTTATAGTCAAAGGTCTCATCTGCATAATAAAGTCAAGTTCTTCCCGTTGAGGTCATCGGAAACCACCTTGAACCGGGCGGGAATCCCTACTTAACTTTTCGGAAAAGAAAAACGAAAAATCCCGAAAAACTGTTGACTTTTGGTCACGAACAGATTAAAATTCAAAATGATCTGGTTCAACCTTAAGGAAAGCAATAAGTTAAAAACCGGACTTTAAAAGCCGCTTATATAAAATTTATCCCGGATTGAATCGGTCTTATTTTTGAGATTGGGAATTTCGATCGTTATGCAATTCCATTAAAGACTTAAAATGTTTTTTAAATATTTTCTATCAAGATGCATTTTGTGATTTGTCTCTTAATCTAATGTAAGACACTTTGATATATGTCTACTTTCGGAATGTTTTTTTATTGGTGGTTTTGTAACTCATTAGTCATTGGGAAGTTTTTTTTTTTTGGACACCATAGGTTTTCTACAAATTAATATAAAGAGTTTGTACTGCATAGGTCTTGACCACTACATAGGCTGAGAGTGGATGGAGAAATGAAACACCACATTACGAAATTGAATGGTTTATTCATTATTGAATTGAGGTAGTTGAGGAGTGAATGCTGGAGAAGATGAAGCTGATGAACTGGCAGCAGAGTTTAAGCAGAATGATGTCGTTACTGCTTGCTGACTACACAATGCTGAATGTTGAGATACTGGATTGTTCCCTATCGATCTAGGTAGAATTTTCTACAATGTTCTATTCGGTCCAGGAGCTCCCAGGCAGTTTAGGGCGTTAGTGAGCTTTTAATTGATGTGATCACCACATTGAGGCACGTTGCCTCAATCCGCCGAGTTAGTTTTGGTTTTGGGACACTACCTACTTACTTATTTTTTCAAAAAAGGCTTCGAACAAGAAAAACGATCTGTTATGGGCAGTCAAATGTAGCCATTATTTAAAATAATTTAAGCTATGGTTCTGGGTGTATAAAAAAAATTTTTAATCAAAATTTTTGCGTTTGATTTGGGCAAGGTATCGTCCTCGTCAATCTTGCGTTACTAACCTTGATGACAACTGTTCCGGATTACCCATAGTTTACTCAAGCAAAAGAAAAAAAAGAAAAAAGAAGAAAAAAAAAATTGAAGTCAGATTTACGTCGTCAATGCTAATGAAGGTGGCTTCAAATTGGCTACCTAGTGGAAATAATTATTTGGGTTTGTTTACTAATTGTGTCTCATTCTGTAGCACGACCGCCTACCCAAACGTCCTTCGCGTGTCATCGGATTTTTTGTTCTCATAAATTGCCCACAACGTCAAAGATACCCACGAGGAAAATACACAAAATAAAAATAGATTCCTAACCAAAAACTATTGTCTAAAAGTATGTTTTCTGACTAACAATAAGTCATCACTTATCAGTATTCAAAAAAATTATCAATGAAAACATGGGACGAATTGTCCCCCAGTCGCGTCGTGTAGGTTCGCGAATGCTTTCACTATACAAGAAAAGGGGATTCCAAGTGGGGGTTACTGGGTACGAAGCTCGCATCAGTCAGCTTCGCTCACTCTGAAAAACAGGAACAACACCTCTGTCATCTTTCATCCCCCTTTCGTACACAAACAAGGGGAAAAACAACACCAAGTAAGTATTCTAAATTAATTTCCACCCCATTATTATTTAGGATTTTTAAATTTTCCTATGAATAAAATTTAAAAAAATTTTTTTTGTTCAATTTTCTAACTTTAAAATTTAGAATAAGCAAAAATATTTTCTATATTTAGTTGGAAGGCATACCTTATTACGAGTAACTCAATCTGCTCCAGACAATCTATTTCAGTACACCTTCGCTCTAAATAATTTGTAGGATGCACAAATTTCAATATTATATTCATGGTATTATTATTTCCTATGAGAAATGAATCCTTATTAGTTACTGGTGTTCAATAGGAACCATAGAATTGATGTCATATTTTCTGAACCAAGATTTGAAAATATGACTCAATTATGCGTTATATCACTTGTGCTATACGGAAGTGATACCGGTATTTTATGAAGGAAAAAAAAAGATAATTAATTCAAAGCACCTGGATTTCATATTTTACAAATAAACAACGTTCAATGCCATTATTACTATGAGTGCATTTTATTTTTTTTTAAATTGCGTTTTTAAAACTCCTGAGTCAATTTTCGTCCTGTTTCGGAAAACGGCGCAATAAAATTGTGATGGGATCGACATTACGATAGAAACTTCCGAGGAGGAAGCCCGTACGTAAGGAAAAATCCCCGTCCCGGGAGAATTTCAAGAGTCGGCACGAAAAACAATACATGCCTAAGCACTTTGATGGAATTCTTCGCGGTTAAAAATAAATCAACGGTTTGTCTCTTTTGAAGTAAATTATTGTTTTAAACTTCCCAAAATGGTCAACCTAGGTCAGGGAAGTGAACGGTACAACTGTTACCGTAATCATGAAGTGAAAATTGAAGGTCGTTTGTTCAATATTTCGATATCTGCCTTCCATTTATGCGAATAGACAATAATTAGAACATTTTTTTTTTAAATTTCGGTTTTAATAGGTTCATAATAAGTAGGACTTCATTAGATTATTACTCCTCCTGAAGTATTTTTTTCAAATTTTTGTTGTTTTCATATTTTAAAAAATAATAAAAGGAGGGAAGTTGGAACGAAAGTAAAAGTCCGCAGTAAACAATCCGTTAGGTAAGAAGGTACATTCGAACGGTGTCAAGGTCGGTATACTGAAGAAGGTTAAGCTCCTGCCCGGCCGGGCTCATCCGCTTCGGGTCCTTGCTAACGAGGAAGAAGTTGAGACTCTTCATAATTTTCAACCTCTTTTAAATACCCTTTCGCCCTTGAAGAAGATTCAAAAAATTTTAATTAAAACACTCGTTTTCCTTGCTTGTTTCACGATTAATATTCAACACAAAACATCTTCAAATTTTTACCACTTTGCGACTTCCTTCATTGAAATACAAAAAAGAGAAATCTATAATCCTTAAGTTTTAGCCTCTTTAAATCAGAAAATGTTCCAAAACCAATTTTAATGCCCCAAACAACTGGGACCACTCTTTTGTTTTCAAAGACAGTTTATTAAGTTCGAAAACCGAAAAGTTGACTGGAAGAATTAAGTCTTTTGGCATTGAGTACCTACCTACTAAAATTTTAATTTTGTTTTGGAATATAAAGCAACATTCATCACGTTCAATTTTGCAATTCGACGAGCGAAAAAACGATTTATCCTTGATTTGCCTCGGGATGGAAAAAAAAAAATCAAATCCTAATTATACAAGGTATGTTTTCAATTAAAAAATCATCATCTGGTCATAAGTCTTTTTTACCGTCTAGGAGATACTGTGAAGACCAAATAAAATTTCAATTACCAAAAAAAGTCAACCATGACTTTAGAGTTTGGATGGGAAAACCACAAAGAGAGAACTTGAAAAGATTGATTGGATTAATGTTAATATTTATATTTGATAATGAATCAAGAGCACATTGAAATAATAATTATAAATTTCGTATTCACGATATTCAGTGTAAACTTAATAATTTACACAAGAATTGTCAGTTCATTTTGATTTATGTTTGTTCGAATAAATATTGTATTTACATACATACTTATTTAAATAAATTCCTGTTAACTATTTTAGCCCTCTGTATATTTGGGGAGATGATACTAGGGTGGTTCCTAAATGGGGTGAACAAAGATCACAGAAGTTATGAAGATTCATTCCTGTCATAGTTTTAAAAGAGATGATGTTTTTGCCATCTTTTGCCATGTTTTGCCAGAGAGTTCTTATGATCATACATTTCATTGTTTGTTTAAAACCTTTGACCTTTTTTGAGTGTGTTATTTTTTAGTTAGTTTATCTCCCACACTTTGTAAAGTCAATATGGCAAAAGCCTTCACCTGGGACCTGAAGCCTTAGTTTAGATAGTTTCTACTATGTATAAGCTAACACCACATGAAGCAACTAGCGGTTTCTTATATAGATTTTCAAGAAAAATGACTGAATTCTGCTTTATGTTGACCACGAACCATTCTCGCAAAGGGAAAAAAATTAACCCCGCAAGTAATCCAACTATCATTCTTCATACTGTTTGATTTTTTGAGCAAAATAATAATTTAAAACGTAGGTAATTTTTTTTATCTTGAAAACGAGGTCTCTAAACTAGCACGTAACCATTTAATTTTTGGAAATTTTTCGTTTCGGATTAAATATCACTTGAAAAGATAGGTCACGGTTAGATATTATGTCATAAAATATTTTATGGTTTTAGATAATTAAAGATGTAATCAAGTGCATTGTTTACTTTTAGTCGTTTGAGGTTAAAAGCGAAGGAAGTTAAGTAATGAACAAAAATTTACTTTAAAAGGTGTTGAAATAACGAGAATTCTTTTGTGAGAAAAAAACTTCCGGATTTTGGTGAATCGGAAACGAAATTTGTGGCTTGAATGCAATCCGGTAGTGACTCATTTGGAATAGGAAAAAAAAAGCTTAAAGAAAGTTTTTGTGTAAACTACGTGCTGCTATTCAGGATGTACCAATGTACCCCTCTTAATTTTCGAGTTTCTCTTCATTTTAACGTTTAATTCATAAATTTTTATAAGGTAGGTTGAATATTAATTTATAAAAACAAAAACATAGAAAGGAATCCTTGGAGAAAAATAAGTTACAAAATACAAGTTTTGCAATCTGTATTGTTTAGAAACGTTTAGAGCAAGAAGGAAGGATTGATTATCGACCAAGATTGTCTCTTGTGTGTATTTTTGAGCTTTCACTCTCGTTTGGGCCATTTTCGGACACTAAAGTACTCAGCTCGCCCTCCCACCCATCAAAAACTCTCACGTTAAATAAAAATCCACGATTGCTTCAAAGCACGATTTTGCCTTTTCAATTGCACTGAGAGCATACACGTGAATCACGTTTAAGCCCCTTTGGAAATCACTTTCTTTATTTAAGTAAAAGTTCTATCTTGAATTTAGTCTGGCAATGTTTTAGGTGAAGGTTCCCTGGCCTTCGAAATAAGGTGACAACTTTATCAAAATGCAAAGCAGGTTGACAATAAAGTCGACCATCTAAATTTCGTGCTTGCACTAAAGTTTAGAGATTTAAAATTCTTAAGAAATAACATAAAAAAATAAAACATTTTACAATTTATCTCATTTTATGACGATTTTTAGTTTATTTGTAGCAATCGAAGGACAGCATTTACATTAAATTTATTCGTTGAATTCTTTGCAAGGTCTTTTTAAGTTTTATGCGATTTGCGCAAGGGGAATAAGTTCTTGGTCGCAGCACTTCCCTTTTTTTAAAATGACGTCATTTTAAAGGTCTTCAATCCAATAAAAAGCTACCTAACTCTTAAATAGACAGCTCGTTTGGTGATCTGAGGACTGAGATGGTTAATTAATTAATTTGGAAAAAGATGGACTAAGGAAACAATTTCATGGATGAAAAAGCCCCAAATATGGGCAATGTAGAAATTCACCTTCCAACCCCTATGACGATAAAGCAAAAAAATTGGTTGAGTGGTGAAGTTTCTCCATTTGGATTCGAAATTCGATCGAAAATGATATGATATGGGCTTATTTTGATTATATTGAGAACAAAAGATGTTCTTCCTAGCATGTCACCTGGCGAGGCGTTCCCGTAACTTATTCGTTTCAAGGCGAACCTCTCGAGTCTTAAACTTCCTTGGTGAATGTCTTTTTTTTCGCGATCGAACCCTAACGAGTTCTCAAGAAAACCTAAAAATAAAAGCCGTTGAAAAATTTTTTTGCATGCGTAACTGGCTTAAACTAACTTGATCCGGAAATCATAACAAATGGGTCCTAATGTTCAAATTATACCTCAAAGCCTGATAATTATTTTAAATTACAGGTCCTCAGGGAATCCTTGTGGGAAATTTATGGCTGTTCTAAATAAATTTCATTGTGAAAATTAAACTACAAATGACCAAAATTTTCTGTTATGTAACTTCCCACGGCTTAGGTCCTTGGCCTGAAAGTCCTACACAAATTTATTTCATCCATTTTTTTCATAAAAAATTGCACTATTGTTTATTTTATCGGTTCAAAAATGCAAAAAAAAAGTTTGAAGGCCAAGTGGTCTTCCTGCGATTTTAATTTCGTCCTGCTTTGCTTTTTTTGTTCACACTTTAACGACCCGGAAAATCATAAACGCCCAAGGACTGATTTTTCCCAAGAGGCTTTTTCGCAAAAATTAAACAATGAAAAACCAATTGGGCAAATTCGATGGAATGAAGTAGAAAAAAAATATTTACAAATAATATGGAGAAAGTGTCTTATTTGAAAAACAAAATATGGTTTTCCTTGAATTTCACCATGCTACCTTTATAGGTCCAATATGTTCCTCCTGTCTTTAAACGTTTTGGCCAAGTTCAAAAAAAAAATAAAAATAAAAAAAAAATAAAAAAACTAATAATCCGAAAGAGTCAGAAAAAAAAATTTGTAAGTTCAAATTGTGAAGGCTCCTAAGTGAAAAATATTTTGCAACTCTAAAATACAGTGGTTACAGCTTTAAGTAATCAAAGAAAAAAAAGTTCTGAGACAAAAGGGTAATCTAGAAGTGGGAGCAATAACTAGTTCGCCTTGAAATTGAGGGCGTTGATATCCTTTAAAATATTTGACGTAATATTCTATGAGTGATTCATGTAATTAAAAGTAAAAATAGGTACTACAGTGCAAATATTAGCAAATATTAGTTCTCCTATTGGCTAAGATTAGATAAATAAATATTTTAGTTGAACCGTTATCGTCTCAGCGATGCACTTGTTGAGTGAATCGTTGGAATGATTTGCACTCAAGGGCGGCCGAGGGTGTTGAAATGATGAAAACCTGTTTTTTTTTAATCTGTCAAAGCCGCAACCTGGATTTGAGTGAATGTCGAAAATCTACGTGAAAGATCGAGATAAAAATGCAACTTTGGACTCGCGCTGTCTTTTTTCATTAAAAGTTTCACTCTTTGACAATACGATTAACTAATCTTTTATAATTTCTAACGTTTCATTTGACGAGAGAGTTTTATTTCATCAGATCGTCTTCTATTGTATTTTGGCTTTCGTTTCTGACAGACAAAAGCAACGAATTTTTCTAGATTCGTTCAACAAAACGATTTTGGACGAATGGCAGATTTCACTCAACAAACGCGAAAACTGGAACAAGTCCGCGATTACGAGTTTTAATTGTGAGTCTTCAAAGATGAAGGGAATGTAGACTGATGGGCAGATTAGTAGGACGTACGTCAGACCATCCGTGAAAGAGAATGGATATATTTCACTTCAGGGGGGAGGTTTCTTTTTTTACTAACCGGTTTTAAATTTTTTACGCCGCCAAAAAACGGGCTCCGCACAAAAAAAATCGCGTGCTTTTAATTTTTTTACGAAAAGAAATCAGCACGCAAAACGCCGAAATAATTTGGCGGATGTCATTCCTTTGGTGACACTGTACAAACCATATTTAGTAAAGAAATTTTTACATCCTGCATTTTTACACTTTTTGACTAATAAATAATTAGCCCATCTAAAAATATCTTATTTGATGTGTACCTATATTATTTGAAGAACTGTGATATTGTAAAATGTGAAGATGTCCAATGCAATACCTCAGTGTCATTTGCATCATCCGATCTTAAGAATCTCCATTCTATTGAAAAGATAAAAATCGGTGTTTCCCCATATAGATAAAATATCTTTTGTATATTTAGGTACTCGTGAAAAAAATTGTTTCCCAACATATATAAAGAAAAACAACTTTCAATATTGAGTTAATTGGTTTTTAACTAGGGAGTGAAAATGAGTAAATTTCATAAGACATCGGCTTATATCGAAAAATGCCGGGAAGCGTTCGGATGTGCGGATCCGATGTCCTGTTTTGGGTCGTAAGTTTTTTTTTCTTTTTTCATTATTTTCATTTTCGTCCATGAAAAAACTAACCGATCCAAAACTGTCTCCTTGAGCTAAATTTTCGGAATCGAATAAAAATTATAGTTTTTGTCCAAAAGAGGCCATTGATTGTTTGCATAAATAACTTGTTCGATGGGGTCTGACCATGATTAATTTGTCAAAACGAAATACCTAGAAATCGTGCGAACTTAAAACTTGTTTTCCTTTATTTAATTTTTTACCGACGTCACTGTTAATCACGTCGTTTTCCGTTATACGATGCGGTCATTGCAATTAATTCTTCGTTTTCCATCGAAACCATTAATTTCCCTGAAATCTCTCTTTATTTGTAAATTGAGTTTTTTAGTTAGTAAAAAAAAGTTTTTAGAAAAATAAAAATTTTCAAAACCACTTCATTTCAAGTGGAGGCGTCTTTCTTGATACTTAGAGTGCAAAGACATTTTGTTGTAAGAAAAAAGTGAATAAATAAAAACATTTTTTATTAAAAAGATTGATAATAATATTAATTATGTATATTTAAACAATTACCCATGTTTTATAATAAATTAAACTCAACACTTTCCACACTTATTTTATGCTTCAATTACAAAAATAATAATAGTCCTATTGCTCTTGGTTGGTGAAGCTGTGATGAAAGTTGAGAATGTGCCAACACTTTTTTTCCCTTTCGAGAATTGGTTTATTATTATTTTTTTATTATTTTTTTTTAACCCTTTAGGCCTGGGTTTTTGAGTTCTTGAGGACCAACTTTTTTACCCAGATTTTATGATCGAAAATATGAGATTTACCACAAATATCGTTGCATTTATAAGAAAAGTTAATTAATTTTAAAGGAGAAAGCACCGAGAGTCGAGACATCTACTATAGTCTATATTGCTTTATTTTGAAACAGAGAGTAATTTACAATTTTTTGAAATATGTCATTTGCGATGTTTAGGCGAAAGATATTTTATTAGCCTTAACCTTCCAATGCCTTAAACGTGCAAATAGCAAAGATTCTAGGTATGTATTCCCATTTTTTGAAGATAAAAAAACTTATGATTTCTGAAGAAAACCTCTATCGAATCTGACAAGATTATACTCTTTATCTTCTAGAAAATGCGTAATTTGTTCTCAATATATTTTTTCCTCTGTTGCAGAATGGATAATAAAGGTGTGGCGATGCAAAAAATGCCCTCCGTAATTAGTATAAATGGAGATATTTTAAATACGTCATCGACGTGAGTTTGTTATTTTTAAAACGTAAATTCGATATTTTAATTGAATTTTTTTCTTCAGGTTGAAATTGGCGGAAAATGACGTTATGCAAAAAAACGCCCTCAATATGACGAAATCGGACACCGAGCTTTACGATCCGTTTAATAACCGAGACATGACCAACGCGACACCGTGAGTGTCTTAAGACTTTCATTTCGGTTTTTTCAATTTCCTTATTTTTCAGAGATTCGGGTGCGCTTTTGCATTTGTTGAAAAGCAGTCTCGGATCTGGCATCTTGGCCATGCCTGGGGCTTTCAAACACGGTGGACTTCTTTTTGGCATTGTTGGGACGATAGTCGTCGGTTTTATATGTACGCACTGTGTCCAATTGTTGGTGAGTAAACCTTTCTTTTTCTATGTTACACCTTTATATAAAGATAAGTAATTGTTTTATTATTGTGTAAGACATTCTTCCTTCTTGGGTCAAAAGTCGTTACTTCATAATTGCACAAATCACAGAATCTATTAAATTTTATGTAACGACATTTGATGGAGTGTCACTGGTTACATCAATTCCTCTTTTTAGCTCCTAAACTCCCATATAAATGCTTCCAGATTTACGTACTCACTTTTCTTTTACTCGCAGGTGTTCTGTTCTCAATTTTTGTCTGCGAGGGTAAAACGCCCTTCTTTGGGATTCGCTGAAACTGCTGAAGTGGCATTCCAGACAGGACCTGAAGGTCTCCGAAAATACTCAAATGTTGCTAAGTAAGCATTCAACATTCTATGAATACTTGAGAAAAATCAACCCCCAGTGTTATCCAACAATTTGTGTAAATGTATTTTATTATAAAGAGTTACTGTGTATTGAGGAAATTCCAAAGGAAAAAGAAATACTTACCTTTGTTGATTAAAAAGAATTCTTTGTACTGAATGTGCTGCTATCTTTGGGATTATTTACAAACTTAACTCAATTTTTTCAATGAATTTTTCTACATTATTATTTTATTTTCATACAATATTTTTATTCTGTTTTTTAGAGAGTTTGTACGAGCATCATTATTTGCGACCTATTACTTCGGAAATACAGTTTATGTCGTATTTGTTGCTGCATCTTTTCAACAAGTAAAAATGAAGCAAATTTTTTAAAACTAAACTATTGGTTTTTTTTAGGTTATTGAAAATCAAATACAATGTACAGTCGATATCAGGCTGTATATATTGCTTTTGTCTCTACCATTGGTTCCTTTAGGAATTATCAGGCCACTCAAATACCTAGTACCGTTTTCTGCTGTAGCGACAGTTTTTATCACTTTTGGCCTTTCGATTACATTGTACTACACGTTTTCTGATATCCCAAGTCTGGATAGTGTGAAATATATAAACAATGCTGACCACTGGCCTTTGTTTTTCGCCACCGTTTTATTCGCTATGGAAGGAATCGGCACTGTACGTTCATTTCATTTGTTTTGTTCTTATTTATTTTTTTTTATATTCTATAGGTTTTACCAATTGAAAACTCGATGAAAAACCCTCATCACTTTTTGGGCTGCCCTGGAGTCTTGAATATCGCAATGTCGGTCGTTGTCGCTTTATATACAATTGTTGGATTTTTTGGCTACCTACGTTTTGGAGAACATACTGAAGCTTCAGTAACATTGAATCTCCCACAAAATTTGTAAATTTAATTTTTTTTTATTATAATTCATGCAATAATGTTTTATTTTAGCTTGGCTGAAAGTGTCAAAATTTTGGTTGCTTTGTCAATATTGTTCACCTACGGCCTCCAATTTTCGGTTCCTTCTGAAATCGCTTGGAACATTCTTGGACCTCGAATTCGAGAATCATGGCACACAGCAGGATATTATCTTATGCGAGGAACCATGATAATGGGAACAGGTAAAAAAAAAGCTAGTGAATTAGTTTCTTTTTCCCCCACTAGAATGCAGCAGATGTTTAAAAGGACAGATTTATTTTATTTTTAATTAATTAATTTTTTTTTTAGTTGTCGTTGCTATTCTCTGCCCGAATTTGAGCCCTTTCATCTCATTGGTCGGTGCAGTCTGCTTCTCCATTCTCGGACTTTTCTGCCCAGCTCTTATCGAACTTATCACCCTTTACGGTGAAGGCTACGGTAAATTCCAATGGCGAAAATGGAAAGACATCATGATAATTGTGTTGGCGGTGGTCGCCCTTGTTTCCGGATCTTATGCTAGCGTCTTGGAAATCATCGATGCTTACACGCATCCACACACAGGAAACATAACCGTATCCTGTTTCTAAAATGCACAAAAATTGCCTTAAAAATTTCAAGTGCGGTTTCAGACTCCTAAATGTGATACATTGTGTTTTTTCGTTAAACTAAAAATCTGATACAGTATTATTGTAAAAAACTTGTTATAAGTTTTATTTATTATATGTACATCTTTTTATTGTAAATTTGACTTGTAAATTTTTGTTTTAGCTATTTTTAAAAAGAATTTATCAAAAAAGCTAGTTAACATTGAGGTTAAATTACCATTTTGTAATTTTTCACTGTGATACTAGTATTTAGAGGTAAATTTGTTCAAATGGTTATGTACTTAATTGTTAGTTACCTTAGTAGTTTATTTAAATCAAAAAGACAATAATTAATTGTAAAAAGCTTTAATGATATTTTGTAAATAATGAAATTGTAAATAAGAAATTTTATAAAGAAATGAATGAGTTTAATTTTAAGAAGTGACCAATTTAAATCATGCAAAGAGAAATATGTAATTGGCTTTACAGTTTACAATTCACAGATTAATGGAAAAATGAATTTTACTTTTTTCAAATATTAAATAAATATTTTTTCCCATTAAAGTGATTTTTTTTTTAAATGAAAAATTCATCTAAAATTCCTTTGTGCATATCACTAAATCAAACACCTTGGAAATACAAGTTCAAGGTTCAACCCACAATTAGGTGGTTAAACAAATTAAAAGAAAATTATTTTTCTAATAATACATACTAATTCTGCAGTTCCCTCTCCTTCCCCAGGGGAGTGACGCAAGGGCTCCTGATATAAAAAATTTGGAACGAGAGTATAAATACCCAAGATGGGGAAAAAAATGTTTAAAAGGAGGCATGAAAGGGAAGAATTTTTCAGAGTATGTATGTATGTATAACACTTTTTTCGAGCTAAATTATTGGCAGCCCGAATAATAAGTTCCAAATCTCTCATTTGAATCGTCTGAGAAATGAAGGGGAAATATCGACATTAAAATTCGATGGGAACTTTAATTGGGCGCACACTTTTGATTAACATCTTATCTATAGTGTACGAAAAACCTTTTCCTTTATTAATTGCCTTTTAATTTGATTTAAGTAATGATTAAACACACTTCACATCAGTGGAAAAGAAAAATTTCATTACTCAGTATCTGATATGTAGACAGTTAAGATGGAATAATTTTAATTTTGGCAAACGAAAAATGAAATGCTAGAAAAATGAACAGAATCAACGATTTGGACAAAAATACTTCTTCTACGTAAGCCATTATTTTTAAAATTTAAAATACTTAGAAAAAAGTACTTTTCTATTTTACAGAATAGAACTTACGGAAAAGATACGAAATGTGGATAGCAACGTGTCCGAAGAAAAAGAGAAGACTTCGTGCGTACAAAATCTTTCCAGTAAATCTTAATTTTTTAATGGTTTGTAGGGATCTGGTAGCTCTTATTCATGTCCTTAAAAGTAGCCTCGGAACTGGTATTTTGGCAATCGCCTTCGCGTTTAGAAATGGAGGAATGCTCGTCGGATTATTCGGAACGCCAATTATTGGATTTTTAAGCACTCACTGCACATACATCATGGTGAGAACTGTTTGGTGGTTCATAAATGAGCCTATGAATATGATGGACTCAAGAGGACCTTGCGGTTTCGAAAAACAAATTTCTAATGCCCAATTATTGTAGATTACGAATTGATCATTATTATTTTCTAGGTAAGCTGCTCACAAGAATTATGCCACAGATTGGGCAAATCAAAATTGGGTTATACAGAAACCGTCGAAGCAGCTTTTCTTCATTGTGCGGACAAAAAATACAGAAAATACGCAAATGCGGTTAAGTAGGTGATTCCGAAATTATGTGGAAAAAGAAAATAGATTGATGTGTCAATTTAAACTATTTTATTTTATTTTATTTTATTTTTTATTTGTTTTGTGTCTATAATTTTTGTTGTAGGACATCGGTGGAGATATTTATGTTTGTGACATATTATGGGACCGTAACAACCTACATTATTTTGTCTTCGAAATCGTTAGAGGAGGTAGGTAAAATTTTGAGTTTTTGTCTTGTAATAACCCTCGTTTTTAGATAATAGAGCATCGGTTTTCTCCAAATTTGAATAAAAGATTGTACATCTTGGCTGTCGGAGTGGCCGTCTATTTCGTCGGTATAGTCAAAAGTATGAAATATCTGGCACCTTTTTCGGCATTGGCGAATCTGTTTCTTTTGATTGGAATTTCGATAATTTTACATTTTTTATGGACGGACGTCCCGAGTTTGGATAGCGTCGATGCACTCGGTTCGATCAAAAAGTTCCCGGTGTTTTTTTCGACCGTTTTGTTCGGAATGGAAGGGATCGGAACGGTATTTGAAATAGAATTTTGGGTTAATTTTTGTTTAGATTCTTCCTATAGAAAATTCGATGAAAAACCCGAAACATTTTTTGGGCTGCCCTGGCGTGTTAGTGATTGCAATGTCGCTTGTCGTCTTTTTCTTTACAGTCGTGGGATTCTTTGGTTACCTAAAATACGGGAAGGATGTCTATCCTAGCATAACATCCAATCTTCCAGATACTTGGTAAGTCAGTGACAAAATTGGAAGCAAATGTTTTTAAAGATTATTTAGGGTGGCTGAAACCGTGAAAGGTTTAACTGGTCTTGCTTTGTTCTTCACTTATGGCCTACAACTGACAGCAGCGATGGACGTCGTATGGAAAAAAACCGAAAGGAGATTCTCACCGGGTAAAAGAGACCTCGCTTACTTCATAATGAGATCCACTCTAATTGTTGGAACAGGTAGAATCTCTATTTGAAACGGGACTCGACATTTTTTCCTTTCAGTCCTTTTCGCGGAAGCTGTTCCAGAACTGGATAAAGTCGTCCCTCTGATAGGATCGTTCGGCTTTTCCATGTGCGGATTTTTCTACCCGGCTTTAGTCAACACTTTGTTAATCTGGGATGAAGGATATGGAATCCTAAAATGGAAACTCGTCAAAAACGCCTTTTTAGCTTTTTTAGCACTAGCAGGACTCGTGACTGGAACTATTACTTTTGTCCACGATATTATGGAATGACTTATTTTAAGATATTCCTTTATTTTGTATAAAAAATGTCGTCAGCAGGGGTCTTTTTTAAAAATACCTTTTTCGGGCTCATAACCTGTGTACACTTGTTTGACTTCGACAAGCCTAAATGCTTTTACAAGGTTGATGAATGGTTCCATGAAGTAACCGATGGATTTGGCGATGGGGTTGGCGATGTCTCGTAGTGATGCAAAAATGTTGTAGAGGAATATCGAAAGCGGTTGGGTAAACCCGTTGTATATGACGGTTAGAAGAGGCTTGATGAAGTAATCGGAAAAGAGCTGGACGATACCGATGAGAATGGGCCTGAATATGGCAGTCAAGAAGAATTTAAAGAGCTGAAGGAACATTGTGGTGAAAAAAGCGAACACGATGTGGACGAAGCCGAAGATCTCCGCCCAGAATCTCGTCGAGACCGCCTCCGTGGTTTCCACAGCGACATCTGCTAATCGAGGCGGAGGATGGTCTGACGTACGGAAATAACTTTTTAACAAAAATCTAGAACAATTCTAAGCTTTTTTTTACCCAGTATTCAATTGATCGAAACAATAAATGTCCACTCTTTCAGGGATGGTGTTGACAGAAATATATCCTTCGCCCTTTTCACCCAAAAATGCTGCCAAAAATCATTTATAAGTTAATAAAAATGATCAATGTTACCTCTAGCTTTTTCGGGATCGACTTCATATTTTGGATCAGTTTGTAGATGGCCGCTTGGCATCGTTGTTTTTGAAAAATCGTTTTTTTGACACTCTTCGCAGATTTTGTGCGAAACAGAATGATGAGAAAAAGGCTGCATGGCGTTGACCTCATGGGTGTTGCTGTGAACAAAGGTATGATCGTACGGTCCTGCTCGTACGTAAGGATTATGCTGCGCCAATCTCGGATAATGCCTTGTTTCCTTCATCATCATTTCTGACTGCGTCGGAGTCCTTTTTATGTACGGTTTACTTCTCATCTGTTTCAATTGATCGTCCAGCCCGTCCTGAACTCCAGTCACAGCTCTAAACGTAAATCTCTGAGAAAAATTTATAAAAATAAATTCTTTTGTTTTACATTGGGATATGGCCCTGAAGTCATTTTTGCTTGATAGAACTGTGGTAACGTCAATCCCGAATCGTCATTACTGTCTTTTTTCATGTTCATAACTTCTTGAGGTTTACTACCTTCTGGACATTTTGGAATACTGCTTGGGACACTTGGAAAACTTGGCATCCAATTGCTCCATTTGATTTCTACAATTAAAATGGTATAGTCAAGAAACAGCTCAGACATCTTGTTTTCCAATTGTACTCACTTCGTTTTTTCCTTCCATATGCTACATGATTGTAGTTATATCTGTAAAATATAAGTTTTGTTGGTTATGAGGACAGTGACTTACCGATCGTAATTTTGGAGGCATTGATCCACGCATAACTTCTTCGCTTCGGGTTCAACTCCAGCATATCCAGCTTGAAACTGGGTGGGGTTCATCACCATGTAGGGCTGCCGGCCAAAACATTCGCAGGGACTGTATTGAGGGGCTTGATACGGAGGCTGTTGGTACTGAGGCTGTTGGCTTTCGGGCTTTCGAAAAGTCTTCGTTTCCGTCGTCGTGTACGTTTTCGAACTAACAGTCGAGCTATCATCAGTACTTTTGGCCATCCTCGGCTTCGAATACTCACTACTCGACGCTTCAGAAACATCGCATCGAATTTTCCTATTTTTATCACTTTTCTGCTCAGGTCTTTCAAAATATTTTTTATCGACATGAGCAAGTTTTTCTTTATGTTCGATCGGAGTTTTAACTTCGACTGCCGTTGAACCTTTTTCGTATTTAATCTTACGACTCTGCCCGGGCGAAAGGGGGCCCAAAATTGGGCTTATTTTGTTTATTATTGACTTGAGATCTGGCTCTAAACTTGAAGGAATAGATGAATTTTCCGTAGTCAATCTTTCGCTATCGCTGTTATCCTCCAGCCTCTCACTATCCGTATTCCTATCCATAGTTTAAACTTAACAAAATATAATAAACCGACCCCGAAAAAAATAACACATATGACTAAAATGGTCGAGGAGATTAGGGCAAAAAGAAAATAACAATGGGCAGAATTATAAGCTAAATCAGATGATGAAGCTGAATAGGAAGAACGGAGCGAGCCTACAATGGGACGCCCTTGAGTGTTTTGTGCCAACATGAAGGCACACTGTCACAGTGGAGTGACCTCTAAACCACCAATTCACACTAACAAAAATCGTTACATAAAAAGCAATTAGATCAAAATCGATCTCTCATTTTTTATAATTTTTGTCAAGAATAAAAACCTACGAGGAACCCAAAATTTTTTTCAAGCTCTCGACCTAAAGACTTCAAAATAGTCACAACTCGGATTAATTATGTCAAGAAGAATCCGTTCTTTCAGGCGAAAATCAGATTTCTATCGTCTATGAACCCACTGCAGCCTGATAAATATTTTTTGAACAAATTTCATTTTAATTTTCTCTTTCTTGATACTTACTGATTCCGAAGTTAGCTTATTCAGACAAGCACCTCAATTTGAATATTTTACGTTCACCTAAATCTTGGAATTTTTTTTAAAGGCTCTTTATCGAGCTCTCACTTATCTAAGAGTTACGACTGTCGAATTCACCCAATTACCTGTTTATTTGATTTTCCACGAAAAAAGGTCACTGGGAAACAGCGAGGGAGGACGGAAAGAGATATTAGCCAGAGCAAGGTCATAACCACACTCAGGACATTCAGTATCAATTCAGATGTTCGTCTGTGCAATCCTACGGTCAGTAAAAAATTTTGTCATTGCTAATTTTTTTTTATATTAGATTTTTTTATTGAAAGTTTTCCTTCTCTTTTGTGACCCACAATATTTTCATTAGTTAGGTAAATAAAAAAAATATTTAAAAAATTCTGGAAAAAATTTGATTGAGGATAGTTGAGCCCTAGACGTAAAATTGACACAAAAAGGTTGTTACGTTCCATCTCATTCACAAAAAAGTCAGGAAATTTGAATAGTGGTGGTTAACTTCCGAAATGTTGAGGCATACGTCGCTCATGTGGGCGAGAATTTTAGTATTTACTAAACATAGAAACACAAGGCACGTACCCTAGAATCGAGCATCAAACGTTTCCCTATTTATTCCATCCTATTTTTGTTCGTCTATAAGGTTAAATCACTCATTTAAAAAATCGATTGGCTACGAAAATTACCTTCAACGAAACCAATTTCAGGTATGAAGCATAAAAATGTGATTTCTGTGGAAGGCCAATATCAAATTTTTCCAAGACTTGATGGAATTTTTACTAATTACGAGTATAGGTACCTACTTTTTTGTTGAATAAATTAGGCCCTAATGATGACGGAAAAAACCGACGAAGGCTTGTCATCGCCGTTCCTAATTTCCTTTGTCCGTGGAACGACAAAAAAACAAAATTTTCGCTTTTGAACAAGACCTTTCGATATTTGGTACTTTTTGTCTGTTTTCGTAAGTGTCTCAAGGCGAAAACCATTTTACACTATTTGCATTATTATTCTTGAAACGCTCGCTAAATGTTGATTGTCTCTTTGGTCAACACGTGCGTCCGTACGCCTCTTTTTTCTTAAAATTGCATTTTAAAACCATTTCAAGCTCTCTCGTTTAAGGAAAAACGAAAAAATCTCGTCCTGAATTTTAAATTGGCATTTTTTCAATTTAAAAACCGCATAAAAATGAGTCTATTATAGTAGAAATCTGCCAAAAAGGATGTGGCAGATGAGCTAATCTGTTGCCGATTTGATGAAAGTTATTTTTCACTCGGCAGGTCTCGTGCGAAAATTAAAAAAAAATTACCTAAACTATAAAAGTTTGACTTCCTAACTAGCGAGTTTCCAGAGGAAGGAGCTATTGAAACCAGCTTAAAGGCTTGTAATATTTTAACTTAAGAACACCACAAAAATTACTTTTTCCTTGGATTTTCATTTTTATTTGACCATAAAAGTGATATCTCGAAAAAGCCGCAAAAATAACATTTTAAGCCTTTTGTTTGAATTCCTTAATTCAACTTTTTCTTATCTATTTTTTTTAATGAAATCCACAAAATACTCCTTTAATGTTTTCTTTTCCTCGCAACTGAACAAATAGAGTAAAAATGCATTTACATTTTAAAATTTAATTTTTGATTGATCGCATAGTCTTTAATTAACGGAGTCGTCAATTTTTAAAATAAACTCGATGACAGAAAGATGACGTCTTGGTACCATGTGCGTGCACTTTAGGACGAAAACAAGGGGGATGCTGCCAATATTATTTAAGCCATCGAAGCGACCTTAAATACCGAAGTTAATTCTTTAACCACCCCCACTTCGCCTTTCACGAGCCCCTTCCCCCCAAAACTTTCCTCTGCCAAAAATGACTAAAATAAATATTGTCATGTTTTGCCAATAAGGCTGTTATCGTCCCTATTCCTCAAATTATGTTTCCATTTTAAGCTGTCGAAATTTCATTTTCAATAGCGACGATCCACAGAGTAACCTCGTAAAAAAGTTTGATCGCCTTGAAAAAATGTTACTTACAGCAGTATTTTATGGCAATCTACAAACAACTATGAAATAAAAATAATAGTGACACCCAAAACAATGTAAATTCGTTTTTAAAAACTCTTGGACGATTATTTCTTGAGTTATTGGCAAAAAACCCATGTTTTATGTCGGGGGAAAAACACAAGGAAAAAAATTTCACAAAACATTATTCGTACTTATTCACCTTGATGGGGATATCCTAACAGGAAAAAATCCTTAGTTTTTCTATTTCTACTTCAGTTTCCTGCCTTATACTTTTTGATCTGACGAGCTTTCAAAATAAATAAAATTAAGATTAAAAAATTAGGCTCTTTTTTGACTATTTTCTGGATTTTTTAAAATATCACTTTTCGGCCAGAATGTTTAATTTCACAAATCTGCAATTTTCAACCATCTAGGGAAAGTTCCATGAAAGAAATCTCTTTGGAACTATGCAGAATATGCTTAAGAATCCTTTGCAGATCTAGGTCAGCATCAAAAAGGAGATTCAGCATAACCTCATGCTAATTTTGGGAATTAATTTTTCCTTGATTTCCAGGAACTTTTTTCTGTTGATTTTTAAAAAATATCCTTTTGGAGGAGGGTTGAAAGGTACAGTGAATGAAAACCTCAAATTTTCTTGGGGAAAAAGGCACCAATCTGGTTCACCCTGTATGTTCGACATTGTGTAGGTCGTCATCTTCATTTTTGGCACAGTAGAAAAATAAGAAAATAAATTACAAATCGACAAGAAAAATTTGGCAAGGATCTTTTTGGCCAGGCGTTTTTCACAAGGAAAGTGTTTTATTTTTATACAAGAGAATGAAATTGTGATAATATTATGAAACTTTCAAAGGGATTTGACATCAAAATAGCAATTTACAGAATCTGGTAATAATGGGATATCAACTAGACACTGCATTTTTTCTGTATATGGGGTTGGAGAGATAGTGGCCTGTAAGGAAAGGGGCTTTACAAGGTTAGATTCAACAATCGGAGGCTGTAGCCCTGTCAATCAACTCATTCGAATCTTGAGTTCTATTTGATTCTCAAGATTTGATGTTTGAAATTTTTATCACAAAAATCCCCTATTTTTAAGATCATCAATTCTTAAGTCATAAAAATTTTTATGAAAAACGAAGAAATCCAATTAACGCGAGTAGGACGTCTAAAAATAAAGATAGGTACAAAACTATGTCAATTATTATTGTTTGGACACCGGATATAAAAAGGATTGGTTTTTTTGGCCGGCTTCCCATCCTTTGATACTCAAACGTGTAAAAATTAACGAAAATTATCAGTCGAAAATTTCGTAAACGCGATTTAAAGCCAGAAACGAAACAAACGATCTTCGTCTCTGTCGCAAAGTTCAGAAGTTACGTAAGAAAAAAAAACTAAAAGAGAAAATAAATCGTAATGAGTGATTGTCTTAATTATAAACGAGCGGGATTGTGCGCGTTGTGAGGTGCCTTAGCGTTTCCCGAGCAGTTTTGACCAAGTTCCCGCCACGAATCCAACTCCTAAACTTGGACGTGGGAAATTTTTTTGAAGTTTTTCCGAAGTTGATCGACTTTTTCTCGCCCCTTATGAAAAGCGGATTTCGCAAAAAGTTCGATCGATATTCTTACAACTGTCCCGGATCATTTTTGTCTCCGTAAGTCAAATATAAAATTTTGTAAAACAAAAGCAACGTTTTATGCTCAAACTTAGGTTTATAATTTTAAGTAGGTAGAAAACTGCAAAAAAATTTTAAAACAAAAAATAGAGCGGAATTTTATTCAGTCGCCAGTTTCATCCGGTATCTTGTGAAATTGGTCGTAAGTTTTGTCGGCGAGCCAATTTTACGCATCTCTGTTTTGTTTTTGGGCTCAAGTATGTAACTTTATGCTCTTTAAATCAGAAATAGATAATAAAATTTTAAAACCTCTAGAACTAAAAATATTAACAAACAACAGAAGTTTAACGTCCAAAGTATATCCTCCTCTGGAATCTTATAAGAAACCATTTTATTTTTGAGATTTTGGCACTTTTCGTTATTTTCGACGATTAATTAGTCCTTGTGGAAGGGGTGGTGTGATAATTTTATTTTAAAGCGTCCGTGCGATAATTTAAAATAACAAAGATGCCAATTTTCTTTAGCAATATGCTCCCACACACAATGATAATCTGTGTAGTGGGTCAACACACTTTTTATTTCCCCGTCTTGAATACAGTGGCCTTATTGTAGTCAACGAAGTGCAAAGTCGTCTGCAAAAAGAGCCAAAAATAAATTAATTCAGGCCATAGAGTGGGCTTTGCTAATTATTACGGCTAGGTGCCCACTACGTACCTAATAAATCAAAAAATTTTAAGACACCAATTTTTCCCAAGTTATTAAAGGTCATATTATTAACATAAAAACGTTACAAAAGGCTGCTAGGGTAGGCACTACATTACCCTGTAAGCTCGTAACTTGGGGTTGAAAAGCAAATTTTTTTGTGAAAGGGCGGTTTTCAGAAGCGAACTTTGAGTATGCGTGGACCCAGAACCCAAAAGAGAAATTCCATTTTCTCACCTCCCAGTTCACCGATTGACTTGAAATTTAGCACAAATCTTCTTTAATATAATACGAAAAAGCTCAAAAAATTTCAAGTCGATTAGACCACAGGGAGCTGAAAAAACGAAATGTCCATTTTGGATTGAGGGTCCACTTTTTCTCTTTCGTCTCTGAAGTCTGAATACATTCTCTAGACTCCTTTTTTCAAAATTTGTTTTTCTCGATATTATCTTTAGAACTTTGCGGCATATCAAAAACTCAAGTGCAGTCACAAATGCAAAAAATTTTATTGCACAGCTTAACATTAGGAAATTAATGCTCATCTCTGACTCATAGTTTTTTAGATATCAAAAAAAGTGAACGGTGCGAAATAAATTATCGACTTTTTTTCCCCTTGGGGAGACGTCAGCCTCATTAGTCATAATATTCTTTTTAAAATATACTAAGAAATAATAGATTCCGATATGTCGAATAAGAACGTAAAATTGACAACCCCCTCTAATTGATTTACTTGCCAGATAGCACACGTCGTTTTTGAAGGTTAGAGCCTTATCATTCAAAGTCATTTTCAATGCTAAAAGCGCTAAAAGTCTAAAACTGCCTCTTTTCCTTCAAACACGCAAAACGTTAGCAATAATTGGATAGAGAAATAATTTTTGAAACGATAATCAAGCATTTTAAGGTATTTAGGCGATTTTGATCGCAAACAAAAATGTATTTTTTTATGTTCGTATTTTTCAGATGAAAAGAAGAATGGTGTAAACGTTCTGACAGAACTGACATAGCCGCTGGACGGCGGAAACTTTTTTTAAATTTTTTTATAAAACGAGAAAATGCTGACAACGAAACATCCAAACGGAATGGAGCTTGGTGCGTCATTGAGAAGCTTAGAAACGAATACAGCATCCACGTAAGTAGATTTTCAAAGTAACCTATTTACTGATATAATTTGTTTAAAATGAAATAAAAATTAACTAGAAAAATAGATGTTTTAAAAAATACAAACTAAAAATTTATAGGTAAGTAAGTCGATTTCGAGTCCCCTTGAATTTTTCACGGCTTTCTTGAGGTTAAAAAACATTTAGGGCATCCATTAAAATATCCCCGAAAACGTCAGAGTTGAAGTAAAAGGTACGATTTTCTTGGATAAAAGTGATGTCTATTCTACCCTTGAGTAGGATATATCGTATGATAACCTCATTGCAATTTATAGCCGTTTTGCTTCTGTTAGGAAATGGCTCCTCAAGATTTGGGTCCACAGGATATCAACGTTTATTTTATTTTCAATGGGGTCATTCTAAAATGTTTAGAATATCAATCATCAAGGTTTCTTAAATTATCATTAAGGCTCTTATTTAAGGGCAGTATTCAGAGAGTCAACCTAAAAGGAACATTGCATTTTTTTAGCTCCTTGTAGAAAAATTGAATTGATTTTTGGAGCAAATCTCCTTTAATGCGGAAAAAGCCCTGAAATTTAAATTCGTTAGGGCCACAGGGAGCTGAGAAAACGCCATGTCCTTTTTGGGTTGAGGGTCCACTCTTTTGTCCCTAAATACCACCTTAAATCTAAACCGCTAAATTAGGCACAAACTCTTTATTGATCAATTTATAAATCTCTTTTTTGATTCTTGAGACAATAATTTTGTCGGTAACTTTAAGGGTCAACCTTGTTGCCCTTTAAACAATCAAACTTGACCTAATTCAAGTAATGAACGAAATCCGCTTTGTGGATTAAACAATTTGTTCCAAATTGAATAAAAGAAGACATTTAAATAAAAAAATTAGTTTTATTAAGGTTAAATTATTATTTGTTCTGTTATTAGGATAGAACTGACTGGATATAATTCGAAATCGAAAGAAGCTGAAGGAGATGAAGAAGCAATTTTGGTCAAAAGGCATCCAACTTCGTAAGAAAATAGAATTTTTAATTTAATTTTAGTTTTCAAAATGATTTCCAGGGATTTAGATGCTTTGCTTCACGTTGTGAAAAGTAGTCTGGGCACTGGCGTTTTGGCGATATCAGATGGCTTTAAAAACGCTGGAATGGTCGTCGGCCTTGTCGGGACCATTATTGTCGGTATCCTTTGCGCTCACTGTACTTACATTATGGTAATTTTCAGCCCCAAAATAACATTTTGAAACCAATATGAACATATTTATTAATACTTTGTGTTCTTTTTAGGTAAAGTGCTCGCAAGGGATGTGTGAAATGTTAAATAAGCCATTTTTAGGTTATACAGAAACTGTAGAGACTTCATTACTTTATTGTGCCAATAAAAGATTTAGTCGTTACGCTGGTTTCGTCAAGTGAGTCAAGTGATCAATTAAGCAAATTTTAATCATAATATCTCTTAAATCAAAATTTCAATAACTTCAGACAAAAATGAAAGTAAATTAATTTTTTCCATATTTTTAAGGAAATCGGTTGAAGGATTCATGTTCTTCACTTACTATGGAGTGAATACTGTTTACATTCTTTTGGTGGCAGAATCGTTGATGGAGGTAAGAATCTGAAATGTTTTTTAGAAAAAGAATGATAAATTCGTTTTTTAGATAATGGAACATCATTTGCAACTCAATCTGAACATCCGAGTTTATATTTTGATGACAGCAGTGCCGATATTTTTGGTCGGGATCGTTAAAAATATGAAGTATTTGGTCCCTTTTTCGGCTTTAGCGAACGTCCTTTTGTTCGTGGGACTTTGCCTTACGTTCTATTACCTTTTTAAAGACCTCCCTCCCATCGACAGCCGACCGAATTTCGCACCGATAGGGAAACTTCCGCTTTTCTTTTCGACCGTACTTTTTGGAATGGAAGGAATCGGAACGGTATGAATTTTTTGTGGGAGAAAAGTTCGGTTTTAATTTTTCAAATTTTAGATGTTGCCGATTGAAAACTCGATGAAAAACCCACAACATTTTCTCGGATGCCCGGGAGTTTTGACCATCGCCATGTCGATCGTCGTCTCGTTGTTTATGATGGTCGGATTTTTCGGATATTTGAAATTCGGTGACGCCACCAAAGGAAGCATCACGTTGAATCTTCCTGATGATACGTAAGTTAACTATTTTAAGGGCTTAAAAGCTTGCCGATCACGGTGGTCTCCACGGTCGGAAGGCCCACCGGGAGATCAGGAAATTCCCGAAGGGCTGCTCCGATTGGACGATGAAGGGCCGGTCATTTTTTGGACTTGATGGGCCCTTTTTACCCAGATTTCGTTGTGTTAATGCAATTAATAGGGCTTGATTATCGATCCTTTTTTGCCACTAGGGGCCCTGCTAACTAGATACTCCTTTACGACAAATGGAGTCCTTTTCAACTAGCCTTATGGACTTCTTTGGACACGAGGGGCCCTTAAACTAGATTTTGTTTCTTTACTACGAAAAGGGCCCTTTTTAGATCGATTTTTGAACCTTTTTGGACAATATAGGAGTCCTTTTAACAAGGTATCATTCCTTTACTACAAATAGAGCCCTTTTTAGCTTGGTTAATTATCTTTTTTGGCCACGAGGGGCCTTTTAACTAGATTTTGTTCCATCAAGACTAAAAGGGCCCTTTCTAGCTCGATTTTTGATATGGGTCGCGTTATGGGAATTTCACGGGCCGGTAAATTTTTTTAAAACGTTCTATAACATTCCAAAACTGTACAAATAAGAATTCCGTTTTCAAGAGGCTGAAACTATTTTTTAGACACATAATATGAGTACGATCCCGTAAGCTCTCTCGTAAATACCCGTAACTTGTAGCCCGAATTACGAGTGGCTTAAACTATCTAATACTCTAATATAATGTGAAAGTCGGAATTCGAGTTAATCTTATTCTTAATTTTAGACTTGCAGAAGCAGTAAAAGCACTAGTCGCCTTGGCCATATTGTTTTCCTACGGTCTTCAACTGACAGCATCGATGGATGTCGTTTGGAAGAGACTCGAAGGGAAATTTTCAGAAGAAAAACGAGGAAAAGCGTACTATTTCGTCCGCTCTTCTATGATTATAGGAACTGGTAATGATCCGATAAAAGGATAACAACTCGTTAATGATTTCGTCCTTAGTGATTTTGGCAATCGCCGTACCGAACCTCGCACCCGTCATTTCTCTAATCGGAGCCGTCGGATTTTCCATGTGCGGATTTTTCTATCCCGCACTCGTCGAAACGGTCATGCTTTGGGAAGTCGGATTCGGCCGCTTCCACTGGAAACTTTGGAAAAACCTCACCCTCGTCTTAGTCACAATAATCGCATGCGTTTCCGGAAGCGTAACTTCTATATCCGACATCATAGAACAATATTCATAAATCACCCAAAAATAATTTATTTTTACTAAAAAGATTTTCCAAATCTTTTTTTGTATTTTACAAATATATTATTTAGATAGTTCTGTTCAAAGAACAAAGTATTATCATTTTATTTTGTAAATAAAATTTTATCAGTATTTTTATTTTTGAATTTAGTAATTTAGGTTCATTTTCGCATAATAAAAAAATTTAAACTAAATAATGGTTAACATTTATTCTGAAAATGTAATGTTATTTACATAATTAAGGAATAAAGCATATGAAATAGCAAGATTTAAAAAACAAATCCTGCCCAATATTTTTTTTTTATATTTACAATTTTTTTTTGAAAAGCTGACAAGATCTAAGACTAATGCATTTTGAAAATAAAGTTTGTGTAAAAATGTTCCAAGCATGTAAAAATGATATTTACAATGTTTAAAAACTAAGACGTATTCTAAAAGTTTAATACTTTTATGCTTGGAAGTAAAGTGGTATTTTTTGGCTCAGTTAACTAGAAAATACTTAAGACTAGTATGTACAGACAAGATGGAGAACAACTCCTTTTCTCATTTGGAGAAAGAAAAAAAAAACTATCACAAATATTCTTTTGTTTTATGTGTGTATTACACAAGTCTATACACGATAACAACTGTACAGAGGTAACTTAAAGGTAGACTTTAGTTCCAGGGTTGAACGAAATTTTTGTGACTTTGCTATCAGCTGTTTGGCGCTTTGATGGCGGTCTGTTGTTGCGACATGTTGTTGTTGAGGTCGCCGGAGCCTATACTTCGGACTTGTGTCGGTGGTAGGGAAGGTGACTAAAAAAAATTGAGTCAATATACAGAAAATGAGGAAGCTAAGAAATCGATAAAAAAATAATGCTTTTGACGGGGGAACACAATGATCCACCAGATACCATTAGCCAGGCATGTTAGAATCAGAAAGGGCAAAGTTTAGATGCAGTCGTAATCACCATCTTATTTTATGTTTTTTGGGTCGCTGATTACGAATCTGAAGTTTTTTGACCAAAATTTTGACCGGAAACTGGTCAAAATCACAAAAGATAGCGCTCCAGAGCCAAATACGTGAGCAAAAATTTGGATTGCCGATAAAGTTTCGCAGTACGTTTTTGGCTCTGAAGCCAAATCTGTAATAGATAGAGGATTCAGACAGATTTTAATACCTTAAAATGAGCCTAGTTTGAGCTTAATCGGGATGAAGGTTCTCTTTCACTGGTGTCCGCCCTCAAAACCACCATGATTTTCTCTATACTTCAACTTTAAGCATCGATATCTGCCAAACGGCTATTGAATTGGGCAAACAAATAATGAATTTTCGGCTAATTTTATGACCTTTTATTTTGTACTGAGTGGTTAAGTCGCTAAAACGCATAGTTTTGCAGATATAAGCAAAAAACTGAAAGAAGTTCCAAAATTGTGACTTTTTTGTTTGATTTTGACAAGGTTCCGGGTAAAATTTTTGTCAGCAAACTTCAGATTGTAATCAGCTACCCAAATAACATGAAATACGATGGAGATTCCTAATTTATCGAAACTTTTCCCTAAATATCCCTTCTTTCCCGATTTTTCATGAATTTCGATGCTTTTTAACGATTTGCTATTGTTTTTTATCGATTTATAAAGATGGGTTTTCTTACTGGAATTTGGCCGTTCGCTTGTCTTTTAAGTTGGGCGAGTTGGTTCGGGTTGTAGGCCATGTTTGCGAAGACGAGTCTTTCTTCGTAGTCGTATTCGCAGAGGATTTTGTTGTCACATAAATAAAACCGATCACCAACGCAGAATCTGGAACAAAGAAATTTTTAATTTAGTAAAGAAGCAATTTAACTGTGGACGTTTTCGTTGGGGCCCTGGCTTCGATATTCGAAACAGAACAAGCAGTTCAAGCGGTAATAAGCAAATTGAAGACATTAGCCTGCAAGAAAATCAAACAGGGCTGAAAAAATCACCAAGAAAAGGAAGGTATAACTAAAATCAATGAAAAAGTTCGAGTTGAACTATTATTTTTGTCTTTTTGAGTGTTTTGGCCGGATATATAAACTAGGGAAAGGAATAAATGGCATTTCGTTCTTATTATATCGCTCGGGTGGAGAGGGGAGGCCCCCTGGAGACGAAGTTTGCCCAATCGCAAATCTTAGTATTTCCAGACCAATAGGGCGAGGCCATTCCTCAGTGGCGAACTGTGGGAGCGCTGAGAAGGGTTTTTTTCCTTCTCGGGGACGACCCTCTAAAAAATAAATTGTCCACAAGAGTTGTAGTCTGAGGGACTGACCCTTTCTCAAACACACATCCCAGTTTACGGCTGACACTCGCTTACAAAATGGAATTCCTAACGCGAAACCGTAAATTCGAATGAAAAATACAAAAAGGGGGGACGAAAAAGTAAGAAAAACTGGCTGGTAATTACTAAAAAAACTGATGTGTTGGAATTATTGTTCAGGGCTGCGTAACAATGGTTTGTGAGAGGCTTTTCATGTAATCAAGCCCGAGTTAAGTGGGAAGTTAGGTCAATTCAATAAGTGATGGATTTTGGTACTACAATTGATGCCGCTTATTCAGTTTGTGATTAATGTTCGTTACCAGTCCAATAAATGGTAATGGATATACGGGCCCTAATCCTAATCTATTATCAGAAAGAAATTTTCCCTTTTAACTTCAACTTGAAATTGACGTCTTTTGACGTTTATAACGAGTTTAGAAAATAAATCATGTGATATTTTCCTTTAGGAGGAATAAAATGGTTTATTACAGGGGGAAGGGGGAAATTTTTCACACGGGAGAAATTGAAAAGGGTCACGACTTCTCGAGAATATTAATAAAGTCTTTTCTCGCGATTGGTTCGCGGTGTCGGCGAAGTGCACGTGCACGTGTAGGTAATGAGAGAGGGCCGGACATCCCCCTTTGTCCCTTTCGGCTCTCCTCGGGTGATTTCCCAGGAGAACGGTAAAACCCCGGGCCCCGGTCATGTTTAATATCACTTTTGTCAGTCCTCAGATATTCTTATTCCGAGAGAAACAATCTCCTTCAGCCTTGAAATATACATGCGCCCTTCCCCTTTTCTTCACTCACCCCTCGCCCATCGACGGAAAGGTTTTTCGGGCCCTGACACTCGAAAAGTGCCCTCCACCCTTCAAATTGAAAACCAGGCAGTTCGGCACCCGATATCCCCTTGTATTACAACACCCTCCTCCCTTAGACCCTTCCAATACTCACACATGCACATTTCCAATCCTTGACACTTCACACCAGCCTCATATTATACGATTGTACAAACACATCGGGGCCAAACCGTTTCCAAGCTTCTCGTCCTTTTTTCGAGCTGGTCAAAAAAATATTGAGAAAAAAGTTCAAACAGAACAATCAGGATTTTGAAAAGAAATTTTACATAAAATGTCTAAAATGGGTTTAGAATCAGTTTGCACTGGGACCTTGGTAGATAGAAACGTTTAAAGGGATTTGGAAGGATAAAGCATTTGAGATATTCCAATAGGATATTGTTCACATAGGATCTTTTTAAAGGAAAACCATTGTTTTGCGATATTTATTTTTTAAAGTTTTCTGGGTTTTAAGGTTTAAGTTAATAACTGTATTTTTTTTAACTGTTGAAAAAAAAATCGATGGCCTATAGAAAAAAATTCCAATTAAAATTTTTTTAAATTGAACTCAGATAATAAAAAAAAGTTGATCCACTATAGTTTTCAATGAAGAGTTAATACGTCAAAACTGGTAGATGGGTTGGGGGTAGATGAGTTTCGCGACTCTGGGCCCCACGGTGAGGACCGGAGGGCAGGTGAAGGGGGGTTGCGATGGCTTATAGGGTAAGGGAATCGATAATTCCAATTAATGTTTTGTAGAACAAAGGGCGGGACAAGAGAGTAGTGATTAAAGCCTCCTGCACCCCCCGATCGTCACTCCACGCGTCCGTTTACCCCCGACCACGCTTGTTCTAGATTACACATATTTCACGTACCCGTTGAAAATGATTGGATTTAATTAAATGAGTTGTCACTCAATACAATGGGGTTAATTGAAGCGCATTACAGTCTGGAGCTAACGTTCAAATTAACGCCCAGAACGTGAATTACTCAGAAATCATATCGAAATCGAAGAATTTTGATTTATCAGCCTAGATCAAACTTGGGGCCAAAAAATAGATGATCAATTTTCAACATCGAATATCTCCATAACGAAACAACGCATCGACAAAAATGATTAAGGCATTTTGAAGCACAATTGTCTCAGCTTTAATTTTTAACTAAATGGTCATGTCGCTAGGACGCATAGTTTTTGAGATATAGGCCAAAAACTGAAGTCCCCTCCCCATCTTTGAGCTCAGCAAACTTGGATGCCAAACGTTTTCCTCTATAGATCCTCAGTTCTTCATCTTTGGACGCTTATCTTAACCAAGAAAAATACGAAAACCAACAAGAAATGCCTTAATTTGTTTGAGGAGCGATTTTCGAGCCATAATTTATTATTGGACATTGAGTTCTTGAACGGTATGATAACCGATTTAATGATGGATCACTTACTTAATTAAAAACTGAAATTGTTTTATCTTAAAGATGTCAGAGTAATAATTATTTTTAAAATTTTTTAATTAATTTCCTAAATTAAAGGATCATGTAACAAAAATCTTTTTAATTATTATTTCACGAGTATTCAGTTAATAAAGATATTTTCGAAATGAAGTTTTAATTTAAAGCAAATAAAAAAAGAAAGAAAAAAAAAGAAGCGAAATTGGATGGAAATAAAGTTTTTATGGCAATTTTACGAGCTATTGAAGCGAAATTAACAATTTAAAAGTTTTTTATTTTGAGTTTTAATTTTTTTAAAATTAAAATGCTTTATTAATAGCCTTATAAAATAAGACAATGAGCAAGAACAAACGAAATTTTCAACGAAATAGACAAAGTGAATATTTCCCTTTGGGTCGGCTATGAAAACGTTCTGGTATGGAGCAGGCGTAACTCCAACTTTCTCAAATAGTTCTCCCCTCCAGAGTTCTCTCCACAAATACCAATTATAAGCAAAAATGCTTTATTCCGTCTAATCTGAAGTGTATAAACTCTTGCTCTAAAATTTAATTTTAGAAGCTTTTACCCTTCCCGGAACATAAATTTCTCCAAATCCTATTCGCCCAATTAGCTTTGATTACACGAAACGGTGAAATAATACAAATCCGAAATTCCATCCATAATTATACAACAAAGGGCGTGAGGAAGAATGAGTCTGAATATTCAACATGATTAACTATAAATATGCAACGGGTGAGCATTTTTTTAAAAAAAAAGCACGTGGAAACTATTTTCAAAAGGAAAATAATGAAAAAATTAATTAGGACGAGGATATTTTTAGACGAGATTAAAAAAAGTCAATTTCCCTTGGTCTTTTAGTATTAAAAAAGGTCTTATGAATTTGGGGGGGAAGAAGATTAATAATAAAAGAAAGGTTTCTAAAAGTGGCATTTGGGATTTGTCCGTAAAGGTAGGTGAGAAGGGCACAGGGGTGGTGATATGTCGAGGAATTTACTTGGGTTTCTATGGTAACCGGGTCCCGCTATTACTCATCAGTCGAAAGGCCACGTAATCTCGAGTCCTCTTTAATTAAAAGGCTCCCTTATGTCAAACCAGTAATTAGCAGGGTGATGTGTCTCCGGGACTCATTTTCTCAGAAGCTTTCAAAATCGATATTTCGTTTTCGAGAAGGAAATTATCCCTCAAAAAGTTAAATCGCTTTAATAATTGCGATGAAGATTGCGAAATGTAATGAATTTCCTAAAGAAGAGTCTTATTTTGAACTACTAAGTGTAACTGAAGGGAACCTCTTATTGCATCGGCTAATGCCCCATCTCCTCCGCCCTGTGCCGACTTGATTGTTCCGTCTTGAAGGACGATTAATTGAGGAATTGGACCCGTCCAATAAAAAGGAATTGTGTGGATCCCTCGTCTTGAGACTCTTCTAACAGGCCTCATATTGTCCTCTCCCTTTTCCCATTCCTTTCATTCACTTCCTCATTGTGGGATGTTCTCGAGTCAATTCTAGACCTGTCAACCGTCACCGAGAACGCCTATTAGAGATTAAATAAAGTTACCTGTGATTGCATTGTTGACAGGCAAAACATTCCAAATGATACACGTTCGTTCTCGCTCTCATCACCATTTCGAAGGCGGGTATCACTTTCGAACACGCTGAACAATAACCCGTACTCCCGAACAGTCTAAAAAAATACATTTGAAACATTTCTATGGCAAAGAAAGTGTCAAAGAAAGAACCAAAGAAGTAGAAACGTACCTGAGGTAATCTCTCCGGCAAAGTATGAGATTCGCTTTAGTATATAAAGTAGAGCCGACTTCACCAAGTCTGCAATCACAGCAGCCGCATTTCAAACAGTCTTCGTGCCAGTAAAGGTCCAGTGCTTTTAGCATGTACCTGCAACAGTTCCAAACGAAAAAAATAGAAAGCTTTAGAGTCTAATGCGTTTTTTAAATTTAAAGATCAGAAAGTAATCGACTCGGAAGATAATAAACGGATTGTTTTTCCTCCGGACTTTTTCCTCGAAATCCTCTGCTGTTGAACATAACAAAGAGGGTGCTTTCACATCTTCCTGAGTGCTTCCATTCAATCTCTCGGCCAATCTACCGATTGTGCCTCCTATACTCAGGAGATCGCTTTCATTAGTAGATGTGCCTCCCTTACCCGAATCTACTATCTGTCTGTCATGTTTATGTATGTTTTTTTCCCTCTCACTCCCTTCTTTGGAACCCTTTCAAACTTTTGACTTGGAACGCGTTTCTGAAAATTACGATAGGGAATTCTCACCATCTTACAAAGCTTTTTTCCAGCATAAGATGATCAATGTTAAATTGAGCTTTCAGATGCTATCCACGGAGTACTCGTTAGTCAGAAAATCAGAAAGTCAGATCCACTGTCATTGAGATAATTGAATTTGACTTTTTGTGACTATTTAACCCAACTATAAGAGTTTTTAGCCAGATTTTGGAAACAACTGGCTGGGACTCGTTCTAAAGGGGCACTGTGGATGGATCTTGAATCCGTATTCCTGCTTCTATAAAGTGCAGCTACCAACAGGCTTGAATTTCAAAGATTTATTTTTGTAAAACAGTGATGACTTTTTATTTAAAACTGCTTCACTAACGGGCGAAAGATAAGGAAATCTATTTTTTTCGATCTCGCAGATACCTCGGCCCTTTCCTCTATTAAGACCCTCCCCACCGTTTGCCGCTTGAAAATTGCCTATTTCACGTAGGACGCTTTCAAACCTAATCTAATTGTCATTTTGTAAGTATTCGTGAAGTTAATGGATCTTTTAATATCATTTTTCCCCTTTTATGGTCTCCCATTTTTCCCCTGCACCATTTTAACGTTTAATAGACTAAAAAAAAGCAATCAACGAAAAACAATCTGTCAAAATTGTATTAAAAAATAAGAAAGAAAAATGAGCTAAATATACAAAAAAAAAAGTGTCAGTCAATTTTTCTCTTTCGTTTACGTATTCTAAATGGAGAAAATTGCCTGTTAAACTGTTTCCGCGGTAATAAACCTAAATTGGTCGACACGATAGAATAAAAAAAGGGTTAATTCATCTTATTCCCTTTTGCGTGAGTCGGATTTTTACAATAATTAACATATTAATAACGCCCCGTATCGTGAGCCAATCGAGGCTATTAACAGACTTTGAATATGAAAAAAGGTTCTTAAAATTAAATAATACGGCGGTAATTAACGAACCATTTTTTTTTCCAACAGTGATGAATAATTAAAAACGAAATTTGTTTTTAATAGCGGCCGATTGTTTAATTGTGTTTTTTTTAATTGAAGAAATACTAGGAAGGCGTATTTTTAAACAGACACAATCGCTTTTTGTTCACCCGTGCCTGTGAAGAATGCTTGTCTTAATTGTTAATTGACTAATTAGATCTATTATCTTAAGGGTAATAGAGAAAAATGTGGACTCGAATTGATTTCTAGGAATTAATAATTCATTTTTCCATTCGGATGAATAACAAATTTTTCAAACGGTAGAAATACCGATGGTCATTTCAAACCTTTTTTTTTTTTGTATTATTATTCAATCTGATTATTAGTTCTCTAGGAAATGGCTTGAAAAGTTTGTACAGAGAGACGTCAAAAAAGTTAATCAGAAGGTTGGCTAGAGAGGGGGGGAGGTGATGTGGGTGGTAAGGGATGGGGGAAGGAGTAGTTTTTGGTGTTAGTGGAGATGTCCGTAGAGCCCGGCTTTGTGAGAAAGTTCCAGTTATGTGGTTCCTTCTCCACACCCCATTACTAAACGTCACACCGAGAATGAAAATGTTATTTTAAAACGGAGGCTCTCTAGATAGCCCTAATTTATTAATTTCAATAAGATAAAAGCTTATCACCATAATGGTAGCTAGTACCTCTACTAAGTAGGCGAGATTTTCAATGATTTGAAAGCTTTTGTGTCGATTCCCTAAGGCTATTCGTTAGAAAATATGCCTCTTTTATCTGGATATTAGTCATCTTTCATTGTCTGAAAACGGTTTTTTAAAAAATCGGGCTAATTAGAGAAAAGAAGCAATTTCGGTCTCTTAGAGTAAATAGTCTAAAGTTTGGCTTGTTCTAAGCTCAACATATCGCCCACCTAGAATAAAAAGGTCACATTTCAGAACGTAAACTTTCTAGGAATCGAATAAGGAGACATCAAAACAACGAGATCTTCAGCTAATTTTAACACAATAGAGCAAATCACAGCATAAAAATTTCAGAACGAAGGCTTTTGGATCGATTCGTTAATACTAGTTGTTCTAAAATGTGCGTCTTTTTCTAAGATTCTAGAATAAATTCTTTTGCAAAGTTTAATAGCATTTTTATAGGAAAACGCCACTGAATTTGACGAAATTAACAATTTACGTCAGTTCGGATGCCAATTTTTCTAGTTTACAAGGTATAAGCTCAACATACCGCCCACCTAAAATGTAAAGGTGAGATATTAGGAAGGAAACTGTCGCAAAATCGTTGAAATCTTAGGCTATTCAAGGTTAAATTATCACAAATTGTCAACATAGCAGAGACAGGCAAGGATTTGAAGGATTTGGGCACCTAGCATCCTGAAGGCCACAACGCTTTGGTTTGGAAAAATACTGCATACAAATCGAACCTAAATGAGTTTTCAACCAATTTTTTTTTATAGTGCTAATAATTGGAGGTCAAAAAGGCGGTAAAGAATGAATATTTCTAATAACAGACACTTGCCTATGGTCACTGGCAATAATCTTCCTACTCATTCTAAAATCGGGAGGTCTAAGCTTATCTTCTTTTCTGGATCCTAAAAAATCAAAATTGGAAATTTGAACTAGATAGTTTTATTTTTGACGAGTTTTAAAGAAGAAAAACGTTTTGCTGTGAAGCAAGCAGGTTTTATCCTCAAGAAGTTTTATTTTTCAGGGGGAAAAAACTTCCGTTAAACGTTGATGAGAAAATCGAAGATGTTATGGTGGAGGCTTACCGTGTAGTAAGGCCTTAAAGACTGAAAAAAGAAAGAGATAGAGAAGGGACAATATTTCTGAGTGAAATAGACGAGGCTCCAACCCCAAAAGAGATCAGACCATTCTCGAGTTATCTATAAAATAAATCAATATTGAATTGGAAGGGATGAAGAAGAGCGAGAGAGGAAAATAAAGAGAGAGAGCGAAAGATGGGGGGCATTAAATTGGCCAATATCCTTCGAAGCAATCCCAGAAGGTATAAGACAGGGAAAGCATGTTGAGGTATATAATGAGCCGCTATGACAGGTTGATATTTGAAAGGAAATTGGAGAGGTCTTCTTTTTCCCAAGGAGGATGATGTCGAAGGAATAAAACCGCGCCACCATCCGATTGTTAAAGGAGCTATATTATTGGGAGATGATCGCTTCCCAACAAACCTTTTTAGCTCACATCTTCCCCCTTCTTTTTCCCTTCAACCCTCTCAGACCACCCCCGCCAACACCGCAAAACGAAATCCTCCTTTTTTCTCTATCTCTTCAAGACCCCAATCCAATATTACCTTCAAAACTATGAACAAGTGATTCAAAAGTAATTTTTTTCCCACTTTTCAGAGTTTCAATGTAGTCCTTAGGGGGGAAAAATTGGAGCCAACTTTTTGAGAGTTGCAAATTGCATTTTTAGCCAGAAAGATGTTACTTGTTATTTTAATTTTAAATTAAAATTACTCTGTAATTTATTTTTACCTTTCTGAAATAGGTTTCCCACACCCTGCGCATTCCTGCGTGCCAGTCTTTGTTTCCATTTTGTGACCTGAAACAAAAGGGCGAGGTTAGAAGTGGTTTCCAATGGAATCGCATAACAATAAATTAACATTCATAATTAAATTAACAAGGATCGGTTAAAATTGCATTAATTAAGGGACAATGAAGTATAACGAAGTGGGGCTTTGAAGATAAGGGAGGTTGGAAAGTCGGGAGGTACAAAAGAGTCGGAAGGCTACCTGGAGACACTCATTTAGATTTCGAGATGACTGTACTTTTCAATTAAATAATGGAAAGTGTCGACTCAATAGCATCCCCTTTTAGGAAGGGGTTAAGTCGAAGAACGTCTTGAATAATATTTTCGAATCAAAAGAGTATACAAACGCTATTTGGGACGGAGGGGGTGGTATAGGGACCTACCCAAAAAAACTTTTATCCTCAATAAAATCTTGAAGGAGTTTCCCCCTTACAAGATTTAAAAAGTTGAAATTGGATTTCTAATCGAAGTAGCTTGAAGGTTCACCTTAATTTTTGAACAAGTTTGAACTTCAGACTTAGCACAGGACAAACCGCTACTTACAGTCCATTCCGAGAGAAGGGATGGTTCGTTGCCCAAATAGAAATGTAGTTTTCAAAGGACCCTACGTGAGCTTTAACAACAAAATTCATTAACAGTATATTATTTATAGGACCTTTATCCACAACATTTTGAGAACTGTAAACCTAAATATGTATATACATAAGGTGCTCAAAATCGCACAAAAATTAAAATTATCAAAAGTAAAAGAAACCAAAAACTCTCAATGATTAGAATCTAAATAATATAGGTTCTTTCTACAACTGATAAGGAGGTAAAAGTTTCAAATTCATCTTGAAAGCAGAGCATCAGCAGCCTTTAGATGACTGATATGAAGGCTAGAAATGAAAGGAAAGTGGCAAAATGGGCCAATAAGATTAAAACTTAAGATATGTTGGTCCTAAGCCTTTTTCAAATGAAGGGCCAGGGGGGAAAAGGATGAAGGTGACCAAAAAGTGATTTCGAGAAAAATGAAAAACAAAGTTTGATTTCTATTAATCCTATTGTAATGCTATATTTTCCCCCTTACCCCGAATCTTTTCATGAAAATTTCGGACGATTCTCATCTTTTTCCACCCTTGTTGTTCTACTAAAGTACTCCTTCATAGCCCCTAGATAACGCTAATATCTCAAAGTCGACGAAAAAGTAAAAAGTGCAAGTTTCTTTGGTATAAATTTAGGAAAGGTCGAGATTAAATAATGAATTCATCCCATTGGCAAAGTGGGAGGCACGCTTATACGTCTTTTGATACGTTATTAGGACGTCTTTGTTTCTCTTTATCTCTTCTTACTTAATCAAAACAAAAGATATTAATGGAAGCGGACTTTGAAAGCGGCGGAACACAAAAAGAAATGAAGCGGATCGTATTCAAGGCGGGGGCATTCATCGGTGTGAAACGTTTAGCATTTATTCATACACCTGTGGATTCCGTGTCAGTCAAACGCGACATTACGTCGCTATTTGAACACAACAGAGAAAAAATTTCCCTCCCCCTTTTCTGTTTGTTTTCGTTAATAAAACTTCCTGGACTCGGTAATCGTCTGTTTACACTCTGAAACGTTTCTGGGTTTGTCAACACGGGAGCGAGAGAGAGGGAGAGATTACCCCCGGCTATCAGTTTGTATAGGAGATCCTCGTCTCTCCTTTTACTACCCACCCCCCTCCCCATCCGCAAACGTATTTACATCCTACCTTACCGGCCCTTATTTGCCTCTCTGATGTTATCACTTGCAAGGGACTCTTTGGGTAAACGTTTCCATTGAAGATTAGATATTTACTACTCGATCAATATGCCCCTCTTTCTCATAACGATATTCGATGTTAAAAACCATCTTCAAAAATGCCCTTTCTAGAGATTACCAATTTTTCATATCGAAACTGAAAAATTGGTTCAAGCCTTTGAGTCTTATCTTGACAAAATGATGTATTATCCTACCATCAGTTTCAAAACCTAGAGCAAAATTGTCACCAAAATCAAGGTAAAAGCCTAATTAGTGATTCACACCTTGGAAACAGTAATTTTGAAGCCTGAAAACAATTAAAACTTGAGAGAAGATACCACTTGAAAACAACAGAATCCTGCCATTTTTACATATTCTAAGAACGAGGTATTGTTCCGCTCAGCAAAAGCCGCTCTGCCATGCCAAAAACAAAATGTTTACGATTTTTATTAGTCAAAGAGGCACACTAAATTCAGAAAACCCACCTAGTTCTAGCTACTCTACTGACTATCAATTTTTTAGTGAGAAGGACCCTTGCTAGATTCGAGGAATTCCTCGTTGATACATATTCGAGGATAACCGGCACTGTGGGATTAAAGAATCAGCGAACAAACCATCACGACCTGACAACATTAAATTCCCAACATACAAGGATTTTGAATTTCTCAATTAAATTCTTACTTTTCTATGTCCAATGTACTGAATGGAAAGAAGCAATGACGAAGAATCAAATTCCTAGGGACCGGGTGACTAAAATTGTTCACCAAGACCTCACGGACTCACTCCTTGTCTGTAAACTTGTGAAATAAGAAAATGAATTTAATTGGACACGTCTAACTTCAAAGATATCTGAATCAGTCTTGGAATCTCAAGGCTCTATGACTAAACAAAATAAATCACTACAAACACTTTTTATATAGTTTTATGATAAGCTAGCAAAAACAATTTTTTATAGAAGTGACAACTTTTTAATAAAGTTTACGATTGCTAAAATTTATTGATGTCAGCTTTTCTGGTAAATAAAAGTTCACCGTCATTAGTTAATGAGAATACTCAGGGTTTGAGTCGTCATTATTTTTAGTGGTAAAAAGTTCATTATGAGCGAGCCAATTTTGGTTTTTTAACGAACCAATTAAAAAAAATCGATTTTTTTTTTGTACAAACATTGTGAGAAATGGTTGCAGTGAGTCATTTAAAGGTGCGTTGAGGGGGTTTTCAGGGATCGGTCCCGACCGCCCGTTTGAAACAGTTGAAAGCGACTTGGTCGCCCAATTGGCTCCGTGTACAAAGCTCAGTTCCCCGTGAAATTGATTTGGGATAAGAGCGAAGGGACGCCTAGAGGGGGGTCGGCGGACGGATCGGGAGGAAGGGTAGCGGAAGGTTGAGTGAGGGAGTTTCAACTACCTTTTCCAACCCCCCGTTCGCTATATTGTCAACCCCCCTCAGACCCTTTCCTATCCCTTGCAATCCAGGAAAAAGAAGTGGACACCTCTCTCGATTACAAAATATCAATTCCTTTTCCATCGGTAACAAATTATTTTCGCTGATTCGTTTTCTTTTTTTTCACTCCCTTACAATCTCACCAATAATTCCCACCGGTGACATTTCCAATCAAATTATTGCTAATCCACGTAAAATTATATCATAATTTCATTCAGATTATTGCCAAATGATTGAGTATAACAGCTCTAGCAGTAATGAGAAAGATGGTAAGTTAAGAGACCTGAGGAACGCATTTAAAAAGCCTGAGGTAGATCCAAGCTGGTAGTTAAATTCATTTTTTTTACCGCCGTTTGTTGCCTTGGAACTTTTCCAAGAGACGGTGAAAATCAGTTTTTAAAAGCAATCGACAAAGGTCGTATCTTTGGGTAAGAACTAGCGGGAAAATGCAATTGTCCGCACTAACACGAGGGGTTAAACCGAGGTAATCCTAATTCACTTAATTTCACGGCTCTTAGACCAGGGACTTTCTCACCAGTGGGGGAAAATCTGAAAAAAAGAGATCCCTTCTATTTCAAGAAAACTTTCTTGATCGTGTTATTTTTAAAGAAAATTACCAATAATACGGCTCATTTTCGATCACACAGAAATTTTCATATGGTTCGCTTGGATGTTTTAGGAAGGGCCCATCATAATATTGAAATTCGCAACCTAGGGGTAGGTAAAGTAGGATAAGTAAACTAATTTACAATAAGGTGAGTACAACCTATAAGGACACCTGTAATGGGTCCTGGTCAGGGTGGGTAGGGTACTTTGAATATTAGAATATGGTGTAAGAATGATAAATAACATAGTAAATGCAAGAAGTAAAGTATTATCGGTCAATGTAGTGAGTAGTACAGTGATATTGGGTATGGCCGGTATGGGTGATGAGTGAATATGGAGAATCCTGCAAGGCCATTCTCGTATTTCCAAAGTCGACACTCGATGATCACCATCGATGCTTTCACCCCCTCGAGAAGGTTTCTTTCACATCGATGTAAGACGCTATGAGTATTATAATGGTTATTATAAGATCAAGAGAGTAAAATAAGGTGAACACCTATAATGGTGGTGTAGGGTATAGATTTAGTGAATGCAGAGTGCAGAGTAGAAACTGTACAGAATGAGCTGGTATGTATGTTGGAGGTGACTCCGATAGTGACGTCACGTCACCCCGCCAAGACTGATCAAGACCCCATGCACGTGCTGAAGAAGAAAAAGAAGGTTCGAGAACGGAAAAAGAGACGCTACGAAGTTCTACAGAAGTAAAGACGTAATAACGAAGAAAGACGTGAATAATTATCAAAAAAGACGTTTTAAAGATTGTTTAAAGACTGTGTGAGAAGATTTTAATAAAAAGAAGTAAAAAGAATATCGTGTGGTCATTGAACTAACAAAAACCCCAACATGTATGATGTGTGTATTTTAAATACACGAAGGTATTATTCGATTTTATAGAATTTTCTAGATTCTAATTTATCAATGAAATATTGGAGTGAAAAATCTCTTTAGGGATGAGGATTAAGCATTACTTTTTGACCGAGAAAAAGGTGAGGGACGACGATCCGACTCCATTTGGGGATTTGTTACCTTGCGGCTCCCTCCCCAAAGACATTAGGGTCCATATCACAAGTCACATTAGTGGATTTTTTATAACCCCGAGCTCCTACTTTCCGCCGGAGTGCCTTTATCCCGTATATTTCGTCATTACACATCCCATCTCTGAAAGCATTACACGAAATCTCATGTCTCAAAATATACAGTCCGAATGAATCCGTCCACGTTTTTAACGGTCGGACAACCGGGAAGCGGAATAATAAGAGGATCCCCGCGCATTAAAGCACAATCAGAAAAGAGGAAGTGAGCTTTAGGATCACGTTATGCAGGGTTGGGGTGACAACACAAAAGCAGAGGTGTGGATATCCTACTTAAAATAGGGGGAACCACTCCCGACAATAGATATCGTTTCTGAAAGCGTTCTTCCATGCGTCAAAACTGAAATAAAAAAATAATAACAATAACCCTGAACGTTCCACAGTTTATTATTTCATCAATGACTTTCCTATTCATCAACCACTACCCAGAAACGGTCATTGAACCCCATTACAATCATGGTACGAAAATTGGTTTTAAAATATTGGGAAATCATGATTCGAGTTTTGGGTCACAAAAAAATATGAAGCGTGAATAATGAGATGTTAAATTCGTCTGTAGAAGGTTTAAAGCGTCAGCGAAGCTGAAGAGAAACCGATTCGTCACGAAAGACAAGTTCCGAGACTAATAAAAATAATTCTGTAACAAAATACGTGACGTAACTGACTAGAACAGACGAATTTTCTCACTGAACCTTACAGAAAAAAAAGGGAAAAAAAGTAAGAAGACCCAATTTGTTATTTTTAGATTTCGACTAGCGGTCGAAAAGAGACTGGGAAGCGTGAAAAATGCATTAGCGCCCTTTCCAAGCGATTTATTATAAAATAGAGGGCTTGGCAGATTTTCTCTTGAAGAGGACTCCCCCGATCCTCACCGTCTACGTCGAAGAGGTTAAAGAAGGTGGAGTTTAAGGGGGTGAATCCACCCCCTCGTCGAATAAAGTGCCACTTTCCAAGAGTGGATTAAGGCAACTACTTTTTTTTCTATAACCCATCCGGCCACTTTTCAAAGATATCGGCTAACTTTGTCCAAGTTAAAAGTACGATCCGTTAATAAAAATCAATATTGATACTTGTACACAGATTGATATGTAAAATTGTTTATTGGTTATAAATTTCCATCCAAAATTGGTTTCCAGCTTTTATAATAGGGAGAAAGGTTTTGAAATTTAGAAAGCACATGGCGATTGCAATTTAGAAACCCTCTCCCGAGTACCATCCTCCCCAATAACTCACCCTAGAGTCAACATGTAGCCATTTCCCATTCTCTTCATCTTCTCTAATCATCAGTCCATTAAGTTCACATCTGTCAAGTAGAAAATAGCCTAGCTGTTGCTTTGTGAAGATTCTCTACTCTAGATGAGTGTAGTATGCATTTATGCGACCAATCAACGAAATCCGAAGCAGCCAATTTCGATGGCCAATTTTTAAGGGCCATTTTGATGAAAGGGCGAGCTTTATAGCTTCACGATATAAAATGGATGTTTGAGCTCGTTAATTTAGGGCGAATTAAAAAGTCCAATAACAGAGGAATTTTCATGGGAAAGAGCCTCCCTAATAATGTTAAAAGCTGGGCGCGACGGTTTTTCTCTTAATTGATTCACCAGTAGGCCTGGAAAACGGTAGTACAGTAAAGTATATTAAAAACGAGTGATTAAATTAAGAGGTTTCTATCGGGCTAATGGGATTTGGATAGAGGGTCGCGGAAGGGGGGGGCGATATAATTTACGATTTTAATCGGCAGGTGCCTCTTGGTAATTGGGAGCGCGTAAGGTTATAACAAAAGACGTTCGAGAGACGAATGTTTAATCTTGTGATTATGTTTTAATCCAATATGGCGGGGTGTGGCCAAGGCAATCTACCCTTATTGCCATTAAACAAATTGAAACAAACCCCGGGCTGCCCCCACCAAAGGGAGCAATTTCCTTAAAAGGAACAACTCCATGAATTATAGAACAACCCTAGTGGGTTAAGGGAAAAGGTTTCTCAGCTCGAAACCCCCCCGACCATCGTCTTCGCCGGGACCACTCTAGAAAAGCCGTATAAAATTGCTAACATCATTTCAATATTGATTGGAGGAGAAAGATGGAGGTTATTACACCGGCTAATATTGATGCTATAACTTAGTATCTGGTATTAAAAGCCAGGACGTATTGTGACCGCACAGGCAATATCTCCCCATCGGTTCTTTCATTATTATCTTTTGTCCGCCGAGGGTAAACAAGGGACGAGTGGACGCCATTTTGATTTAATTAAAATCATTAATCATGGTGAGAGTTCATCTGATTTTCGAATCGATTTCAAACCCCCATTCAAATCCACCCATTCACAGCTTAATAATGTTATTTCCCTCCAATGCGATCAAACAAGAAGTTTGAAAAAATTCTTTTTAAAAAAATAAAACCCTGGACATATCTTTATATTAAATCTGGGAGAGGCGAGATTTAATTAAAATGAAATGGGAAGGAAATTTTTTTATAGGGTGGCGACGGTTTTTCGGAGATGCCAAGGGTATCAATATGTGTTTGAGAGGATGTGTGGACCAGGGTAAACAGTTACCATGACTACAGACTACTCCTAATGGATTTCTTATCCCGTTCAATGTTGGCCCCAACTTTCCAGCCTTTAATATTCGACTGACGGCGGACCCTCCTGACATTCCCTTAAACTACGATATTAAATAAAAGGACAGAAGGGCCCTTCCTAGCATTTTCTCCTTTTTCTTTCCCTTCCGAACCCGACCTCGCTCTCTTCCCCACTCTTCTTTCCTTAAAAGCTTGATACATAATTTATGTGGCTCAGAAGACACTCTTAGCTTTCTGTTTATAAGAGTCGGAGTGCTTCGCTCAAAGCTTTTCAAATGCCCTTTCTCGCGCCCCCTCCCTTTATAAATCCTCTAAAAACACGCACCTCTTTTGTACTCAAATGATGCACAAATAAAATTCTCGCTTACTTAACTAAACTCGTTTTTTACATATCACTTAACCCCCAAAAGGAAAAATCGTTGATTTTTAGAATGGCAAGGAAACATCGTCCTATGAGAGATAAGATCGTCAGAATCTATTTAGCTTAGCCCTCTCCACCACTGGGATCGAGGGTTCGATTCCCATGAAGAGAAAGAAATTGTGTTTAGAGGAAGGGCCTATGATCTTCTGGATTCGATACCCTGATCGAACACCATATTGATCATAAAAAGAAAAAAAAATGATTAGCAAATGATATCCAATTAAAGCACTCGAATTTTTAATTATCGTGAAGCGTGGTGTCGCAATTTTAATATGGTTAGAGGCACTCAGCATAACCCCTTACGAGAGTCATCAATAATAAACTAATTAGGAGTAGCGAGCAATCCAACATCGATGTTGGATATTAATTAACATTTAGGATAATTGTGTGTCACTGTCCCTACTTCTCTGATTACCAGCGATCCACTTCCTGTCGCATTTGATTTTCGAGTCGAGTGATTAATCTGCAAATGTGCCATCCCGGCTAAAAGCCTCCACAATAACGTCACAATCGATTTCCTCCCCATACGTAAAAGCGTTTATTATTTATTTTAATGGTCGTTTATCACAAGGTCTATTATAGGGTGTCATCATTTTAATACGTCCCGGGGAAAAGACAATATAAAACAGAAGTCGTGAATTTTTTTAGAGACAGATGCGCAATTTATATTCGAAGGAGTAACCCTTTTCCTTCCCCGCAAATGATAAAAACATTAGGAAATTGAAAGAGGGCCCTTGAATATTTCAATGTGAGTTATATTAGAGATGGTGGTGGGGGTTGAGGGAGCAAGGGGTGGAACGCGCCCGTTATGAATGAACAGAAACAGGAATTGAATGAAGATTCAAAAGCCTCGGGATGAAGGGTGCCTCTCGAATAAAATAGTGGATTAAAGGAAGCCAAGTAATTTTTCTTTGCCCCTCTCAAGCTCGAAAATATTCTACAACTTATCGTCTGGATCTTCTCCCCTTTGGAATTGAATTAAAACAAAACATGTTTCAAGATAAGCAATTTAAAAGTAAAAACGCGAAATAAGAAAATACAATGCAGTCAAACCATGCACTTTAACATCTTTAAAAGACAATAGAGACAAAAGAGACGAAATTTGAAAGTGGAGACAAGGCGATTTCTTAAAATCCCTAAAAATTTCAAGTCAGTTAACAGTAGAAATCGCAATTTCCTATTATATAGAGTCAATCATAGTCTTGAATACCGAGGTAGTAGGAAAGCGAACTAAAACCGGACATTGTGATTTCTCAGCCCCCTGAGGACCGAATAAATTGAAATTTTGCTCAGAACTTTAATATAAGAAAAAGCCCTAAAAATTTCAAGTCTCTTGGTCCAAAGGGAGCTGAGAAAACCTATTGCAACTTTTGGGTACTAAAATGTTTCTGAATGCCGTCCAATTAGAAATTTGTTTTTAAAATCAAAATGGGATCCGTTTTTTTGTTGTCTTTAATCTGAGCGTGTTATCGGTTAAGATTAGAATAATAAAAATGGCTTCATCGACAGACCTTACTAAAATAAACATTCGATTTTTTTCTTCTCTTTATCTCACTCATCAGGTAAGTAGCCAAAGGAGTGGTGGAAGTAATCTCGGAAGTTGTGCCAGTCGAAGGGAGTAAACGCCTTTTCAATCCGTAAATCACTTACTCAAATTTACGCCTCGAGATAAAAGGGCCCTGATAAAAGGCTTATTAAAATCCCTCATCGGGTTCTACGTATTTAGTTTAATTAAAAAGAATACACCCCGGCTTTCTAAATCACTCGCGATTCCCTCGTTAAATTAATATTATTACGTTCCCGTTTTGAAAAAGTTTAATTAATTTTTTTTTTCTTCTAGTACGACTGAAATTAATCATTTTAATTAACTTGAAGTCGTAAACAAACAATGTTAAAACAACTGTCTTGAAATTAAATTAGAGATCGTTTTTAAACTCAATAAAAATACAATTATTTCTTATTTTTAATTAATTTCGAGAGACATTCAGGACGCTACTATTATCTGTTTGCCAATTAAGTAGATTAAAAAAATGTCTGAAAAGGGACAGTTAGGCTGGAAATGATTTGGAATTTGAAAACGCAAGGGGTCTCGCGCTCAAAAGTTTTGAAACCAATTAATCAAAGCTTGGCGAAACTGTGCGGAGCCCCTAATTAACGAACTGCTATGGACGCGCGTTTAATTAATATTTCCTGGGGTGTAATTTGTCGTCAACGTCTGATAATATCCCCCATCTGGACACGAGTTTGTTATTAAATATTGTAATTAACTCCCTTTTACCGGCGAAGAAAATACGGCGAAAGGGTTTTAATTAATTTCAGACAAAAATGGCGGTTTTTCCGAAGGCTTTCGGGCTGTTAAAATTTTTTAAGGTTTCATAGGGTTTTTTTTTAAATATGACTCAGGAGGCCGACAAAAAATTCGAAATGCATACCCAAAATCGAGGTCACAAAGCTCAATGTCAATTTCAAATGTTCATAACTTCCTTAATTCTGAATCAATTTACTTCATAAATACGCCATTCGAAATCTATTTGCATGGGCTATCGAAGTTCTCACTTTAAAGAACACAATGGAAAATGGAGGAGGAACCCCATAAATGGAACTTTCTCAAAAATTAGGGGCTCTACAGACCTCTTCACAAACATCAAATACTTCCACACGATTCACTTCCCTTCCACATCCTCCCAATTTCATAACATTTCCCTACCTTCCCTTCTACCCCCCCCCCACTCGTTCGTCACCTCCCATGCGCTCCTCGACTCTTTCCGAAACGTTTCACCACCTCCCCTTACTATCTCATAACCTTCCCTACCCTCTTAGACCCTCCTCCAACATCCCACACTCTCATCACCTCCCCTACACTCCTCGACCTCCCCCAACCTTCAGTATAAAGATCAAAAAAACAGAAATAGAAAATTCTTAACCCGGATTTTTCGAACAAAAATTTTTAAATAATTTATATGCAAATGATGCCTCGTAAAATCCTTGTTTTGATAGTTGGAAGGGCATAGCTCTTTCGTTTTAGAGACGACGAAAAAAAAAGACTCATCAAAACAACAATCCCCCACATCTGTCACATAGACGTTAAAAATGATAATTCGATTCGTCAGAGTCGTTTAAAGTATGAAAAACAGGAAGTAAAAGAATTATTTAAATTTAAAAATCAATTTTTTTCTATCGCTGTTTTAATTAAAATGATCAAATAAAAGAGTACAAAATAAATAAGAGCTTATATGAGAGGAACGCATTAAAAACAGCTTTAAAAATAAACGAGCCATATGTGATCCCCTCCGGAGCCCTTTTTTTACAATTACAAACGAAACATATCGGCGGTGGCAGATGGTTTTAGAGAGATCGCTTTTTAAGTATTCCGAGTTCTCACCCGAGCCATCATTAAAAGTTGAACAAACAAGGTGCTTTCGGTAAAGAGGCGGTAAAGGGGGGCCTCGTCTCTTTAAAATAATCAGGCGAGTATCAGGATCATTCACTCGCCTCTCCGGAACCAAACCAATTTATCCTTTCGCATTCACCAAGACCCTTAGCACTACCCCAAATTATTACTAAACCTCCCTCGAACCCCTTTTACCTTAAATTGACATCTCCCGTTCAGCGATTCCTAATTATTTTTCATCATTTTTACATACCGTCATTATAACAAAGTTGGACTTACCTGAAACAAAAACAAAAAATCAATGTTTAAAAATATTTAGAATATGTAATATATTTCTGGAAAGATTTTATGGATGAATGATATTTTGAGATATGTCCCAAGTTGGTATTAGAATGTAAAATATCCTCCATTTTCCCAGAGCATACATACATCTAAGATATATATCATAACTTTGGCATTTAAAGAGATGGAAGAACCCCCCTATTCGTGGAACAAAACTTTTCCTCCTCTTCTATCCTAAGAAATGTCCAGAGGGCATTGAAGGCTGCATTGAAGTGAGTACAGCGAAACTACATTACATGGAACCGAAAGAGCCCTTCGGATGGGGTGGTTACTTGTCTTCCTGTTTCGACCAGGAGATTCACGACATCGGAAAGCACTTCTTCAACCCTCCTGTACAAGAAAGCTTTTGGCAAACCAAATTAAAACGGAGATAAGACATGCAAATTTATACACAATAGGCTACATCTATTGATAGACTAATAGACAATAATCTAATTAGATTAGTTAGATTATGATTTCAGATAGCTCATGTCTAATTAACATTAATTATTGTAAGTACAGAGTTGATTATACACGGATTAACTGTCACAATTAAATTTTATCGCCATCATCTAATATTCAATATTAAATTATTGTTGTTAATAGCAGAATTTAACCGAAATCGCTAAGTTTTAAGATACCACCCATCCCCAACCTCCCCACACCCTCCCATCACTTCCCCCAACAACGGATGGGTATTTTGTGTTAGCGGTGAGGTCTGAAAAGCCCCTAGCTTTTTGTGGGGGAGGATGGGTGCGAGTTGTGGAGAGAAGGTGGAGGAAGGGTCGGGAGGTGACGAGTGGGAGGGGGAAGGTTGGAGTGACGTGGGGATTTGGAGGAAGGTTTGGGAAGTGATGGGAGGGTGGAGTGAGGAGGGGATGAGAGGAGGGGTATTTGGTATTAGTGGAGAGGTCTGTAGAGCCCCGAGTTTTTTGTGGGGGAGGAAGAGTAGGAAATGGGTCGAGGAGGTGAAGTGTGATTTGAGAAGGTTTGGAAGTGAAGTGGGGGGTGTGGGGGATGTTGGCGGAAGTGATGGGGGTAGAGGGAGGTCGCGATGAGTGGTGTTAGTGGAGAGGTCTATAGAGCCTCAAGTGTTCCTCTTTCAAACCATAGGTTTTTTTTTGTTTTTTATGTGGATGATAAAATGTAATAAAATGGTAAATCAAAAGGGAAGTTTTACCGCAAAGGTTATTGAAATCAAATATCCAATACTTAAGTCTTATTTTGCGGCTGCAAGCCTTTCTCAAGAGGGTCCTCCTTTTTTTTATATTTTTTAATTGAATTCGAGCACTTGTGAATTGGCTGTCCACTTGAAAATGGACGTTTGAAAACCATACGTAGCCTTTTAAGACCCTTGAAAAAGTTCCGACTCAGCTTACAAATAAAAAACGTTTCAAATTAGGAATTCTCCTTGGAGGTTGAAAGTTTAAAAAAGAGGTCCTCTTTTCGAAATAATTACATCGAGGGGAAGAGGACGACCGGGGGAAAAAATATAAAAAAAGCCAGGAGAGGCTATTGACTGAGTGTCTGTATATACTCAAGCTAATTGAAAAATATACTCAAAGCGCTACAGGGGTGCGAGGCCAGGGGGAAAGGGTAGACAATCAAAATTGCGCTGCGGAGAACGTAGGAAAAGGGGAAGAGAGGTTTAATTGAATTCTATTGTGGAGCAATCAGCCTTCTACCCCCCCTCCGCCCAGTCCACAACGCCTCTTCTCCTCACGGCTTTCTACGTAATCAGAGCCTAATTTAAAAAACTGATTTCTGATTTATATCTCAGTTACCCACGTCTCTTTTTATACATGAAAATTTTTTTAATCCACAAACCCCCCAGATTGGAAAAGGGAGCACAAATTACGAGGTTTAAAACAAATTTCAAAGTTCTTCATTTCATTTTAAATCAATTTTTGAGCTTTGTATGCCGATTTTTTTTCTTTTTTCCCATGGCCGCCAGTTTGTCCGTCTGATAAGGGACCGAGATCCTGATGGAAAATCAACAAAGCCTTTACCCTGGGACAAGAATAACAAAAATGCCTCTTTGCCTTCAACACGAGCCCTCTAAAAAATAATATTTTACACTCGTGTCAGAAAAAAAGTGATTTCCCATACCCCCTCAGGTAAACCGAAACTTCGGGTTAAAACTCCAAAATTATCAGACGTTAAAACAATATTTGAACAGGAAAAAATTTTTTCTGGGTGACGATTGTGTAAACGTCCATTTTGACATTTTGGAACTGAACCAATTTTAGCAACTAAGAGGATTACTTTAAAAGAGATTTTGTTTAAAAAAAATTATGGTCTAAGGTTTAAAGAAAAACTATTTTTAAACTCGACTTGAACCAAAAAGAAGAATTTATAGCCATTTATTAATACCGCCCTTTGAAAATAATCTGGAGAAACATTTGTCCCCTTAATCCCCAAGCAAGATCCCCTTATTTAAAAAGGAGGAATGTGTAAATCTTAAAGAAGGGTGTGGATTAGTTTGGACGGGGTTGGGGGATTTGTGAAGTAAACCTTCGGTGAAGTTTGTCAGGTTTAATCCTTCGGTACACAGCGACTCGTCGTCGGAAAAAAGAAGAGACTGTTTACTTAACCGTTTTCGTTTATAGTCCGAATTTATGGGATTTTCAATATAAAAGTAGAAAACTGTTTATTTTTTACGTTGAGACACCTGAATGACATTTGAGCTTCGGTTGAATAGTCTTTTATGCCTTCTAATGCTCACTGATCCGATTAAAATGAGTGAGTTCTTAGCTTTCCCTTGAATGCTTCTTCTAACAACAGGGGCTTTAAACCGATTTTGTCCTCCAGTATTCAAAGCCCAAAGGAATGAAAAAAAAATTTATATTTGTGCCGAAAAGGTCCATCTGTGTGTTGACAATTTAAAATTATTAAAGGGACTGTTGAATTATATTTCGGGTGAAAAAGAGGTTCAATGTTACGCCAACAAAGGTTTGTAGAAATAGAAATTGAAGCTGATGGAATAAAATCACTAGATATAACCCTAGAATGGTAATCCTATTTAGTTGGTGCTTATTGGTAAGCCCTCGTCATGATGGGGACTACTATTTTTTTGGTGAAATTTTATAGGAAAAACGTTACTTCCATACACACAAATTTACAAAAGAAGAAAACGACCGGTGGGAACTAGACGGGACAAAGGCTAGTTTGTTACTAATCGCCAAGAGAAGGAATAGAAGACGTGGTGGGAACCAGAAACCCCACCCATTAGCCTTTTTCGAAGAAAATATGCATGTAGTCGTCAAAAAGACGAGGGTTTACCATTCTAGGGTCTTGACTTGAATCAAAAAATTCTCTGGATCTGAGGCTGCCTTTTGGTGAAACTTTTGATTAAGAAATTAAGATCGCTTAGAGTCGAGATTTTTTTTAGGTCCTGAAGTTATTTTTATAGCCAGAATCTTACTGTATATTAAAAATTCATTACTTTTTTCCCTTCTGAAATTGATTAAAAATACAATGGGTCCGTCTCAGTGGAGAGGGTTAAAAACAACCCTTCCATTTCCCTCTTTTCTTGCCCCAGACATTTTTCCTTGAGTTTAATTAATAATGGTCGGTGCGTGTCTGGTTTCTAATTAACTGCAACAGAGCGGATTAACATCGGTCCGTGGAGGGAGGGAGGGGTGGGGGGTGAGATTGTAGAGTGAGAAGGGGAAACTGGAAAAAGGGAGAAAAGATCCTCGGGCGGAAGACGTCCCTCTTTTCCTAAAGCCCCGAGAATTAAGAAGAAAAAAAAATATATTGCAGAGTCAAATTACCTAATTTGGAACGTTTTTAAAGCGAACTAAAAAAAGAACCGTATAAAATTGTTCATTAAAAAAGAAAAAATTCAATTAAAAAAATAAACAAAAGAATTTGCATTTACTTTCTTTAAAAAAAAACTTGATTTGGTCACAATTCGGACCGGAGCGTGTCGCACGCTTCGTATAAAAACACGAAAACTGGTTAATTATAATCTTAAAAAAATGTTAACTTTACCATTAAAAAATGTGTAGGACCTTACGGTGACGATAAAAGTCAACTACTGGAAGGTTTTCTTTAGAGGAAAACGAGGCTCTTTTTTTTCAAAGGTGAAAGGGGAGGGGTCAAAACTGAACGATATCCCCCTCCCCTTATTTAATTTACATCAACTTAGTTATTTTCATTGTCATTATAATGAGGGGGTTATTTTCATGATCGCCTAAATTCAATAGGCATTAAAACTGTCACAACCTGCACAATAGGGATCTTTTTTTTTTCTCACATAATTTTAACAAAAAATGATAATTTACACTTTTTTTGTGGTAGTCCAACAAGGTTACATAGAAAAGATATGCAAAGTTAATGAGATTTGTATTGTTAAGATACAAAACGTTGGTTACAAATTTTAGTTCTAACAGTGGCTCTCACGCCAAACCTGTTGGTCCGATCGAGACCAGACGAACAAAGGAAGGCCACAATCAACCTCAAGAAAATTGTTCTTATGTTATTGGCTCTCAAGCCAAAATTATTCATCCGATCGAGATCAGTTTAGGGAAATTTTAAGATATTTTTATGATACGATTACGTTTTTGAGTTGGAAAACATGGAGAGTCAGATGTCGTTCTCTCTTTAATCGGTTTATCGGAAGGTTAATTTTTGGCTGAAAACGTTGTTTGCTAAAAGGGTGTTTGGGGTAATAATATTATCTTAAATGCGTACACTCTGTTTACAGGGAATGTGAAACCCCTAATCTAGCTTTGTGATGACGAGAAGGGGGGGGGCATCAAAAGCCCTAATAACCGACCGGCTGTCACATGATCGATATTAATTATAAAGGCTCGACATTTGGCGGAGATGAAAGTGGCTTCTAGTGGTTTTGCATTTAACGAAATAACATAATGAACAATCTTTCAGCCCCCCGACTTCACCGCTGGTCCTCGCAGTTGCCCGTCTGAGCCGACACATAATTCAGGATTGAAATTAGTTTTCAGGGTGGTCCGGGTGGGTTGGAGGGTGAAATGGAACCGGCCACCACGCTTCCCATGATTGTTCCCAAACTCAATTTATATAATACAATGAAGGCAATTATTTTTCTCTGTTAACCGGAGGGGGGAAGGGAGCCTTTGTAGGTGGGAGGGGGTGCGGTAAATTGGTTGGGGTTTTAATTCCTTCTGCGGGGGCCCTGCTGAGGGAAACATAAATAGAATTTGTAACGAGCACCTCGACCCCTTTCCTTCTCCTTCGACGTCCCTTCAACCGGCCTAATGGGGGAAACCAGTCGGTCAACCGGTTACATTTCCATCCCTTCATTTTAAACATCCCTTTACAAACATTTCCTTATTCCCAAGAAATCCACTCACAAAAGTATATTATTTTTAAAATTAAGGGAGTGGAATATCTCTTTACCCTTTGTCATTAGACAGGGGAAACGAAGGGTTGTAGTAAACGAAGGGAGCGCCTTAGGGTCTCGTACAAATATAATTAAGGAAATTAACGAGCCCCTTAGTTGTCCTTCATTAGAGCCAACCGTCCCTATCCGCCTAACCGCCAGACCCTTCTTCCCAAGGATCTTCTCCGGATTATTACCGACTACAAAGGAAAAAAAATTTTCTCCCATACATGGAAAATATTCAAGACAGGAAATGAGCACAGAATAAACCCTCCTATTATCGATTTATGTAATGAAGCCCAGAAGGTTAATTTTAATTAAATTTGATTCAAAGCCAAAATAAACAGTTAGATTAATTTATATTTGAAATGTTAACGCTCATCAAGAGTCATTATCTGGGTTTGTTTGAACTGGCATTTCCCCTCGTAATTAGACGACATAGCTCGGGCTGATTGTGGTCTATTGTTTGGATACCAGGGAGTAACCTTTGTCGAAACTCAATTTTCTGTTAACGACGGTTAATCACGTATTAAAATAAGGATTTTCTGACCTTTTCCAAGTCGAACTTTCAAACAATGAGTACCCGGTCGATAAAATAACGTATAGAGGGATCAAACTGTTTTTCATTTTGGACAAAAATTGACTCAAAATTGTGTGAAAAATCAAAAAATATCAAATAGGTGCTAAAATGAAGGTTAAGGGCTATGTCCTTCAAATATAACCTTGTTTCTATAAAAAAAAATTAAAGTTGAGATGAAACTTTTTCCATTAAAAGGGTTAAATATTTAAGGTTAAATGAAAATTTGATTTGAAGTCAAAGAAATTTGGTTGTTTGGAGTTAACCATGGGGAAAGAGGGTGTAATGAAGAAAATGATATGACACCGGAAGGTTTAAAGGTCCATCACCCCGGCCGTTTAATCTACAAAACGTAATCTCGCCCGTGTTTACATTTAATTTTATTTCTCGACGATAATTAATTTACGCCTAAGATTACTTCTATTAAGTCGAGATTGTTCGGAGTCCTACTCGACCCTCCTCCCGGCCTCTTTTTCTCGTTCGCGCCTCCCCCTCGGCGCCCACCTCGTCTAAAAACCTTTCCCCGGAAAAGTGGATGCATTTAAATTGGTTTTAATATTTTGTCAACATTGAGGCTGATTGATTGCACTTCGGACGTTAATATATTCGCGGCGCGGTCGTTCCTGTTTGTTTAGCATTTTGTACCAAGTCGTCAGTTGTTTGTTGTAGCAAATTAATTTGTATTAATACGAAAAGGAGAGGGGAAGTTGGAAAAGGAAATAGATGAAGGCTGGGGGGAGCTTACATAGCTTAACAAGTTATCGACCCGACCTAAAAGATTAATTTATTGTTATAATTTGGAGCTATGGATAATTGGATCCCAGGTCAATAAATTATATCGAGTATTTACCTCCTCCGCCTCCGCAAATTTAACCCTCTTCCCTAACTGCCAGATCTGACAAAGCTACCCGGCATATTTATGCTTTTGGAGGTTATTACTTTTTCAGCGCTTACGTGCCCCTCACTCATAGGAAATCATATTCGACCTATCTAGATCCAATATCAACTTCTCTCCCCTCAACAATAAACCAAGTTTAAGTCAATTTCGCTTCACCCTCTTTTCTGTTACAAAGACCGTAAATAAATCGTTAATATTAAATTCAACAATAAGAATCTATTTTAATCGAATTTTTGTAGGGATGTACAGCCAGAAATAGATGCGGTCGTAAAGGGTCGGTTGTGTTGGTGGATTTAGTTGGGGTGGATGGTTTGGGTTGATTGGGATGGTAGGGCTGTCCGGTTTGGCTGAGATGAGTTGGATGTGTTTACTTAAGTGGCTCGGTAGGTAGGGGACTTTGGTTACACTGGACTTAGATGGCTAGATAATCCAGTATGGCTGGGGTTAAATGTATGGGTAGAGCGGTTTTTGCGGATTGGTTGTATTATCTTTTAGAAATGGTTGGCTAGGATGGATGGCAATAATTGGTAAGTAGTGGTAGATGTATCTGAGGTTGGCATAGTTGTCTAGTTTGGCTGGGATGGATGGGAGTCTCCATTACCGGCTGTCCAAACTAGCCAACCCTACCAAATATCCAATAGTTGGATCGATAGGATTGGCCAGATGTATCTAAGGTTGGCTAGTTTGCATGGCAAATGTTGGATGCATTGATCGGTTGGTTGGTTTGCTTGAATCGGTTGCATACCTAGTGTGATCGGGGTAGGATGGGAACTAAATGGATGTATAGGGATAGTTGGTTCAGTTGGATTAATGTTGCTGCTTTAGGTGGAATGAATTTCATGGGATAGACAATTCATTGACTGGACGACTTCAATGGACTGATTGATTCAGTTGTACAGTGTACGTGGGTTGGGTTAGTTGGATCAGTTCATTCCGATTCCCAAGCAATCTAGCCAACTCAAACAACAAAATATGTTTACCTATTTCCATCCATTCCAGCCAAGCTAGCCAACCAACGCCACAGCCAACCCAACAACCCTACATCAGGCCAAGGATAACAACCGACGTGACTAACCCAATATTGCCAACTACTTATGTATTTCCATCCATTCCAGCCAAAGCAGCCAACCCTAGGCAATCCAACGAACACCACCAACACATTTGAACCTACCAACCAAAATACTTCCATTTCCATCCATTGTAGCAACACTAGGCAACCCTACTAACCGATATATAGCCAATTTTTCTGGCCTCAATTATAAGACGTCGCCTCACAATCGCCATTTTATGATCAAAAAATGAGTTTCTTAAAGAATAGGTATTAAATTTTTATATTTTATTTAATTTTGAATCACCAATTCTGAATTTATACCATCAAAGTGAATACTATTTACATTTTAGTGGCAATAAAAGAAATTCAGAATTAAAGTTTGATGCGGTACTTTCGTTATACAACCTTATACCAGTACCAGTTCCGGTGGTAAAATAAGAATTGCCCTCATAAAAATTGCGAATCTCAATAATATTAAAAACCCTATGTAGAGAAAGGAGAGAAGAAGAAGGGAAAAAAAGGATATTTTTTTATTGGTACCGTAAAACTTATAGGTACAACAAAATATTTATAATTTTGAAACTTTTGATTGATTTTTTTTTGTAGGATTAATTATTTTTTTATCTTTGAAATAAGATTAGGGTTGGACAAAAGAAGGAAAATTGAATTGGAGCTTTTTTGACCCTCGTTAGGGAGGATTTCCAGGTTATGAAATAGCTCGGACAAAATCGAGACGAAAGTGCATGTGGAGTTAAGGAGAAAGAAGGGAAAAGAGTGAGAAAGCGAAGTGGAAAGGAGGGTAAAAAGAGGGGATATTGTAGCCGGTTTGTTTGTGTCTTGTCCCCGGGTGGGGGGTAGTCTATCAAAAAGGGATCTGGATTCCGGGCCCCTTTCCAGGGATGGGGAAGGACGAAGCAATTTCAGGTTGAAAATTGAAAATGGATCGCGGATGTAGATAGGGAAGCCCCACCCTCTCGGACATTATGGCTGAGGGCAACTTTAACTTCTTATAACCATTTTGATTTATTTTATTCCGCGAGTCTACCCTCCTTCTTCCATTACCCGAACCGCCCTCCGCCTTTAACTTAACAACCCCACAACGTCTTTCGCAATATTAGTTTATAAAACATTGTTTCCCTTTTTTAAATACTTTTTCTATGATCTTGATATCTCTTCACTTGTTTACTTTCTTACCATCTTCAACGAAAACAACGTCTCATTTCGGTTTTATTTTTCCGTCTTTTTTTCAGATCACGTACGAGGAGCTCCGGCGAAAAATGCCTATCTCGATCCAATTTATTGCTCTTATTATTTTTTGTTGTTTATAGCTCACTCGTATATTTTTATAAGGATAATGTCTATTAAGAAAAAAGGAATTTTTTTTCAAGGCTATTTTTTATCGAAAAAACAACTTCAGAATCTTGTTTTTCGTCATAAACAAAGAGAAAAATAAACTATTTTTTATTGAAAGTAGACAAATTCATCGAAGAAAAAAAAATCTCTTTCAGTTTGATATTTTCTGAACGATTTTAGGATGATTGAAATCAAGCTACTTTTATTATTCTCTCGAAGAGCTCTCTCAGAATAATAATCAGGTAAATTGACAGGGAATCCAGGATATTTGAGCTGAACGTCCAGGCATCATAAAAACTCCCAGAAAAAAATTGGGAATCTCATTTCCAGATAAGGAAGTGGTTTGGTCACATTACATAAGTAACTTCTATTGCCAAGAGCTTCGTTTGCTTCTACATTCATCCTTAAGTGGCCCCACATCTATCCTTAGGTGGCCTCTAAATCCAATCTTAGGTGGCCACTACATCTATCCCTATGTGGTCTCCACATCCATCCTTAGGTGGCCTGTACATCCTTCCTTATGTGGACTCTACATCTATCCTTAGGTGGCCTAGGGAATTGACCATAGCATTCCCATCGATATTTGAGGACTAGGAAGTGATTTGAGAAGTTTTATCGGTACAAGAACCTGGCAAACCAAACAGATCTTTATGGCATTATTGACTGTAGTAAATCGAGCCATGAATCTTATTTCTTTTGGTCAACCAAGCCCAAGAAGTTTTTCAACTATAAAATTTTAAACTAACGGTTTTAAACTGTTCTAAAAAGTTGTCTGTTGGAAAACGTGAGTTTCGGAGTATAGGCGCTTAAGAAATTAAGATCGCGTTCGCGTTAAAACGTGTGAAAGGAAGTAAGTAGACACGTGCTAGCTGTAATCATGAGCCGGAGCTTATTACGCTTCAAAGTAAATCACTTGATTGTGTATTCATGAGTCACATGGTCTCTTCTCTCGGGTCCGTTAATTACCCGCCTTTCCACTCTCAACTTTGAGCCCCAAATAATTACTCCGCTTCCGAATATATTCCGACCGCCTATGGAAAACCCGTCGACCCCCCCGCCACGTTCGCCGTTTTCCTTCCCCTCTTCACCCGTCTCCAATGAATATATAATTTTATTAATTTCAAACCACTGTTCACTTTTTCTTCCATGAATAAATATCCGAAACTCTTCTCAATTAATTAGCTTTTTTCAAAGGGTAATGACTTTTTATACACTTTTTTTTTTTCTTTATTTTTTATATTTTCTTGTACATATCAAAAACGAGAACGTCTGTACTGATGAGTACAGAAATAAATTGAAGCGTCCTATTAAAAAAAAAAAAATTAAAAAAAAGAATAAGGGGTCCTAAAAGGTATTAAAAGAGCTAAAAGACAATAACCGCATAATGAACTTCCATTCTTGTGTGAATCATCCAATAACGATTTTCTTTCCCTCTTCCTTCTTCCTTCTACTTAAAGAAGAAAAAAAAAATCCGCGGCCAATTTTCAAAAACACAAGGTCTCATTGTTTCCCCTTTCATGAGTGCAATTAGAGTTGATTGTTCCATTTAACGATTTAAGGGGGTGGATTTGAGGTGGACGGGAAGGGGGGAGGCGGACTAGGAGGGAATGAAGGGGGGTCTCAAAACCGGGAGACGAGAAAATGAGAAAATAAATTGGTTGACGGAGATAGATTGTTGTGTGGGGAAAACGAGATGATATTGCTTTAACTACTTTTTCAATTTATCAGCACAATGGCCTCCAAAGAACCCCTGCTTGAATTTATTAATTTTATACTTTGATAGATCCAAACAAGTTATATTCCTTTTAAATACACAAATCGAGAAATTAATCAGTAAATAATAAAATAAATTATTTTCTTATTAGATCAATCTGATCAGAAAAAACGAAGAAAGTTGTGATTTTCGTAATTAAGGACCAGAAAAAAAGACAATACGAATGAATCATTGGATTTTTAAGGGTCAAGGATTTGTCTTAAGTTTGAAGCATTTTGTAAGTTTAATTGACCTATAAAAGACCTTTTAATGGTATAAATAATAGGGGAATTGGTTGAGGATTTTGTAAGTTATGGCAATTTAAAGTATAAGTGGTTTCCTTAAGTAAAGGGCCAGAAAAAAAATGGGCTCAAACAGAGGTCTGGGCGTTTCAAGGCATTTGTAAATTTGATTTGCCTTTAGAAGACCTTTCAAGCGGTATAAATATTAAGAAAATTGGTTAATAATTAGGGAAGCTATGGAATATTAAAATATAGATGTGGTTTACGTAATTAATGGTCCAGAAAAGAGGGACAGAAGGCGTTTATAAGATTTTTAGGAGGTGATGTGAAAAATGAATGGTTGGCTAATTTTCCGTACACTGAATTTGGATTAAAAAATTGAAGGTTTTCCCCCCTTAAAAACAAACCAAGGGGAACAAAAGTGTCCAATTATTCCAACGACGTACAAAGGTGAAAAAAAGGCTGAAGATGTCTCTTAGACACGGCTGTTTTATTTCAAAAAGAAATAAAAGAAGAAAGATATAATATATTCTGAGTGTATGTTAATAAGATGTTGTGAGGATGGTTGGGCGTTGGCGTGGTTGAAGGGTGGGCGAGGGGGGTGAGCTCATTACGGGACACACATCAACCCTTAACGGGCTGATTGGCGAGCTGCTGCCCTCCTAACAACCAACCCCTCGTTATATTGTTAATTACGGATCGTTACCCGACTCCTCTCCTCTACACTACAATTCCTACTCTAATAAGCGGCCTAATGATGCCAATTGTTATCCAACTTTTTTCATACAATTTTTTTTGTTTTGAATAGACAATAAAAAATTAAAAACCTTGTCAACAAGATTAATTAAAAAGCATTTTTCAATTAAATTCAACTCAAAATGACATGAATAACAAATTTCCATCGTTAATTATCCCGTAAAAGTCAATTAATGAAAAACTTAAATTAGTCGTTCAAACTCGTTTGAAGCACGGAAAAAACAATGATTAAAATTGTTTTTACTTATATGGACTAATTGCTAGAACAAAGGTGTTTGACCCCTTCTAAGTGATTATGGGGATTTTTCACGTTATATAACATTACACGAGGTTTTTTTTAAAAAAAGAAATATTTTATGAACCATAAAAGTATTATTTGTCGTAAAATATTGTTCGGTTTACGACTTTATATTTCCGTTTAAATATAGAAGTCAGCAGCATCGCTATATAAATTAGATTTTATTTCGATTCTGGAGCGTTTGAGGTATTTTAGGATAGGGTTTTATAGTTTATTCAAATTTCTTTTAATTTAAACGCAATATCCGGGCACGAAAAGGCATAAAAAGTCGAAATTAAAAAGTGTTTATAGAGAGTTCCAGAAGAAAAAGGAAGCTGAAAAATCAAAATTGAAATTGCGAGTAAACTATTAGTCCCATTGAGCCCATAAAAGGCTCATTTTAAAGTTAATGAACAGCATAAAGGTTTGAATTGGTTAAAATCTGGCTTTTTCTATTAAAATATCAGTTGTCTGACACAAAGTACAAGATCTACTGGTCCACATGGCCTAGGGGAAACGATTTTCACTTTTTTCGTAGACCTAGTTTTAAAAGAAACCTTGAATTTAACAATCTAGGCAATAAAAAAACGCGATAAAGCCATGAAAGGTCGCCTTGTGAGCGTGGAACTCTACAAAAATAAACAAAAGCAAAAAAACCTCCTTTTTTTTAATAAGTGCACAAGTCCGTCTCATTACCCACATTTCTACCAGACCATGCAAATTATTCAGCCTTCTCAACACGTTTTCTCGCGATTAAAAAGCCCCACATGAGGCATTTTTATCTTATCAGAGCAATTTATTAGCTTTATATTCGGATTATTTTAACTTAAAGGAAAAACCTGTCTTTAGGCGTTTTTAAAAGCAAAACCTGAGAGACCGGAATGTAAGACCTAAATGATATATTTTCGATAAGGATTTAAATAGTTAAGTGAAGAAAACATTTTTTTATTTACTAAAATCCTCGATAATGAACACTTTGGAATGGATTATGGACTCCAATTAATATAAAAAGCACTGACGAAGATTTGGCGCGTGCTTTACCCCCTCCACTCGTCTCAAAACAACAAACTTTGTAAACAAGTCGTTTTTAAAAACCAATTACAGACTAACGGCCCCGTTTTTTAAAATTAAAACACGTTTCAAAATAATTTTTTTAATTAAAGCGTTCTTTTTAATTAGTTTTCTCGAGATTTTAATTTATATTGGAAAAAAAAATTTTTCGTTTTATATTAAATTTTTTTTGTTAAAATATTAAAAATGGAATTTTTTAGGATGGATAATGAAAAAATTGATGACTTACTAGGCTGTGAGACTTGTTGGGCTGCGGAGATCCGTGATTCTGTGGTCGTAATCATTTTTAAAGGTTAATCACAACGTCACTTTAGTTGAAACATTTAAAAACAGAACAAAAAGAACGAGAGGACGTAGTTCATGTCAGGGCGAAGCCTGGACACTGAATGAGATGAGGATGGGATATCCAAGACGACGCGCTTTTTCTAGGGGTGTCGGGGGTTGCCTCGTAGAGAGGGGATCCTGGAAGAGGCGAACGAAATGCGCAGGCGCTTTACGGCTCGTGCCGTCGGCGCCCTCCCAAATGAGATTACTTTTATACACCCCCCTCCCTCCTCTTTCCCCCTTTTCCAGCCACCCTTAAACCCCCGAACCCGACCTACCCCCCTCAAAACCCTTTTCCGACCCCGCAGAAATTGCCTGGGTTAATTATAATTATGTTATTGATTTTCTAGATTGTCAGTGGGGAGGAAATTACTTTTTCTTATTGGCTCTTATTAAAAACTAGCCACCGTGCCTGCCCTTACAATTTTTTTTTAAATTAAGTTTTTGATAAAAAAAATTTTAAAAAAAATGTACCATCTAAAGATATTTACGGAGGAATAGAAACCACTTAGCACTTTTAAAAAACACAAAACTTGGAATATCCCTGGTGACATACAACAAAATGATGCCCAAAAAATTTCAAGTCGATCAATCCTCACTGAGCATTTAGAGATAAGAGTATGAGTGAAAACTCAACTCAAAAAATATGTTACGATTTCTCAGCTCGCTTTGGACCAATTAACTTAAAAATTGGCACAATTCTTCATTAATATGGCAAAGAAAATCCCTGAAAATTTCAAGTCATTCGGTCTAAACGGAGATGAGAAAACGCAAGTTACCTTATTAGTTTTCTGTCTCTGAATAAGCTCCCTGTATGCAAGTCAACTTTAAATTCGTCACATCTCATCTATGATAAGAAAAAGCCCTTAAAATTTCAAGTCGATTCATCCACAGGAAGAAATTTCTATTTTGAGATTGAGATGGTGCATGCAAACTTTAAATGATCTAATCATGCTTAAACAGAAGTGGAGGAACCACTAATCCATCTGAGTCCGGACTGCTCTCGCCAGGTCTGGTCTGGTCTAGTACCTATTTGTGAAGGAGGATACTCCAAAACTGGAACTTTATCGAAAAATGGGTTCCACCACCTCCCACCACTCCCCCTTCACGTCCCCTACTCTCATGAACTCTCCCATCATCTCCACCACCTCCCACCGCATTCCACCTTATCCCAATACCTCCCATCACACTAACATAAGCTCCCCCGCTCTCCTGAACTATCCCTCTATCACCACCGACTCCCAACACATTCCTCCACTTAGCATTTTAACCCAACACCTTCCCTCACCACCAACTCCTAACCTTATCACTCACCACCTCCCACAATCTCCAAAGACCCTATTCCGTTATGTTTTGAAGGGGAAAACCCTTCAAAAGATAATTTAAGGCACCAACTAGATCCCCTCTTATGAAAATCCTTGGTTTTGTTTGGACAGGTGGCATGTATAAGGGGGTGACATTTGGTCAAGAGTCGCTGCTCAAAATGGACCATAGAAATTTATATCTAAGGAAATGTAGAGTTTATTTCGGACGAGGAAAAAAATCCTGATTGAAAACATACAAGACTTGAGGCCTGGATCAATAAAATAAATTGGATAAAAGACAGGAGGAACATAATATTCATGGTGAGTAACGAATGTAAAATGTTGATTTCGATTTTGTTTATATAGATACGTTTTCAGGACTGGTAGTAGAGCCCTCCGAGTATGACAAAGCGTGTTAATTAAAGTGAGCATTAATTAAGTAAACTCAGGGAGATGTTTGGCGCAATTAGGCGGGAAAAACAGAGAACAAGGCCCTTTCTAGCGGGGAGTTCTCTGATTAATTAGAGCTCTCTGGGCCTTCTCTTCTTCGCCTCCCTTCTTTCTCGCTACCGTTTCGAATTCCTTTGAATCCTTTGTCATCCCTTTCATTACCGACCCTTTAATTGATCCTTTAAGAGTCTCCGGGAGGGAAACCTTTTTTCCCTTAATCCGCCTTCTTCCCGTCACCCCCCACTACCGTCTTGAGCGCGGACTTCCAGCCCGAAGAAGCAATTTGTTTGCTCCTTTTATACAGTTTATACATTGCCTAAAGCGGGGGTAATCAACTTCCAAAGCACACATTTCAACCTCCCCCCCTCTACTCCCCACGAACAATTTCTTTTCGTATAAATGTTGTAATAAACTTTTAGAAGGGGCTCCTTGTCAACTACCTTTTATAAAATTATAAAAGCTTTTTCAATGACTTACCTACTTGATCCGTTTGGACATTTTTTAACCCTCATTTCGGGATCGCGTGACAAACCGAAATTAACACGCTCAATATTTCATTACTATGTTTACATTAGATTTTCATTGCTCCTCTAATACTACTTTTGGAGCAAATAATCGCTTATTAATCTACGTAAAACCCATTCTGCTAGCGTTTCCTATCTCTATCCGTCTTGAAGTTATTTTTTTAAAGAATTTTTCACTAAAAAAAAATTTTTTTTTTAAAGTAACCTCGTCAATAGCTCAACTTCCTTTCATAATTTACAATTTCCACTGCCAGATTTGACATCTGCGTTAAATTTTACACCATAAATAATAGATCCTTTTTAACCGTTTTTTAACACTGAAAGAGCCATTTTGAAGAGATTTTTATATTTTTCAAAAAGAAAGACCCTTACCAAGCAGATTTTCACCCTTTTTGACAAGGAAAGACAAAGTTTAGACAGATTTGGACCATTTTTTATAAGAAAAGACCCATTTCAGTCTGATTTTGAACCTTTTTGGATAAAAGATACCCCTTTCGGCAAGAATTTGAGCCTTTTTGACAAGAAAAGACACTTTTCAGACAAGTTTGAAACCTTTTTCGACAAGACCTTCTCAGCCTGATTCTGAACCATTTTGACAAGATAAGACCCTTTTCAGCCTGATTCCAACGCATTTTGACCCAAAAGACACTTTTTAGACAGGTTGCGACCCTTTTTCGACAAGATAAGAACCCTTTTTTCCAGATTTTAACGTTTATGAACGAAAGAAAAAAAAATTTCAGACAGAGAATTGGGCCTCTTTTTTTGACTGAAAGCCCCTGAGGGTAGGGCAGGTGATGGGCGAGTTCAATATATTTGGCCCAAGCTCCAAATCGGTCTTTTCGATTCTTTGAAATAGTGGGCTTTCAGTGAAAGCTAATTTTCTCTGCATTAGAATCGTAGGTTGAAAACACATATTTGAGACTACAGAAAAGATACAATGGCTCAAAATTAATTTCTTCAGAAAGCCTACATTTTCAAAGAATCAAGTTGATTTTCGCATTCGACAGTAATTTGGGTCGACCAATATTAGGTCTTATAACAACCTGTGCAATGATTATCCCCCTGTTTACTTATGGCATAATAATACACCTAAAAACGATTATGGCGTTATTTTTCCTGAAAAAGTTTCCTAAGCTGTTTTTTGGCCATAACTCAAAAGATAACAGCCCTAGATTTTTTTAGTTGATCCCATTGGATTTTTCATATTATTTACCATGAGAATCAATAATAATATTGTCAATATCAATTATTTTTCTCGGAAATCTACGAGGACAAGGTGAAAATTCGGGTGCTGGCTCACCAGGTTATCTAATTCTTGTTGAAGAACCGCCACCAAGTGGAGATATGAAAACCGGTCCCTCGAAGAAAGAGGTGCCTTATTCTGAGTGGGATTGCTCATTTATAAGGAAGATCTAAAAACCGTAAAACTACCGACGTTGTGGGATTCTTCTCTAAGTACATAATACCTAATTTAAATGTAAAGTTGGATGATGCAGGGGCTCAGATGTGCGATAAATGAAAACAATTATAAAGTTTCGGTTATTCGAAATTCAACCTCTCTTAACGATTCCAGTTTTAATTGTGTACTAAATCAAAATGACGATTAAAAGATGAGTGGAGAGACTGGAAGAGGGGGAAAACGAGAAGAATATCCATTGATATTTTAATCAATGTTGGACCACCCCTTAACGAGCGCTGTAACTCGATACAGTATATTGGATTCTGGTTATGACTCCTACCCCTCAAAACTAATTTCAAGCTGCAATCTGCAAACTTGACGCTCTTTTATTCTTTCCCTTTTTTCTCCATCAATATCGAACGTTTTTCACTTTCGTGATGTAAGGTATCGAACAGCTTGCGGGTTTTGAAGGAAAATTGAAGTTAATTGGAAACCTCGTTTAATTTCCCGCCCTTGTGTAATTGGCCCGGAATGTAATTATGGAGAATTTCCGTTCTAATCGTAGACAAGGAATTTCGACAAGGGGAGAGCCGTAAAAGAGCCAACGTTTTTAAGGGTCGAAAGTCGAGATTTTCACCTCTTTACGGATCCAGCCTGACGGAAAAGCCTGATCGGACATGATGTAATTAGGGAAGCTCGAAACCCACCCTCCCTTGACCGGTAATTAATTGGATGTTCGCTTTGATTGGACCCTTCTCCGGGCTAATAACGGGCTCGAGCGAAAAAAAAAAGTCGATCGACTTTCCTTCATAACGGGGAAACTACGTTCTGGTGATATCTGATACTCAGAACTTGGTTATATATAGGAAGTGTCCAACCGTCTTAATTAAATTGGTTGACTTGTCTACTTCTCCATTACGGGAACCGACTAAAGTAAAAGTCCTGAAAGGAGGGGGTGAAAAGTTTCTATTAAGCCTCACCTCCGCAAAACGTCCTTTCTCGCTTAATTCGATAAGGCGTTCCAACCTCTTTTAGACCTCACTGTCGTTTCACATGCTTTATTCCATCGGAAAGCTAAAAATATCTCATCCACTTCAAAATTCTCATCCCAGGACCAGAAAAACGTTAAAGCCTAATCAATGCTTTCAGATCATTCCAGTCAAAGATCACTTTTAGCGGAGGCTATGAGAGTGGGCAGCATTGAATTTCACCCGATTATCTTAAGTGCTCACTAATCCTATGTCTATGAGTGTGGGGCAATGTGATGGTGGGGTGGTGAGGGAGGGTCGAGGAGGGTAGGGGAGGTTATGGGACATTAACAGGTGGTGAATGGTTGAGGAGACGATAGCAGTGTTATGGATAAGCAAGTGGGGGAATGTAGTGGAAGGGAAGGTTTTTGGAGGTCAGGGAGGGTAGAGGAGGTGATATAAAAGTGGGACTTAAGGGAAGTGAAAGGAGTGGAAGTATTTGGTGTTTGTGGAGAGGTCTGTAGAGCCCCAAATTTTCAAGAAAGTTCCAGTTATGGGGTTCCTCCCCTCACTCCACATTTTTTAATCAAACACGAGCTGTCTTGGAAGGAAAAAATTAACTGAAATTTAACTCATTAAACGTTATGTTCTTTTGGGGCAAAAATGAAATTAAGAAAAATTATTACCGGTGCTGGAAAATATTACAATGGGAGGGCTCAACGTCAAATAAGAGATTCTCATAATATTTTTAATTTTCCCCGAAATAAAAAAAATTAAAACAAAATTTATGGCCTACATAAAAAAAAGCAAAAAAGTTTCCTTTTTTATTTAGAAAATAGCGACAACAGCTCAAATCTCTACGCATTTAAATCTCGGTTATTTCGTCGGGATCGGAAAGTTGCCGGATTTCTTTGATTGAAGGAAGGGAGCTTAGGTAGGATTCATGATTGGACAAGGGGAAGCCCGGTACCTGGATTACTTCTTTTTACGATCCTCGCTCTTACAAATTGGTTTTCGTCATGTGATGAAGGCGTCAATATTCATAAAAACCCACCCCCTCCTCTTTTTTTTCGAGAGTGTAAGTAAAATGAAAAAAACAAAATTTACATTTTATAAAGATAATCTTTTTTTAATAACAAAATAACTTTGTTTAATACTAAGAAATTTGGGAGGTAAATTAAGCCTAGAAGTTGATGAATATTTAAAATCCTTTAGCTTTTACCTCAGAAAAACAAGTTTTAAAAAGTCAAGAGAGAGGCTTAATATTGTAAAGGTTTGGTAACACACTTCTGCCTTTACTTGAACCCCTCAATTCAAGACAATTTTAAACCTCAAAAAGTTGTCAAAAAACTTTCCATGAGAAAACCCAAGCATCCTTGATACCAATACCCTACTGAGTGAAAAGAATGTGGTTTTCAAGAAGAACCCTATGACTAGAACTTTATGAAAAATTTGAACAAATCGGCCCACAATCCCAGTCTCCCCTGGAGTCCTCAAACCTCTCCCACATCCCCTAACTTTCGACCACTTCACCCCAATCTCCCATCACCACCTACACCATCCTCAACTCTCCTCCCACCTCCCCTCACCATCACTAACATAGTCGCAGAGGAATTCAGGTTTTTTTACCTTCATAACTCACCTCATCACTTGATGAGGTTAAATGGGAAAAAAGATGTATGCATATAATATTAAAAAATCCTGGAATAATAGAGCATTTTGAACTAAGCGAGAAGGCTCGAATCAGTACTTTACCTCAACGTGGAATGTCACAGTTCTTAGTTGATGGTAGAAATGAAGGAAAGATTCTCTGGAAATTCACTTTCCCCTTAAAGTTTCTATTCTTTTAAGCGTAATTCTACTTGAACTTACAATAAACGTTGAGTGGAATTAGCAGAGTTGATTTTGCCCGGTTGGAAAGGGGGTAGTTGGAATAGAAGAGAATAAGGGCGTCGGGAAGAGGGTAGATTTCATTACAATAAGGGATGGTTGGCGGTAATACGGAGGGAGTCGCAGATTGCACCGGCAAGCAATTAGTGCTTTGAGGGGAGAGATCCGAGCTCACTGATTAGGGCCTACATCACGCAGCTACCCTGCCTCTGTCATTATAAAGACACCCTCTTGTTAACTAGGTGTTATTTTCACAGGTGAACCCGTTTTGTAATCAAACCCGGGCGATCTTGTTTGATTATGAATAAATTTTCGAGTTTAATCTCGTTCGGGGCGAGAGGCTGCGTGGGGGGAGGTAAAAATCTCTTCAGAGTTTTCCGCTCTTCCCCTCCCGTCCAGCCCTCCCTTTAACGGAATAAATTTGATTTTTTAAAAATATGTTTACCCCTCTGACATCGCTTTAACAAAAGGGAGCAACAGAGAACTTCCATTTAACTTTGATTGCGGTGAAATAAAACGGCGGTTATTTTTGTTCTCGAATTATTTTGTTTGGAGAATCCAATCTTCTGTAGTAATTGGGATACAAACGAATAAACCAAGAAATACACGCATCTTAACCAGGGTAAATAAAACCGTTGCAAATGACGAGTTTGACAAGGCGCATTGGGGACATCACAGTCCAAAGAAGGCACCCTCAGTGAGATAAAAGAAGCAACACTATCCAAAGGGGGCACCACAGTCAAAAGGAGGTCCCCTAGTGAGGACACCAGTATCAAAAGGATCAGGAACCTACAATGGGTGAAGTGAGCACCAAAGTGGGGTTAAGGGGCACCATAGTCCCTAACGGGGGCTCCACAGTTCAAAAGAGATACATATCACAGTCCAAAGAATCACCCTTAGTCATTAGTGGGATAAAGGAGGAATCCACAGTGAGATAAAAGGGACAACCCAGTCTAAAGGATCGGGCACCCACAGTGGGGTGGAGGAACCACAGACTAAATGGGCACCACATTCCAAAGAATTAGGCACCTACATTATGTGAAGGGAGCACCGAGGTGTGCTGAACGGACACCACATTCGAAAGGGGGCACCACAGTCCGAAGAAGACACCACAGTCCAAAAAGGCACAACACTGCGGAAAAAATTGGGTAAAAATGACGTCACAATGGAGTAAAAGTGACATCACAGTCCAAATGGGGTACTACAGCGGAGCAAAAGGGGCACCAGTTTTCTAATATCACCCTGACTCCACCAAGCGAATCGTTTATTATGCATAAATCCTAACCGTATGTACGATTAAAATTAAAGCGACAAGCGACCCTTTTATATTTTCCTATGGGATAAAGAAGACTGCTTATAAATGCGAATAAGGGCGGTTACCCTCCGGAGTAATCGCTTGGATGCGGTGACGGCGTAATGAATGCAGTGGGAAAGGTCAACCCCGTATTGAAATAAGGGTTCGCACGATCTCCCCACGTAGAGAATCTGGACAAGCACCCCTGCTTAATGAACCGAGTATTGATTTGCATATTTAAAAGAAAAATTCTTGAAATTAATTCCTGAGGGTTAATGTGAAGTTTAAGAGGAAATAGAGGTCGTAAGACGTTAGAATGTTGATGACGATTGTTGCTATTAAGTTTGTAAAATTGTAATGAGGATGAAGGGGGTGGTCCGAAGGTCGGTGACGTTTAGTGGATAAGTTTAGTCATTAAAGCGAGCCGCCCCAGTTTCCTGGAGCCCATTTCATTAACAGTGAGAACTTTTAGGGTGAAACAGACGAGAAACGTATGAGAATAATTTGACGAGAGAAATCGCATTTTTCTTTTATTTCTTTCCAACGGCGACATATCGTGTTGATTATACGCCAACAATATCGATCATGGACGGCTTAGCGGGAGAGAAATTGTTATGGAAGCGGGTGGGGGAGTTAAATGGTTGTCTGTGATGAACCGTCGCTCGAGAGATTTGTTTCTGATTATCGCAAGAAGGGACGGAATAGAGGGTCTTTTCATCCTCCCCTCACTAATGCCAAACTAGGGGAGAAACCACAAATCTAGACAAACGCCCGTCCATGATCTTTAGACTCTTCTGCCTTAATGGTGGTCAAAAGAGGTCCCCTCGCACTAAATATCGGTCATAACACCCGAAGCGTCATCAAAAATTCAAACGACATCCATCATCCTTTCATAAAAGTCACTATAATAGAAGTTAGCCGCAAATACCATAAATAATGGTGTAGTGTCAATCTTGGTTTTTGTCCATCCCCCTCAGATTATCACTAAAATGATAGCATTTAAAGGGCCACTGGATGAAAGTCACAGTCTCGTGATTTTAAGATATTATCGCTATCTAGGGGCTATGATGGAGTACTATCATCTGGTAGAACAACAAGGGGGAAAAAGATCCGAAATGTGCATGTAATGATTCGGGGCAAGGGGATAGATGAATTACAAAAGGAGTAATAGAAATCAAACTTGTTTTTCATTTTTTCAAAATAACTTTTTGGTCACTTTCATCTTTTTTCCCCCTGGCCCTTCATATCGTCGAAATTATGCTAAAATTTTGATCACCAAAGACCTGGAGAATCTTTGTCAAATGCTCGATAATTTTTCGATTCCGAAATGAATTCCGTAAAATATGGGTTGACCAAAAATGCTTTGATAAATACCCGTGACGTCATTTTTCGGATTATTATGGTCATTAATTTTCCGTAGGATCCCTTAACATCCTAGGGGTGGGGACAGTTTTCTATTGTCGGACATCCTCGAGGGCCTCACAAAAGGGGAAAACATTACAATATATATTTCATGCGAGTGCTTTTCAAGTCCGGCCGTAATAGCCGAGAGCCAAATAGCCGGAGACCTTTTCTCTATTTTCGAGGCTGGGAGGGGAAAAAACCCGCTTCCATTTTTTACACAAGATCCGTGGAGGTGCCTCCGGGTGGTCGACGCTTCTATATGGACATTGTCCGAGGCTCAACCGTATTTCAAGCATTTATGTTTCATGCCCTAACAAGAAAATGGTGGATTGAAGACGCCTTTTTCACATAGCCCGGAATACTTTCGGGTTCCTTAAATATTTGACGATTATAAAACATATTGGTTACCTTTTAGGACAAAAAAGGACCTCTCAGATGGAAAGAACGGTTCGGTGACATTTGCGGACAAAACCTATAATCGGGTTAAATGGTGACATGGTTTGAGTTTATAATTTCTTCAACCATTTGGTGGTTTTTGACCATTTTTAGGGTGAAAAACAAAAATCCGAGGTCGTTTTTGGGATATAATCGACCACACCAAAAATCTTAACTTTTTCGACTTGAAATTTTTTTTTTATTTCGCCCAAAATGTGGCTTTTTGGTAATTTTTAGGGGTAAAACTACGCTAACGCAAACGGAACTTTTAGAGGGATATCCGCAAATGTCACATCAGCAAAATCAACTAGGTACAGCGATAGAACTTGACTCGATCGGTTTATTAGTTTTTCTGCAAGAGGCCCTAGAGCGGCTTTTTGTTTCGGCTTTATGGTCTCATTTGAATAATAGATTTGGGGTTTCTTGTGGCCAAGTTTTTAAGTTTAAGCACGTGTGGGTTTGTGTGGAAAATGGTCCGGAGAAGTGGGCTTTTATTTTGAAATCAGGTTTTTTTTTCCCCCGGGAGTTTTAAAGAGAGAGTTAATGAAGACATAAATACGTGGGCAAACAATTCTTCATTGAGAGTCTGAGTATTGTGTCTGGGCCGGTCCCAGAATGAGATATTATGTGTGAGCCTCCTCCATTTAGAGCGGTATTGTTAATCAAGGGGCGCATTCGCCCTCGTCCTTCCTTTTCCCCCGCGTTCGCGTCCCACAATGCTTCCTCTGATTGGTGGATTATCCATTGTTGACGACAATCAGTCATATTGTCGGCGACAATGCTTGGTAAATAAGTTCTAAACGCGAAATTTATACTTTTTCGCCTCGACACGGGTGTCCGATCCCGGGGCGAACCGAGGGACCTCAATAGGGGGTCATTAACTCGAGGATACCCCCATGTGTGCGATGTGTAGAACCTCCTCTAATCAGGGCTGTTTTCATCTTTTGAAAGAACGCTCCCTGATGAGACCACCTTTCTCAACTCGTCGGGTTAAACTTTCGTTAAATCACCTCCAAGGATCCGACATTTTCTCCCCGCTTTCTTACCTTCAAAGCGTCTTGATTACCTCCTTATAAAATCAAAGCTCTAAATCAATATTTTCAAACTCTGACTGATTGATTTCAACAATATTCAAGCGAAAAACTCAAATTATAGCAATATTGTTGTTAAAAGTCTTTCAGACTCTCGCTTAAGTGGATGAAAATGGTAACTCAAGAAGATTCCTTTCTATAAGAGAAGTGCCGAATACTTTAAGAATCGTTTGCAAAGAAACTGGGGGAGTGGACGTGTGAAATGGATTTCCGGGCGTTTCTTAAAAGCTCGGTACTCGCCTGTCAACAAGAACAGATTAGGGGCGACTCTCTCTTGTTTACAGAAACGAACTCGAGACCGAATGGTGCCTTTCGCTTTTTCCTCCCGCATAGTTCGATCGTAAAGTGCTTGTCCGTTTCAGAAGGTACCTACTTACCAAATTTTGAACTCAAATTTTTGCCATTATCTATCTTCAAAAATATGAGATCCACATTAAATAATCAATTAGAAGAAGAAAAAAAATTTAGCGTAATAGGCTTACCTGTGTATCTACACCACCAGCAACCAGGAAACGCAAACTTTTTTTGGTGGAGGTGGTGATGGAGGTGAAGGTTTAGGTGGGGGTGCTGCTGAAGGTAAAGGCGAATGTGAAGGTAGGGAATAGGAAAGGAAGACGAAAATGAGGAGGTATGGGAGGGGGTAAGGGAGGAGGCTCTAAATCTTCTTTGAAATGACTGTAAATGAAAAGACTGTAATAGGCTCAACAAGTTTTAAAATTTTCTTGTAGAGTACCTAGTACCTAACACGTTTTTTTCATAAGATTTATAAAATTATTTTATCTTAATTAGGGTTAGGCTAAAGTTTATATTATAAATTAATAATTTCAAGTTTTCAAATCCCCTTCAATATAATTGGTTAGAAAAACAAAAGAGAGAAAAGTTTATAGAAAAAAATTAATTAATGTCGGAACAAAAACAAAACCGAACCATTAATTATTTTTCATTTTTAAGATTATAACTCCCCCCTCCGGGCCTTTTTTTTTATATTTTCCCCACCTAGAAAGCAACTCCCTCCCTCTCCGGAAAAGTTTCAATTTCCTAATTACGCCGTTTAAGATTTCCCTGAAGTTGGTGAAAAAGAAATTAATTATTTTTTAATTAATGACACGCGAGAGGCGCGAAGCCTTGGCCGGCCATTAGGAAAGGGTTAATGTGAAATTTATTCATAATTTGGACGGCAAATTAGGATGGAAAAGGGCTGGAGGGGGTGCGAGAGGTTTAAAGGGGTGAAATTAAAGCCCACCCCCACTCATCCCCCCCCCCTCACTACTAGATTACTGTACTTGTTACCTATGTTAATGAACTGTGTTTTGATCAATAAACTAGGTAATAAACGCTTTGACGTTTAATTGCTTTCATATTAACACCAGATTGTTCACTCGAATTAATTTCTTACTTTTTAAAAAAAAATTAAGAACCGGAGACTTCAAACCTTTGGCTTGCTTTCAGTAAAAAATAAGAAACATTTCACCAGGACAAAAACCTAAAATGTTTTTTTTATTTGATTTCAATTTTATTTTCTTATTCCTAAAAGACCCTTCGGAACTCCCCCTTTTTTTAGTTTCGGTTTTATTTCAAAAAGCCCAGACGAGATTTGAGTTTAGTACCTACCCCGTAGGAAGAACAAGGTCGGAGGTAGAGGAAGTAATTTCATCTCATCCTGACCATAACGGTGCAATAAAGAACGTCAGCTTTTGATTGGATGGGAACCCCAATACAGTAAAAAAAGTCATCTAATGTTTCCCATTTCGTTCTCGATACACTATTAAATCCAGGAAAAAGCTTCGGAAGAGTTATGGTTCCCGCAGAGACCCTGTAATCAATCTATTTATGCTTCAAAGATTACCCATTACGTTTAAGTAAATTTGATTTCGTTTTCGATTTAGACGGATTATCTGCCCGTATAAAAAAATCACGAGAGTATCCAATTTTCTTGTAAACTTGGACTTATTGATAAAATGTTTAGGAGGTCGCCAAATTTTTTGATGGAAATTTTTTCTTTAAGCGGAACCGAGCAACATGTGGGAACAGACCATTCTCACCCGGTTCACATCCCTCAGCTGTCATCTCCTCATAAATGAAGATTCCTCCCATATGGCATCAAAGAAATAATTTAAATGAATTGATTCTTGATTTTCTATCGCAGAGTGAGACAGAACTTGATTTTTTGTTTAAAAAATCTGTAACTTCTGGAGTTTTAAGTTAGAGATACCACCATTTTCTTCGCAAATGGTTCCTCTTTGAACTGTTATAAGGGCAATATGGTTGCTACTCATTAAAAAGCACAAACATGTGGTTAAACTTGGTTTTATGGAGATTTTTCGAAAAAATGTCAATAAAACCCTCATTTTTACAGTTAATGAGCAGGAACCATACATATTTCCTGCATAAGAGTTTGAAAAGAATTTGTGCAGAAGAAAATGGCGGTAGTCTGGTATCTCTAGCTTAAATACTCCAGAAGTTACAGATTTTTGAAACAAAATATTCTGTCTCACGGTGGGAGCTCTTTACAAAAATAATATTCACTATTTATTATGTTTTTCTTATTGATCTTTAATCCTAGGCAGTATTCTTTTGTATGTAGCCACAAATAGGAGCAGAGCTGCACAATAGTTTTTGATCCTTTGGAAGCCCCAGAGCATGTCTAATGTCGGAATTAATTCTAAAATCGGATTACCCTCCGGTAGTATAGAAGCGACGGGTCTAACCTGCAGTACAATAAGCATGCGTTAACGAATGTGGGAAGGGAGGGAAGGAAATGAATGGACGCATAAATCCCTTCAGTTTGGAAAAGACTCAATAAACAGAAGCTTTTGTAGGGCCCCTCTTATTTAACGTAACGATTAAAATAATGGAAGGGATTGAATAAAATTGGCAAATTTAATTTAAGGAATGGCTTTTGTTTTCTTGGTAACAGAGGACGGAATAGCTTTTGGAGCAGGGTGTGGCCATTAATGCCTTCGAAAAACCCCATTCCGAGTTCCATTATCCGAACCTTAAAAAATTGAAAGGTTCCAAGGCCGAGAATCGATGGCAATTAACTAAGTACTCGTATTTATTGATGGAAACGTCCCGGAGAAGCCATTAGTGAAATATTAAAGTCTTCCCAATTGAGAAATGTAATTACACATAGAGGATTAGATTTCGAATTAGGAAGGCATCCTTTTGTCTTATTTTGTTATTTTCTTTGTAGCCAAAAAACGGGGAAGATTCAGGAGTAATGATTCCGAAGATAAATGGTTCTCTTAAATGGAGTCTTCTAGGCTCCAAAGGCAATTCCCTAAGTAGCAATAAAGAGTGACCACGGGATGATCGGGATGTAAAAAGAGGCGATCCGTCAGTCCGAAGGGAGTTTAAGAGGCCCAAGGGGGCTACGCCCTTTCGCCAGGGGGAGAGCCAGAAAACCGCTTTCTCGATAATTACATGCCCCCCACCGGGACGGCGAATAATAGTATGTGATCGATCAAGGAGGTCTCAAGGCGTTCCCGGGTTTCGGGAGTGAAAGAAAAAAAGGGAACTTGAGTGGAAGAGGCGGAAAAAAAAAAGTTTAATTGTGTGACACTTGGATGTAGTTGGTCGGCGAACGATCCATCATAAGGCTCCGTAGATCCCCTCCTGCCACTCCGACAACTTTCACCCTTTTACGGAAATAACCAGGCTGATTTAATATCGGCCATTTTTACAAGCTTTCAACCTAATTTCGTCAAAGCCAATACGCTAATAGTAAGAAAAAAGGGAGGCCTATTTTAACGAAATTTACAAAATGTTGGATAAAAGGGTGTCAGAATCGTCCCCGAGGAAGAAAACACGTAGCCCAGCTAGTCATCAAACTTCAAGCCCTGCTATTGTCCTACTCAAGGTCTAGACAGATGACTTTTTTTTTCTTCCTTCTGGTGACCTTCCATGACCCTTCCTAATGGATCATCTTTGGATATGTACCACTGGAATACTTGTTTAGGCTCTGTGGGGGACAGAGAAATGAAACCACATTATGATTTTGATAGCAAGGATCATCGCTGAATTTAAGTGCGAAAACTGAAGAAGATGATGATGCAGATGAACTGGTTGTAGTGTGGGCTGGATTATGTGACGTTACTGAAAGACTGGAAGTTGCTTTTATGGAAATGCTATTATTAAGGAGGCTGAAGATGGGCTGACTGACTGCTGCAGATGCTGATCCCTTTATGTACGGTGCTGCCTTTGGCCTGGAAACTTCTAGATTGTTCCCGATTTAGGACATTCTAGAATGTTCTATTCGGTCTGGAAGATTCCAGGCGGTGTAGGGACGTTTTTGATGGGGTTGGAACTTCTCACAGTTGTGTGTCCGAACTGCTGTCCAGGCTTGTAAGATAGCATTCCTATACACTGACTCCAATTTCATTCTTACCCTCCTAAACTTTGGACATTTAGGGAGTAAGAAACTTAGGTGCGAGTAGTGTTGTGGCCATTGAAGGTTGTGTTTAGACTGGGGAGGAGTCCCAAGTGACACCTTACCTGACCTATCCAGGTACCTATAGCTTGATTAGGGACGAGTGACCCCACACCCATGTAGAAGTGAGCATTGAAAGACCAGTACAGCTGCACACTTCGCACATTCGATAAAAGATTGAAAACCACCAAGCCAAATTTTACGAATCATCAGCCCTCTTCGAGGCTTCTCCCTCCGCCGATACATCAAACTTTATCAGATCAAGAATATCGATCGCGGAACCCTTCTGGCGATTTATTCATCGCCTCCAGGCGACTAAGTAACAACCTCGGTAATACATTTTTGTACACGAGTTAAGATTTTTATCAACTAATTTGAAAGCCTATAAGAAAAGGGTTTTTGTTTATTTAAGCTAAGAGGATTGAGTCGTTTTATGTGTAATAAAAGTAGTCTAGGATTTTTATATACCTTAAAATTTGTACAAGGGAAGAATTGCGAAGCGTTTGGAAGTGTTTAAAATCCATGATGGGGGAGCCTTGGAGTGGCTAATGCGTCTGAGTGATTCTCATTAGTAAAATGTGAGCCGCGTCAGGGGGGTTTTTGTATAGAAAGAGGGCGGGTTGTTTTGTTTGAGGGGGAGGGTAAAAGTTTTCTTTCTAAAAAGGTTCTCACGTCCGTTGAATTTTATCTGATGGATGTCGCGTGCCCTTTTTGAACCCGAAAGGCCACTCCGCTAATAAATCGGGAGCATTATCCCTCTCGGATATTATGAATCAGGGGGAGTCGGATTAAAGTGAAATCTCCTCCCTCAATGTCCGCAATTAAATACGGTTGACCCGGTGAGATGTCGAAACCTAATTTTTCGACAACCTCCTTTCTTCATTTCCCTAGTCGTTCCGACCCCCCAGCCCGAATGGGAGAATCGGGGAGGAAATAATTTTCGAATTGTACGGAATCGACTTATTTATGCGAGATTGGAAATCTCCACGCAATTACTGGGCTCGAGTCTTCTCCTTCTTCGTGGCCTCCCCGGACTCTCTTTTTAACAGAAAACTCATCACTGGTCGTCTCTGCGGTGGGACTTGTTTATAAACTGGGAACATCAGATTTGATTCCCTTTAATGGAATCTCTTTCTCCGTCCTCGACGCGAATGTAATTTTGTTTAAAAATAACTTTTTTACAATTAAACGAGACTTCGCTTTCCTCTTTCGCTCCCTCTTTCGTCTTTTTACCCCCGATTCCTCCACAAAACTTTAATAATACCTCCCCTACCCCTCCCTTTTCACCCATATTTTCTTTTAATAATTTTCTCGCTCAAGATTTATATTTGTGACTCGTGAAAATCAATTAAGCCCGTTGATGGAAAAAAAATTCTCATTTTAGAGCACCTTTCACAGTTTTATGGCCTACACAACCATCTATGTACCTAGATCTCGGCTTCCTGTGAGACGATTTACTTGAAAATTTACACATACCTTCTCAAATACAAGAATGGAAAGCCCTAAAAATTTCAAGTCAATCGGTTAACAGGGAGCGGAGATATAAGCCAGAAAATTTTTATAACCAAAAATGAATTTTTAGGGTAATTTCACCAGAATTTTGATAATCACAATATAGGATAGTGGTTTTCCAAAAAAAAAAAAATATGAATCATCACATTACTACCCTTCTCAATCCCACACATTTATCAGACTAAACACATCTTTGACACACTATTATTATACGGTTAAAATCCCCATTTTTATAGGATTTTATTATTTAATCGACCTCTATATAACACTAAAAAATTTTTATTACTCTTTTTAAATGTTTTTGACACGCGACTCGTTCATTTTAGGGTATTTCTTTTTTTAAAAAGTGGTTATTTTATTGTTGTTTTTAATGATTATTACTTCAATTTCGAAACCACGGTTTATTTTTCGTAAAAGGGTTCGGATTTATACAAAAGCTTATGGTCGGGGTTATTTTTCCATAAATAACAGCATGAGACAGCTTTTCGATATAATCTCTTACTTATTCAATTTTTCGCCCTTTTGAAATGAAAGAGGGTCGCTCGACTGTTGAGTCACGCACTTAACTTCTCGAAAAACGATTCCACGAGATGAGAGGGGGGTTCTTGAGTCCGAATCTGATGAACGAAAATCGACGTGACAAAAATATCATCAACATACCTATCGATGATAACGTTTTTCGCTCTCTGTTCACAGTCAAGTCATTTGCCTATCAGAAAGTCTTCTTTTTTATTAAAGACAAAAATAACTAATGTAAATTGCTCTTTATGTTTATGGTTGAAATATAAGAAAAACCTGCCTAAAAAATAGAAAAGAAAAATTTCTTTTCCCTCAATAAACCAGATCCTTTTTTTTTTCCTCTCCTGTAAACGATGACAAGGGGAAAAAAATGGATAAAACGGTTTGATCTGTTGAAATATGTGGTTTGTGAGGTCGGATAAAGAACGGGCCTTTGTTCCGTCATCAAAATAAACTGTGAAAAAGCGTGAGGAAGGGTCGGGACTGGGGAAGCCAATAAAGGAAGGACCAGTGGCTTTTGTGTGGGGGAGAGTGCTTTAATAAGCCCCAAGCCTGATGGAATAACTCGCTTTTCGACTCGGCTCCCCCACAACCCCCTCCTATCCGTCTTTTTCAAACGAAACCGCTTAAAATCTCGACAGTTTTTTTCCCCTCCTTTTCCTCAAAAATTATTATAAGGTTGTCGACTAAAATTAGATTGGTTACTGCCATTTCTGAGAGAGGGAAATATGATAACTTTAATTAGGAATCGAAATGAACAGACTTCTCAGTTGCAGGACAACGCTAATTTTCTCAAAGGATCGCGTTACTCTCCTCAATAAATTAATCTTGAAATACCTAATTAAGTTCGATAGGTGTCTGTTTTCCTCCTACTATAAAATTACAGACTCAATTAGTCTAATAAGGTGTATAGCTAATTAATTCTGCCAGGAAAGGATTTTATTGAATAAAAAATTTCTTTACTTCTTATTTTGAATGTTTATAGGTTCTCAAGAAAACCTGACAGGCATGCACAAAAGTTGAAAAGTCCATCTTCTCAATGATAAGATTCTCAGGGAAAAAAATTGGAGAATCAAAAAACCATCTCCGGCAAATGATTTCAACGTACAATCCAGTCTGGTGGAAGATAAGAGTAGTAATTTTTCAACATTTATGGGGGAAAAATTAACCGACTCTTTAAACTATATCCTCAAGCCATCATCAGCTTTTTGCGATTTGTTTTTGATGCCTGTTCCATGAACTATAGCTGCAGTTTTAATTTTAATGCCCTGGCCTATCACCCACGTTAGGGTATATGTATTATAAAAATATATTATGGAATTCCTGCTATGTAACCGACAGAAATGAGGAAGATACAACCAGCTGCAGTCCAAAATTTTGTTTTTGTTTATAGAGACTTGGACTTACCACAGCCGTCCTTTCCCATTTGAAGACGATGCTGGAAGTAACCAAGAATGTTTGAACGGTTCCCGGACGTAATACACGGTCCATTGTTTTATTTTAGAGGTTGGACAAAATGCACTATTGCCCGGACAAAATGCACTATATCAGGTAAATATTCAGGTAAAAAAAGCAGGTAGACACTCAGGTATAATTTTATTTAATGCTTAACGAAGGCAGTGGCCTTCTCTAAGCAGGGGCGGACTGGGACCTTAGGGTGTGGGTGGGCTTTCAGTTAAGGGGGCGCAGAAAATTGCTATTTTCTGGAAAACTTAGGAAATAACTTTTTCAATTCTGAAAATCAGGCATTTATAACTGTTGATTTTGAGGTTTTTGACGAAAATTTGGGCTTTTTAAATGTTGATTGAGGTTTTTGACGAAAATTTGGGCTTTAAAAATGTTTGTTTTGAGGTTTTTGGACCGAATTAGGCTTTAAAAATGTTGATTTTGAGGTTTTTTACGAAAATTAGGCTTCATAAATGTTGATTTCGAGGTTTTTTGACCAAAATTGGACCAAAATATTTTATTACGTTTCTTCATGCTTTATCACAATTCTTAAGATATACAGTGTACTTCGTCCGAAAAAAAGGTTTAACAGACCGTGTATTTTGTCCGAACGAAGGGTCGCTTCGGACCGTGTATTTCGTCCGGCTTATAGTGCATTTTGTCCAAGAAGAGTAACCCAGTGTATTTTGTCCGTTTACCTGTTTGAACCTTGATGAACCTGTCACCTTATCTCCTAATTTCAAAGAAGAAATTGAAGCCTGCAGCCTTAGTAGATGAGGATAACGCACTCTTCTCGAATCTTTAAAAGATACCAATTTATTGAAAATTTAATTTAATCTAATTTTTTTTTTAATAAGACGAACTTTGTTCGAAGAATCCGATCCTAATGATTTGCTAGTTAAAGTGTGGAAACAAAATTTATAGCGTGAAATTAAAAAACAAAATTATAAATAAATAAATAAATACTACTAAATAGAGAAAAATGTTAAACTTGGGGAATAGAAGACAAAATCATTTTGAGTGGTTGGGGATAAAATTGTTTTGTTTTTTTCAGGATAAATTTTGGGGGGATCAGAGAGGGAAAAAAAAGGACTTTTTGATTTAAAATTGGGGGATGGGGACGTCCCGGTAAAAGATTGTTTTTCGACATTTTTTGGGGGATAAAAGACAAAAATAGGTAAATACATAGGTCTTTTTGGTAAGGAATTTTGACAAGGGATTTGTGATGAAATTGGATTTTTACTTTTTTTTTGGGGGGGGGGGGACTTGTTTTTTAGGTAAGTTTTTGGGGATTATAGACAAAAATAAGACTTTGTGTTAAGGAATTTGGGGAGGGGATAAAATAGGATTTTTACTTTAAATTTGGGGAGTCAAAGACAAAAATAGGTCTTTTTGGTGTTTAATGGGTGTGGGCCCCCACCCACACCCATGAGGGGGGCACACTGGTCAAATCATCAAATCTAGGTGGTCATAGGGTCAAAATTCGAGATCAAAAAATGAATGAGATGACTATGAAACATTGTTTGCTAACCATTGAAGTATTAAGAAATGGTCTTAAAATAATATTAAACTCGCTAGGACCCTCTGAAAAAAAAAAATCCTTTTTAGCCAGTGTTTACGCTCTGCCGTTTTTGCTATCTCGACAAAGGTTTAAAATTAGAGTACAATAATGAAATTTTTTTCATATACATATCTCTTAAAAAGGGGTAATTTAAGGGCAATTAGAGCCTATTTCAGTGATATCAAACTTAATATTGCTTTTGGTTTAGTGCATATAAAAAATTCAAAAATTATTATTACCTACTTAATTGGCAATTGATTTTTGTGGCCATTAATAGTTCATTGAGTGGCCATTAATAGGCCATGTCCACCTAGATTTGATGTTTTGACCAGTGTGCCGGGGGGGAGGGTCTAAAGTCGGCTTTATTCTTCATTTGGGGGGAATTTTATTAGTATTCTATATTTAACTTACATTCTCTGCAATCAGCATCTACAATTGTATATTTTTTTCCTGTATTCTATTCTTCTATTTTCGTTATATTTTTCTTGTTGACTATGCTATTTGGTGTGCCATCGCTGTAAGCATTAATGAAACAAAATTAAATTAAAATTATAGACGAAATTAATAGGACTTTTTGATGTAAAATTTGGTGGGTGGGGGCCGACGTTTTTGGGGGGATTATAGACTAAAATAAGCATTCAAATTTTGGTCATTTTTGTTTTCCCTAACCATCCCTAAAAATAGGTCATTTTGGTAATCAATTGGGGGAGGATAGATGTGGCCAATACCTTAGCAAGGACCAAGAAAGAAAAAAAAATGGGGAGAGTGGGGTATCTAAAATTTGGCTTGATTCAAGTTTTAGCGGATTTTTATAGAGATATAGACGAAAATAGACCTTTTTGATGAGGATTAGGGGGTTCTTCGAAAAGCCAGGATAAAAAAAAATTGTAGATAAAACCCGATTGTCCCAGACTTTTCCATATTTTTTCCTTCAATTGAAATTCTTTGTTTTTCCAGGTTTTCTTTGTTGACTTCCTTATAAATAAAAAAAAATTTTTTTTTGAATAATTAAGAAAAGTTGAGGGTAGTTTTGAAGGTATTTAGTTTTTAGACGGTTTGAAGTTGTCACCAGTTTATTAAACGCGCCTGAAAACGTTAAAGGGGTGAAAGAAGAAAAGGGAGAAGAGCGAAGGGCTTGAGAAAGCAATTTGGTGTAATGAGATATTCTTAACTGCATATGAGAGCGGTAGTCGAGATTCTGAGGGTGGGAGTGATGAGAACAAAAGGGGGAAGGGGTAGGGAGGACGGCCACAAGAAAGAGAAAACGAAAAGGGGAAGAAGGGGCCTCGCTATTGTGAAGGGATGACAGGAACCGAGAATGTCGCTAATTACCAAAACTTGACCCTCCAACCCTTTCCCTTGTAATGTTGTTGTTACTGTTTTAATTACTTGCATGCCTTTTCAGTCAAGGATTATGAACAGCCTCGACCCGACACAAAGGTGGAAGAGGGTGGGCGACCCTACTAATGAAAAAACTTTGCTCTCGGTATTAATTTACGCTCCTTGTTGGATATTAAAATTTCTAGGTGGTCCGCCGGAGGGGGCTCTCCGTATATTTTTTAATTTTCTAAAACGGAAGTCGATGTCAAACGATACCCCCTTCGCTTCGCCCAGCCGATTTGAGTGTAATCCACGTAATATCCTTATTAATGGTAGAAGCGAGATTGCTTTTTCTTCAACAAATTACAGCAGAGCTTATTAACGCAAAGGGAAATTATGCGCTAGCACTTTCCCTCATTATTCTTTAGGCGAAGAAGGTTTTTTTCCAACTTCCACCCACCCTTCTCCAAAGAAGAAAAAAACGCCCACCAACCTCCGGAACGTCTCGGGTTCTTAATTATCAGGAATACGTTTAAAATTAAAAAGTAACCGCCCCCCGGTCAGGCGAAGTGAACTTACAAAGTACCTTTAATTCCAAGGGAGAAAAAACCCTCAAGTAATCTTCTGGCTAAATTAATAAAGTTCAAATTTAAACAATATTTACACCGGCTCCCCTATTTCATTCTTAATTTCCCTAAAGATTACGTTCAATTAAGTACCGAGGTTTTTTCCCCCCTTTATATTGGTACGAACCTAATCAATACGTAAAAGTTGGTCCAAAAACGGTCCTGTTGACTTTTGGTAGGATAAATTTCTCTCATTTTGTCCATTGTTATTGTTCTATTCGTGATGGTAAATTAATAAACCTCAGAGGGGTCCGAAAGCGGTTTCCTTTGATCTCGACTAACACCAAAACCATGGGGATGGGATTCGATTATTAACCTCGACGTTCAATAAGTGATTAGTGATCCGGACTGGTCACGAGAACTAATAGGGGTAAGAAACCACCTCCTATGTTTTGCTAACGAACCCGTTTTGAGGAACCGTTTAACTCCTAAACGATGGGGTCGGACCGGAATAATACAGTTCGGCTTAACTCCGTGGTTGAGCGGGTTTGCCGTGCCAATTTTCACTATCTCTTCGTCTCAGACTAAATTCTAACGAATTTAAAAAAACATTAATTTTCAGTGTTTATTTCAGCAACAAAATGCCTGACTGGAACCAAGTTTTCCAAAACGGAAAATTTTCATGGTTCCACCTCCTGAAAGATTCATCTCAATTTTGTCCAAACCAGCACAAAATAGGTACATAGAAACACAACAATAAAAATACTATCCAGCTTGCCACACAAGTATTATTCTTTGGCAAGCTGCTGCTTGTACATATTTCACTTTAAAATATTATATGTGTAAATGTAAATTTTTGTATTATATATGTATGTACAGCAGAAATAAAATTATTTTGAATTTGAAAAAAAATTTTGAATTTGAAAAAAAAAAATAAAAAAAAAGAGCCAAAATAAGGGGTCCAAATCGGTCTACACTTAGTCAATACCAGCCCGAAGGCCTAAGTTTTAAACCACATTAAACACAGCTCAATCTTACTAGATAGGGTTCCAAACCAGTCTAACCCTACAAAATGTTAACATTAGTTTTCAATCCATATTCAATCCAGAGAAAAACTTAAAAATCTTTAATGGGGATTATGATCTTTTTGTCCCCGAGGACGACTCAAAATTCGTCCCGAAATAGTTTACGAAAGAGGGGTTTTGGTTTTAAATCGTTATGAAAGGTATTAGAGAAATCGTTGTTTAAACATTTTTATCTATGACAAGAGGATTTTTATGGTCAATTGGTCTGAATCATCGGATTAAATAGTTAAGTGATTCGTTCAAAATTAGTCAACTTTTAAGTTTTATAAACAAAAATTTAGAGTTAAAATGAGAACATCCTTATCTATTTAATTGCACAAAATAAGTATCGAATTTGATAAAGTGGATTGCAAAATTTTAAGTGATGGAAAAGAAATTTCACACTGCAGGCAGAAAAATTAAATACTACTATCAAGTCTGTTAGATTTTTAGGTAGATTTTTTAAGATTTGAAATTGGATTTCGGAAAGAAAAAGAGATTTTTTTTTCTCTCTTTTTAAATGCTTGATAGCGAAAATCTTGAATCAAGGGTGTGGCGAGATAGCCTGAACAATTATCAGGTTTTGAGGGCCCTCTCGATAATTATTGCGGACAATTCTTTCTCAAAATTGATATCCGACGGATTTCTTCAATATGCGCTCCTCTTGGGTTTTGATATTTTTGGCTTTGGCGCCTTTACACAGGTATGTCGGCTTTTTATTGTTTCAATAAGTCTGGGTGCTTTCCAAAGTTTAAATGAACACATTTTTTAAAAATTAAATTCTAAAAGTCCAATATTTGATGCGGAATTCAAGTTTGAAATTAGAAAAGGAATTTTCAGTCATGCGAAAATAAAGGGAGAGAAATTTCTTTGTTATTTTAAGCCCCCTTTCTACACCCACGCGGAAGCCATTAGTGTAAGGGTTTGCTTGGATCCTAATTACAGAGTCTAATCAGAGAGCCATTGGGACATTTCGGTGTAATGCCGGTTTCACCCAATCACGTGTGTCCACACTCCCGAGGCTTTAATTAGTTGAAAATCACCGAGGGGAAAAAACCTTTAAAAATCCCACAATTTAAAACACCTTTTTAGAGTAAAAAAAAATAAAATAAAATAAATTTTTTAGGCGAACGTCATCGACGATGCGATCTCCTACACGAAGGATTGGCCGAAGAAATCCAGAGTGGATAAACAAATTTTGAACGGAGCTGAAGAGTCAAAAGCGACCATTTTAATCCAAAATAATGAACACAG
>JAGWEN010000456.1:0-91919 GCA_018703685.1 Orius laevigatus
CTATTAAACATACTCCCCCCAAACTACAAAATATCCCCCAATTACCTTCCGATTATCCCCCAAACTACCCTCCAATACTCTTGAATCCCCCAAACTATGAACAAACAAATCTTCCCCCAAACTATAAACCATACTCCCCCCAAAATACAAAATATCCCTCAATTACCTTCCGAATATCTCCCAAACTACCCACTAACTAACTACCCCCAATACTCTTGAATCCCCCAAACTATGAACAAACAACCCCCCCCCCCCAAACTATAAACCATACTAACCCAAAATACAAAATATCCATCAATTACCTTCCGATTATCCCCTAAACGACCCACTAACGAACTACAAAGATCTTGGATCCCCCAAACTATGAACCAACTACCCCCCAAACACCCCTTCCCCAAACTATGAACCAACTACCCACCAAACTCCCCTCCCCTAAACTATGCACCAAATACCCCCCAAACTCACATCCCCCAAACTCTAAACCATACTAACCCCAACTACAAAATATCCCTCAATTCCCTTTCCGATTATCCCCCGAACTACCCACTAACGAAACTACCACCCAATGCTCTTGGATCCCCCAAAATATGAACCAAACTACCCACCAAACTCAAACTATGAACACTACCCCCAAACTCCCCTCCCCAAACTATGAACCACTACCCCCCAAACTCCCTCCCCCAAACTATGAACCAAATACAAACTCCCATCCTCCAAACTCTAAACCATACTACCCCCAACTACAAAATATCCCTCAATTACCTTCCGATTATCCTCCGAAAATACCTCTAACGAACTACCCCCAATGCTCTTGGATCCCCAAACTATGAACCAACTACCCCAAAACTCCCCTCCCCAAACTATGAACCGACTACCCCCCAAACTCCCCTCCCCAAAACTATGAACCAACTACACTAGACAAATACAAACTCCCATCCTCCAATTCTAAACCATACTACCCCCAACTACAAAATATCCCTCAATTACTTCCGATTATCCTCCGAACTACCCACTAACGAACTACCCCCCCATGCTCTTGGATCCCCCAAACTATGAACCAACTACCCTCCAAACTCCTCTCCCCAAACTATGAACCAACTACCCCCAAACTCCCCTCCCCAAACATGAACCACAACTACCCCAAACTCCCCTCCCAAACTATGAACCAAATACCCCCAAACTTCCCATCCTCCAAACTCTAAAACCATACTACCCCCCAACTACAAAATATCCCTCAATTACCTTCCGATTATCCCCGAACTACCCACTAACGAACTACCCCCCAATGCTCTTGGATCCCCCAAACTATGAACCAACTACCCCCCAAACTCCCTCCCCAAACTCATGAAACCAACTACCCCCCAAACTCCCCTCCCAACTATGAACCAACTACCCCCAATACTACCTCCCCAAACTATGAACCAAATACCCCCAACTCCCATCCTCCAAACTCTAAACCATATACTACCCCCCAACTACAAAATATCCCTCAATTACTTCCGAATTATCCCCCGACTACCACTAACGACTACCCCAATACTCTTTAATCCCCCAAACTATGAAAACAATTACCCCCAACTACCCTCAGCAAACTGTGAACCATACAACACCCACTACAAAAATTCCTCAATTACCTTCCGATTATCCCCCGAACTACCCACTAACGATCTACCCCCCAATGCTCCTTGGATCCCCCAAACTATGAACCAACTACCCCAAAACTCCCCTCCCCAAACTATGAACCAACTACCCCCAAACTATGAACCAAATACCCCCCAAACTCCCATCCTCCAAACTCTAAACCATACTACCCCCAACTACAAAATATCCCTCAATTACCTTCCGATTATCCTCCGAACTACCCACTAACGAACTACCCCCCAATGCTCTTGGATCCCCAAACTATGAACCAAACTACCTCCAAAAACTCCTATCCCAAACTATGAACAACTACCCCCCAAACTCCCCTCCCCAAACTATGAACCAACTACCCCCAAACTCCCCTCCCCAAACTATGAACCAAACACCCCCCAAACTCCCATCCTCCAAATTCTAAACCATACTACCCCCAACTACAAAATATCCCTCAATTACCTTCCGATTATCCCCCGAACTACCCACTAACGAACTACCCCCCCAATGCTCTTGGATCCCCCAAACTATGAACTAACTACCCCCCAAACTCCCCTCCCCAAACTATGAACCAACTACCCCCCAAACTCCCCTCCCCAAACTATGAACCAACTACCCCCAAACTCCCCTCCCCCAAACTATGAACCAAACACCCCCCAAACTCCCATCCTCCAAACTCTAAACCATACTACCCCCAACTACAAAATATCCCTCAATTACCTTCCGATTATCCCCCGAACTACCCACTACACAAACTCAATGCTCTTGGATCCCCCAAACATAACTAACTACCCCCAAACTCCCTCCCCAAACTATGAACCAACTACCCACAAACTCCCTCAGAACAAAACAAAACTCTGCCAACCACTACACCTCCAATCTAACCATACTACCCCCACTACAAATATCCTCAATTACCTCCGATTATCCCCGAACTACCCACTAACGAACTACCCCCAATGCTCTTGGATCCCCCAAACTATGAACCAACTACCCCCCAAACTCCCCTCCCCAAACTATGAACCAACTACCCCCCAAACTCCCCTCCCCAAACTATGCAACCAAATACCCCCAAACTATGAACCATACCCCCAAATCCCATCCTCCAAAACTCTAAACAGACACCCCAACTACAAAATATCCTCAATTACCTTCGATTATCCCCCGAACTACCACTAACGAACTACCCCCCAATGCTCTTGGATCCCAAACTATGAACAACTACCCCCCAAACTCCTCCCCCAAACTATGAACCAACTACCCCAAACTCCCCTGCCCAAACTATGAACCAACTACCCCCAAACTCCCTCCCCAAACTATGAACCAAAACCCCCAAACTCCCATCCTCCAAACTCTAAACCATACTACCCCCCAACTACAAAATATCCCTCAATTACCTTCCGATTATCCCCCGAACTACCCACTAACGAACTACCCCCCAATGCTCTTGGATCCCCCAAACTATGAACCAACTACCCCCCAAACTCCCCTCCCCAAACTATGAACCAACTACCCCCCAAACTCCCCTCCCCAAACTATGAACCAACTACCCCCAAACTCCCCTCCCCCAAACTATGAACCAAATACCCCCCAAACTCCCATCCTCCAAACTCTAAACCATACTACCCCCCAACTACAAAATATCCCTCAATTACCTTCCGATTATCCCCCGAACTACCCACTAACGAACTACCCCCAATACTCTTTAATCCCCCAAACTATGAAACAATTACCCCCCAAACTACCCTCAGCAAACTGTGAACCATACAACACCCACTACAAAATATTCCTCAATTACCTTCCGATTATCCCCCAAACTACCCACTAACGATCTCCCCCCCACATACTCTCGAATCCCCCAAACTATGAACCATACTACCCCTCAAACACCTACAAACTATCCTCAGCTACTCTCACATCCCCCCCAAATACTTCGTCACTAAATCAAACTCAAAATGGCTTTCTTTAATCATAAAATGTATAATTTAAAAAAAAAAAAAATCCGTCATTTTCTTCATTCAATAACAATAAAGAAAAATAAATAAGGAAAAAACCTTATTTTATACCTCTCACCTGTACAATCACTCAAATAGCTTATCAGGTAATTATTCTCTTTTTAAAAAAAACTCTTTACATTCTGAATAATGAAGGATAAACTCGGGAGTATAGAATTCCGAATAATTAGTAATTACTAATTACAGTCTTATGAAGAGCTAAGCCTCCCCTAATTACATTGTACGTCCCATTTTTTATTCTTTCAGCTTTTTTGCACATTTGGAACATTTTATAAACTACCAGACGTCATTTAAAGATTTTTTAATTAATTTTAACCCTCATATTTCAAAGAAAATGACTCGATAATTATTTTTTTAATTAATTTCTGCATCTGTTAGTAGCAGTTTTAATATATTTTAAAAAAAGAAGAAAAAACATTTTTGTCAAAAAGTGGCAAAATTTGAGGTTTTAGGGCTGCTTTGCTATTTCGGGAGGCATATGACCGATTTGCGATAGCGGTCCCCTGGATATCATGGACGCATAACTGACACGAAATGCGGAAATTGGCCCTTAATGACGATCAAAGCGATATCACGAATGGATCCTACATTTCAAACACCACAAGGCTTTTTAGTGGCCTCAAAGGTATGATTTTCGAGGCGCAATCTATTGGGATATTTTATAACCTTGCTTCCTTGCGTTGTTGTACATCTTGGCTCAGTTTACGATCATGGTTTAATTTTTTTGGCCGTCTCGAGTTGGAAAATTGCTTTATCGAAAATCACGAGGGTGTAAAATTATGCTTTCAAGAAGTTATTTAACTTGACACCAACCAGGGTTTAAAGTTTTAATGCCTCTTCACTCTCAGGGGGGGTCTTCCTTCGTTTTGAGCAACAAAATCGATGATCTCTGATTTTTTTGTTGGAATTTTCTAAATGACCCATTGTGACGTTATTTCGTTAGCGTTTTATCAATTCATTCGTTAAATTTAATGAAGTCTATTGTTTTATGACGCAAAAGCGCTTTTTGAACTGAAAAAAAAAAAAAAAAATATATATATATACAGGGTGTTCGGAAATACATGGATAATTTTTGTGAGAGCGTTAAAAAGGCGTTGTATCAAAAAAAGTTAAATGTAAACCCCCCTTAATTTTAAACAAAGAATTGATCGGTGTATTTAAAATTGCGTTCCGATATACAGGGTGCCCCGAACAGAACCTAACTTCGTTATTTCAAATGAGAACCCCTATTTTTGATTGCAGATTCGTAATCTACGCAAAATTTCAAGTTGATTTGACTAAATAGTTGCCACTTTTGACAACTTTTAAAAATGAAAAGTTTTAGTTTTATTTCGCCCTAAAATCCGTTAAAATTGACTTAAGAGGCCAAACTTTTTTTTAATTTTACTTGTTTTTTTCTGAAGATTCCAAATATTACAAATTAAAACATCTATGCCTTCTGTATCACGATATAGCGACACAAACTTCTTCATTTTAATGAGAATCCTAATGCCCATTTCAGAGATGAAAAGTAGAGCCTTTTTCAAGGACTTTTTCTTTTGGGCCGAAATCGCTATCTCCATTTTTGGAGGAGTTGTAGCGGCTCTTGTAGGTGCGACACCTACGAACTCGAGATATTCAATTCTGTCATTAATATTGCTCCTAGAAAGCTCCTAGCCACTATCCTTTATCGAATTAATTATTTAATTAAAGGTTTATTAATGAAGCTCAGCAATAGACATCTTCACCTACGAAAGCCGCTACAGCTCCTCCAAAAATGGAGATAGCGATTTCGGCCCAAAAGAAAAAGTCCTTGAAAAAGGCTCTACTTTTCATCTCTGAAATAAAAATTGGGATTCTCATTAAAATAAAGAAGTTTGTGTCGCTATATCGTGATACAGAAGGCGTAGATGTTCCAATTTGTAATATTCAGAATCTTCAGAAAAAAAACAAGTAAAATTAAAAAAAAGTTTGGCTTCTTAAGTCAATTTTAACGGATTTTAGGGCGAAATAAAACTAAAACTTGGCGTTTTTAAAAGTTGTCAAAAGTGGCAATTATTTAGTCAAATCAACTTGAAATTTTGCGTAGATTACGAATCTGCAATCAAAAATAGGGGTTCTCATTTGAAATAACGAAGTTAGGTTCTGTTCGGGGCACCCTGTATATCGGAACGCAATTTTAAATACACCGAACAATTCTTTGTTTAAAATTAAGGGGGGTTTACATTTAACTTTTTTTGATACAACGCCTTTTTAACGCTCTCACAAAAATTATCCATGTATTTCCGAACACCCTGTATATATATATAATATAATATATATATATATATATATATATATATATATATATATATATATATATATATATATATAATATATATATATATATATATATATCCCCAGTTTTGGAAGACCTCTATTTTCGTGATCAGGAGATCGCCCTGATTTCGAATATATAAGCCTCTAAGCCGAAAGCCGCCGTGAGGCCGGCCCCAATAGCCTGCTTTCCTCCGGAAATCCGCTAAAAGAATGGGGTTCCAATGATGGATTGGATAAAATAGAGGTTTATTTAAATTTTGGAACAGATCATTTCGCCGGCTGTTTGGGCTCTGACCCATCCTAGGAATGCTGCCGGGTCGACGAAACCTGAAACGGTGGTGCATCCGATTTGTCCGGCTTCTGAATTGGGGACGAAGGAGGAGACGCCGGCGAGGACGTATCGGTTGATTTCGGGGTCGAGATAGTAGAGGGGACCTCCGGAATCGCCGTTGCAGACTGAGCGTCCTTGGTTGTACGTGCAGAGCTGATGGACGTTTCTGAGGTCGAAGATATTAGGCCAGAGACGATCGCACGTTTGGATGTCATATGCGGTCAGGTCGACTTTTTGAAGTATTGTCGTTTTCTGGCCTTGCCCTTGATCTGGTCTGCCCAATCTAGACATCAAGCCCCATCCTGAAAAGACATGTAAGCAGGAAAAATTAGCCCTACAGGTCATATTATCAAGCACAATGATCTTCGTCCTCAAAGCATCAGACTTGGTGGGCTTAACGCTACCACGTGCCTAGACCAAGTGTCTGCATGGCATCCACCAAGCACAATAATCCCTTGAAGACACCTCAAAATATGAGCTGGAAACCGACTTTTCTCATATGACATGGAAGGCACATCCAATGAAAGCCCCAAAATAAGTTGCCCAAAAACTATCATTTTGGTGAATGTTTTGCACTTTGCTTACCGACAGCAGTGACAGTGCTTTCCTGAAGATTTAGCTTCGTTGTTGGAAAACAAGCTGGGCCGATCAAGTCCGAAAATGGGATGATACCAGCTACAGTGACCATAGCGACGTCATAAGTTAAGATTTTGTCGTTATAGTAGTCGTGGACGGCTACTCTTTCGGCTCTCAGGAAGTTATTTCTGTTGTCTGGAAAAATTTCTATGAAAGAAAAGGACATTGATGTTTGGTACCGGTGTTGTAGTTGTGTCCAGCTACGAGGACTCTTATGTTGTTTGGGTTTTTGTCGAAAAGACGTTGCGTCTGCGGGTCTCGGGATCGGATGCAATGAGCGGCTGTGAAGACGTGACGTCTCGTTATGATGGTCGATCCGCAGAAATGGAAGAGCTGCCCGGTCTGCTGGTTGGTCACTTCGAAGAGTCCCGCTATGGAAGGCCACTCGTTGACGCCAGACGTCGTCCCGCCGACGATCCTCCATGAAGGCTGATTCCTCCATCCGCAGTTGCACGACGTACGCCTCTGAGCCCCGCAAAAAGCGACCAACAATGCCAACAAAATGATACGGCTCATCTTCATCTAATGCCCGACTTGGACATCTGCATCTTTTAAACTCTCATCTGCACCTGTGCAAACCGAAAAACAATGCAATCCAATTTCCTTTCACTTTCTATTCTTGTTTACAAAAAATTACCATCCGTCAGCTAATTAGACTTTATGCAATTTTCGTTGTACTGTGTTCACCATCGGTTTCCATGACGATCTTGAACCTTTTCCTCTTGTAGGAACTCCTACTTAACAGACCATTTTAGCCTACAAAGGACACTTTGGCTTTGACTCCCGTAGCTGAGGTCACGAGCTCAGTAGATGAATTTTGGGCGTTCTGGGACACTAATGTGAGCCACAGCTGGCTGGGGGGATTTTCGGAGGGGCCATCTTTGGCGGCGGCGGAAATTATGGAGGGGCCACAGTTGCCGTGGTTAAGGCTTCCATTGGCTGGTAGCGTAGCTTAGGGAGGGGTGGGGGTTAAAAGTCTCTGATTGGCTGCTCACATTAGTGTCTCAGAACGCCCAAAATTCATCTACTGAGCTCGATGCCCCCGATGACAAACTAGCATTCAGGTTCCTAAGAGTGCTACCTTTACCATAGCCATCTTTCCTCCTGGCAATTGACCCCAAAGCAAATGATCCCACCAACGACCAATGAATCAACCAATTTAACGGCTCAAGAGCCAACTCGGAAGGACAGGGAAAAAAACTTCACAGCAGAATATTCTTTATTAAAAGATTACCTAAACTTTTGTGCATACAGATTCGCCTTTAAAATAAAACAGAAATCAATACAAGAATAGCCAAAATTCAAACTTACTTCCAATTCTGGCACCAATCCAGTCGCCATAGGCCGCAGGATCGGTGAACACTGTGAGATCTTGACATGCAGGTTTTCCTTTATGGACAAGAATGTAAGAAGCCACACCAGCCAAAAAGTATCTATTAATGTGAGGATCGCGCCAAAAAATAGGACCCCCGGAGTCGCCCTAATATACGAAATATATATTCGAAAATAGAAATCAAAATTACCGCGCAGGCCGAATAACCAGGGTTAAACGTGCAAAATTGATTCACGTCCATTTCCTTGTAAACTAAAAACGGATATTTTCGTTTGCAGCTTTCGTCGTTGTAGGCCGTCAAAAAGACTTTGTGGGGAACATTGGTCGGGGTTACAGTCGACCTTAGGTTGGCGTCAACAGTCATCCATGTTGCACCCCATCCGATAGCAGTCACCATTTCGTTATCGAGGTTCAACCTCTTTTTCGGGAAGCACGCTGGGCCCACTTTTTTGGAAAATGGGATATATCCTTTGACTTCTATCAATGCTATATCGTCAACTACAGTTCGATCCTGATAGTTCTCATGAACGGTGATTTTCTCGACTTCCAAAAAGTTGCTTGGATTCGCTGAAAAAAAAATTGATCTTTTGCTTCTATTTTGGCTTACATTTTGTCCAGTCGTGTGCACCGACGAGAACGCGAACTTCGTCAGGTTTTATCGTGAAATTTGATATTTTGAGGCAGTGAGCAGCAGTGATGACGTGTCTTCGAGTGATGATTGTCGAACCGCAGAAATGGCCTACTCGCTTATTCCCGTGGAATAGAATAAGGGCTGCGACCGATGGCCATTCGTGGAATCCGGTTTCTATACCTCCGACGATCATATTTTGTTCTGTTTCCTTCATTCCGAAGTTCCTCCATCCGCATTCGCATGTCGTAGTCCCCAGGCCACTTGATAGCCCAACTCCCAAACCCAAAAGAACGGCTAAAACCTTCATTTTTGTAAGCGAAAAAACTTTTTTCACCGCAATATACGTTCAAAAGCATGTAATCGCAATGTTAAGTTATAATGCGTGTAAAATGGGAGCAATTTTTTATGAATCAATTTACATTTAAAGCATGAAGGTGAAAATTACTTCCATAAACACCAAATATGACCTTCAAACCACCTCCCCCTCATACATCCTAGAATACTCTTGATCTCTTTAAATCAAATCTATGGGTTCATTACAACATCCGTTACAGCCAAAATCTGACTGCATTGCACCTTCGCTTCTCTCCCATCACCTACCCTACTCCTCGACACTCCACCACCTCCCCCACATTCCCGTCACCTTCCCTACTCTCCCATCACCTCCCCTCCCCTCCTCGACACGCCCCCTCAACTCTCCCACACTACCCTCACCTTCCCTACTCTCCTATCACCTCCCCCGCCCTCCTCGACACTCCCCCTCACTATCTCCTCTCCTACCCTCCTCGACACTCCCACATCTCTCCCACACTACCCTCACCTTCCCTACTCTCCCATCACCTCTCCTACCCTCCTCGACACTCCAACATCTCTCCCACACTCCCCCTCACCTTCCCTACTCTCCCATCACCTCCCCTACCCTCATCGATACTTCCACACTACCCTCACCTTCCCTACTCCCCCATCACCTCCCCTCCCCTGCTCGACCTTCCACCACACTACCGACACCTTCCCTACTCTCCTCAACCCTCCTCGACACTCCCCCTCACCTCTTCCATACTACCCTCACATTCCCTAATCTCCCATCACCTCTCCTACCCTCATCGACACTCTACAACCTCCCCCACACTACCGTCGCCTTCCCTACTTTCCCATCACCTCGACACTCCCACATCTCTCCCACACTACCCTCACCTTCCCTACTCTCCCATCACCTCCCCCAACCCTCCTCGACACTCCCCCTCACCTCTTCCACACTACCCTCACCTTCCCTACTCTCCCATCACCCCCCAACCCTCCTCGACACTCCCCCTCACCTCTTCCACACTACCCTCACCTTCCCTATTCTCCCATCACCTCCCCCAACCCTCCTCGACACTCCCCCACACCTCTTCCACACTACCTCCTATTCTCCCATCACCTCCCCTACCCTCATCGACAATCTACAACCTCCCCGCACTACCGTCGCCTTCCCTACTTTCCCATCACCACTCCTACCCTCCACGACACTCCCACATCTCTCCCACACTACCCTCAACTTTCCTACTCTCCCATCACCTCCCCTACCCTCCTCGACACTCCCACATCTCTCCCACACTCCCCCTCACCTTCCCTACTCTCCCATCACCTCCCCCACTTCCCCCTCACTCTCCTATCACCTCCCCTACCCTCTTCGACACTCCCACATCTCTCCCACACCACCCTCACCTTCCCTACTCTCCCATCACCTCCCCTCCCCACCTCCACCATCATCGAATCCTCTACACTACACCACCACCTAGAGCCCGACATTACTGACTAGGATAGGAAATACATAAATGCTTCACGGAAAAACAATTTTTATTGAAATACGTGGCTGCGTTCCGCTCCCCCAGTTAAAGTTTAGTGCAGACGACCTCATCTATAATCGCAAAAGAAATAATAATCCGTTTAAGATTTAAACTTACTTCCAAGTTTGTCACCGATCCAGCCGATAAAGGCCGAAGGGTCAATGAATGCGGCCACATCTTGACATCCATCTTGCCCAGGAACGAATGACGCCACTCCAGCGATGACGTATCTGTTGATTTCCGGGTCAAGCCAGTAAAGAGGACCACCAGAATCACCCTGAAGTCAAATTTTTATTTCCCAATTACGTATTCCAATTACTTTGCAAGCAGATTTTCCTGCGTTGACAGTGCAAATTTGATTATCGCTCTTGACGTCGAGAATCGTCTTCATTATAGGCCTCTTTTGAATGCAGCTCTTTATATTATATGCCGTCAAATCGACTTTTCGTAAAACATTCGTTTCGTTATACGTCTCATTTCCGTATTTGTCGACGCTTAACCTTGTAAAGCCCCAACCTACAGCAGTCACTGGTTTACCGTCCACGTTCAACCTTGCATTTGGATAACATGCTGGTCCGACGATTTCCGAAAACCTTATGATTCCCTTAACTTTTATCAATGCTATATCGAAAACCATCTTCAGGTCAACTATGGAATAGTTCTCATGAATCATCACTCTCTCAACCTCCAAAATGTCGCTTTCTGAAGCTACAAAACAATATTAATGTTTCCGAATCGAATTGGCTCACATTTTGTCCAGTCATGTGCACCGACGAGTACTCGAATGTATGCCGGATCCATTTCGTAAAAGACAAGAGTTGTTTCATTAAATGTTCTAACGCAGTGGGCGGCTGTAAGGACGTGTTTTCGTGTGATGATCGTCGCACCGCAGTAGTGCTCAAAATCCGATGAATCCTTGTAGGCAAGGGCAGCGATCGATGGCCATTCGTTGACACCGCTTTCCTCACCACCCACGATCATCTGCTCCGTTTCTGGCTAAAATACACAAAATGAATGCCCCGGAACCAATTTTTTGTTCACCTTTCTTCTCCTTCCGCAGTCACATGTAGTCCTCAGAGCACTCGACATCCCCAATCCCACAACCAAAAAAACCGCTATTATCTTCATTCTCACCTTTGTTATTGCTTGACAAGTGGGTTTTTTATAGGAGCAAATTCAAGGCCGTTTAATTATAATGTTGCGTTTAAATGAGCGTTATATTTGCTATGATTGACATGCCACCGATGGCCTGAGTAGATAACCTGAATCTACCAAGAGTTTTGACGGCTTTGTAGTAAGTTTTCTAGGGAGACAGGGATGCTAGGGAGGAGAGTTTTGCTGTCTATGACCTCACAAACCCCTCCGCGATGTGTCGGATAGGAATAAAGAAACAAAATTAAGAAAATTCTTTTATTAAACTTTGAAGCAGACTGATTCTTCTATAAATGACACATAATTTAGTATTTGGAATGACATTTTAGGGTCTAAACTTACTTCCAAGTCTGGCACCGATCCAGTCGATGAAGGCGGAAGGATCAGTGAATCCTGAAAGATCTTGACATCCAGGTTGTAAAGGCCGGAATCCGGGGACGAATGACGTCACCCCAGCGATGACGTATCTATTGATTTCAGGGTCAAGCCAGTAAAGAGGACCACCAGAATCGCCCTGTATGCATAGTTTTAGTTTTGACATTATTCATAAGGTTGATGATTACTGGGCATATGGATCGACCAGGGTTGTACGTGCAGAGTTGATGTACGTTTCTGACGTCGAACAAATTAGGATAATGGCGACGACAGCTTTGGACGTTATATGCAGTCAAGTCGACTTTGTGCAAAATTGACGTTTGGATTGGATTTCCTTTTCCTTTCACGTCCACGTTCATCCATGTTGCTCCCCATCCGACAGCAGTCACTGGCTGATTTTCAAGGTTCAACCTCTTATTTGGGAAACATGCTGGGCCAACGATTTCCGAAAACTTGATGTTCCCTTTGACCGCTATCAATGCTATATCGTTAGCTAAGACCCTGTCGTCATAATTCTCATGAATCATGACGTTCTCAACTTCCAAGAAGTCGCTTAGTTGAGCTAGAACGAAATTTAGTCGAAATCTGTAAAACGAAATGTTGCTTACATTTTGTCCAGTCGTGAGCAGCGACGACCACGCGAAGGTTTTCAGGGCGTGTGTCGACAATCTGGTTGGTTTTTTCATCGCGAGATCTGACGCAATGGGCTGCTGTAAGGACATGCTTTTTGCTGATGATGGTCGAACCGCACGTTTGCCCTCCTCGCATGTTTTGGTCGACTTCGACCAGGGCTGCGATGGATGGCCATTCGTTGACTCCACTTTCGACACCTCCAACGATCCTCCTTCCCGGCTAACCAAAATTGAAAAGCAAAAAAACGAAAATGAACTCACCTCTCGTCTCCACCCGCAGTTGCAGGTCGTCTTCTTCTGCCCAGTCGACAACGCGACTCCCACAACAAAAAAGACTGCCAAGATCTTCATTTTCGACTCAAAACTCAAAATGTCTTATTGGCCTTTTTATATCCCGAAAATAGATCAGTCCACAGCTGAACAAACTCCCTATTAGCATAATTAACATAGCAAATACAATTAAAAGAAATCATTGCATGGGATTCCGATAAACACTGGGAATTAAAACTTCAGGGTCAAAAAGATTAAGAAGTGAAGAGTAGCAGGGATTCCTTCAGCCAAAGGGCTATGCTTGGTGGGCGGAACGCAGCCTCGTTCCTAGATCCAAGCTGTTGCAGTTGGTCACAAGACCATCAATCAACCGCAGGCTTTTACAGCAAATAACCTGAGTACACATAAAAGTTACATTGATTGTGCTTTTTATTAGCCGAACGAGAAAATCCGGGTTAATGTCACATTGTTATTTGGATAATATAGGATCGTGACTTATTTGGTGAAGAACATTACCTTATTTTTGGCATCTTTATTATCTCCTTCTTTACCTTTTTCTTTATTGTGTACCTTCTTTACTCACTCCTCTTCTTACCACCATCTCATCATCCTCCTCCTCCTCTTCCTCCTACTCCTGCCTGCTCCTCCACCACCTCCACCCCACCTCCACCACCTCCACTTCCTTCCCGTCCTCCCTTCCTCCTGCACCATCTCCTCCTCCACCATTCCACCTCCTCCTCCTCTTCAACCTCCACCTCCTCCTCCTCCTCTTCCACCTCCACCTAATTTCCCTCATCCCGTCCTCCTCCACCATCGCCACCTCCACCATCACCACCTTCACCATCACCACCTCCACCATCTCCACCTCCTCCACTTCCACCACCATCTCCACCTCCTCCACTTCCACCACCATCTCCTCCTCTTCAACCCCACCATCTCCTCCTCTTCACGTCATTCCCACCCCTCCTCCTCCATCCCCTCCTCCTCTTCCACCATCTCCTTCTCTTCCACCTCCACCTCCTTCCCCTCATCCCGTCCTCCTAAACCATCTCCACCTCCTCCTCCTTTTCCACCTCCTCCTTTTCCACCCCACCATCTCATCCTCCTCTTCACCTCCATTCCTCCTTCCTCTTCAACCCCACCATCTCCTCCTCCTCTTCCACCTCCACCATCTCCTCCTCCTCTTCCACCTACACCATCTCCTCCTCCTCTTCCACCTACACCATCTCCTCCTCCTCAACCCCACCATCTCCTCCTCCTCTTCCACCTCCACCTCTTCCTCCTTCCCCTCAACCCGTCCTCTTCCACCTCCACCACCCCCTCCTCTTCCACCCCCACCACCTCCTCCTCCTCTTCCACCTCCACCACCTCCTCCTCATTTTCCACCTCCTCCTCCTCTTCCTCTTCCTCCACCATCACCTCCTCCTCTTCCACCTCCTTCCCCTCAACCCGTCCTCCTCCACCATCTCCTCCTCTACCTCCTCTTCCTCCACCACCACCTCCTCCTCCTCGTCCACTTCCACCAACTCCACCACCTCCTCCTTCTCTTCCTCCTCCTCCTCCTCCTCCTCCACCTCATTTACTACCTCCTTCCCAACATCCAGTCCTCCCCCTCCTCCTTTGTCGTTTTACTCTATTTATGAAGGATCAAGGCCTCATGGCTCTGCAGAAATGAAAAATTCCAAAATAAATTCTATTTATTTACAAGTAATTCCTTTATACATAAATTCCGACGAAGACGCTATTGAAATCTTCACTAGAGAGTTCTTTACTGGAAGATCAATGGATGATCATTACTTCAGTTTTTGACAGACAGCTTCATCTTTAAATAAAATGTTGATTTTGTCATTTTATGGCTCTTATAATTACTTCCGATTCTGGCTTTGATCCACTCGATGAAGGCCGAAGGATCAGTGAATCCCGAGAGATTCTCACATCCTGGTTTCCCTTTGTGAAGTTTGGGCACGAATGAGGTAACCCCAGCAATGACGTATTTATCGATTTCGGGGTCAAGCCAGTAGAGCGGCCCACCGGAATCGCCCTGCAAAAGATCCATTGGAGATAATATTAAGTTCGATACTTACTGGGCAGATGGATCGTCCAGGATTGTACGTGCAGAGCTGGTGTACGTCATCGATGTTGAAATGCATACGCGGCATCCATTTTAAGCAGCTTTCCACGTTGTACGCTGTCAAATCGACCTCGTGAAGAATCTTGGTCGTCACAGGATTTCCATCTGGTCCGTCCCATTTTGTCGCACCCCATCCGACTCCAATCACCGTCTCATTGTCGAGTTTTAATCTACCTGTTGGTAAACAAGCAGGGCCAACGATATCCGAAAATAGGATATCTCCTGCTACTGTAATTAAGGCTATATCGTAGTCTAGGTTATTAGCATTATACTGCTCATGAACCACAGCATCCAAAACATCCATCAATTTCGTCTTTTCTGAAAAAAGAATTTAAACATTTTCCCATGGACTTCTCTCACTGATTCTTGTTATGTCGTGTGCGCCTACAAGAACGCCAAGGTTTTCAGCTCTTTTTTCGATTATTCGATTGCTGTCTTGGTCGAGATTTCGAATGCAATGTCCTGCTGTGATGACGTGTTTTCTTGAAATGATTGTACTGCCGCAGAATTGGTAAAGCCTTCCTTGGGATCGTTCGAAAAGTGCAGCGATCGAAGGCCATTCGTGGATTCCTGTTTCGAACCCACCGACCACCCTTCGTCCCGGCTAAAGTTCCCATAATCGAAAATGAAATTTACAAAATCTTACTTTTCTCCTCATTCCGCAATTGCAGGACGTCCTCTGTGCTGAGGACAGCGTAGCTAGCACTAACAAAACCGAAATAACCTTCATCTCTGCCTATCTAAGGCCAAATGTGTCTTTTAAATGGAATTGAAAGCTAAATGACACCTAAACAAACTTATGCAAATCCCTTAAAGATTGGGCAAACACAATTATGTTTACTTGTTTGGTCTCACAAAGTTGCCTCCAGCATCACCTACAATGGCCTTGACACCTTACACTACTTGGCATAGGTAGAGGAAGCCAAGGAAAGTGATGTCACTGGAACCGTCTGTAGTGGACATCCACATCCATCTATAGGTGGCCTCCACATCCATCTATAGGTGGCCTCCGCATCCATCTATAGGTGGCCTCCACATCCATCTATAGGTGGCCTCCGCATCCATCTATAGGTGGCCTCCACATCCATCTATAGTGGACCTCTACATCCATCTATAGGAGAACCCCACATCCGTCTATAAGAGACCTCCACATTGTCCCCTTTTCCCGCCTAACACGTAGGAGTCTGGTGACTTCCTACATTAGCCCCGTTGGGAATGGGTTTATTGAAAAAGTGCTTGTTTCAAAATTTTATTGTTTTGACAAATTAAACTTTGGTGCAGACAGATTCGCCTGAAAAAGAGAGTCAAGTCTTTGTATGATGGGTTACCATTGTTACCTCCAAGTCTAGCTCTGACCCAATCGATGAATGCGGAGGGGTCGACGAATCCTGAAAGGTTCTGGCATCCTGGAGTACCAGGTGCTGGCTTAGGTACAAAAGATGAGATACCAGCTAAGACGTATCTGTTGATTTCGGTGTCGAGCCAGTAAAGTGGGCCACCGGAATCCCCCTGCGGAAAAATTTTATTTGAAATGTTATATTAGTTGGACGTACTGGGCAGACGGATTGTCCTTGGTTGTAGGTGCAGAGTTGATGACGGTTGAAGATGACGTCGAAAGCTCCGGGCATGAGACGGGCACAAGTGTCGACCTTGTTGGCCGTCAAGTCGACTTTCTGCAAGATTGATGACGTCTTGGAACTTATTCCGTCCCAATAGTAAGCACCCCATCCGACAGCGGTCACTTTTACTTTGTCGAGGTTCAACCTCGCGTTCGGGAAGCAAACGGGGCTTATGATCTCCGAAAAGCGGATGTTGCCCATGACAGTGATCATAGCGATATCGTTGACTATCCTCCTGTCGTCATACTGCTCGTGAATCTGGATGTTGGTCACTTCTAAAAAGTTGCTCGGGTTCGCTAAAACACGAAATCAAAGGTTAGGATGGAACAAGCAGATCTGTGCAGTCTCTGGCCTACCAAAGCGCTCATCTAGCACCACAAAATGCGCTGTTGTCAGGCTACCAGTCTTGTCATTAGCTAGAATGGGACCTACCTTTCATCCAATCATGAGCTGCTACAAGAACGCGGACCTCCGCAGGCCTTTTATCGATGATCTGCTGCGTTCTTTGGTCACGGGATCTCACACAATGAGCTGCAGTGATGACATGCTTTTTGGTGATGATGGTGGAACCGCAGAATTGCGAAGCCCTCCCGGATCTGTCCACTTGGAAGAGACCAGCCATCGAAGGCCATTCGGAGACACCGCTTTCGGTCCCTCCGACAATCCTTTGTCCAGTCTAAAACACATATAGAGCCAAAAAACAAAATTCAGATGTTACCTGTCTTCTCACTCCGCAGTTGCATGACGTCCTCCTCTGCGCCCCCGAAAACGCGACACCCAGCAACAAGAAAACCGTCAAAACTTTCATCCTTTACAGCTCCTAACTAACTCTCCGTCCCCACTAACGTCCTTATAAACTTAAATTGAACATCCTCATCACATCTGAATAAACAAATTTTCTAATTATAATTCGCTAATTAAAAGCAAACTATTTTGCCAAACAGACGTCAAAAAACACATGTGTCCGAGCGTTTCTTCCACCGTAGGGGGGTCGTGGCACCACTGAAGTCAAAATACGAATTTTTCAAAATCGACAAACAGGCTATTGATTTCTATGTAAAATTTCACGAGGAATCCGATGGCATCATTTAAAAAATTCTAGGACCTATATTTTTCGAGTTATCGCTAAAAAACCGCTTTGGTAACTAAGTAAACTACCCTAGGAAAAATGTTCTCGTCAAAAACAACATTATATTCGTACTCAGCACCCCAAAAAACCTAAAGGTATTAAATTTTATCAAGGAATCACTAAGGAAAAAAATTTTATTTTTTAATTATGATAAAATTTAATATCTTAAGGTTTTTTGGGGTTCTGAGTACGAAAATAATGTTGTTTTCGACGAGAAAAATTTTCCTGGGGTAGTTTACTTAGTTCCAAAAGCGGTTTTATAGCGATAACTCGAAAAATATTGGCCCTAGAATTTTTTAATTGATGCCATCGGATTCCTCGTGAAATTTTACATAGAAATCGATATCCTGTTTGTCGATTTTGAAAAATTCGTATTTTGACTTCAAGGTGCCGAATTCGATGTAGAATCATCAAAAAAAATGTTTGGCCTGATCGACTACCCACTCACCATGACCTCCACTTGTTACATAGGCAACGCCTATTACATCCCATCACTTCCACCCTCTCCCCAACATTTCACCACCTCCCACATAGAAATAAAGAGGTTGAAAAACAAAAAAGTTATGCGGTTTCAAATTTTTATTCGTTTTGTACAGACGTTTTTAAATTTTAGTGCAGAGGGATTCATCTGTGGAGAAAAATGTAAAAAATGTAACTTTTGCTTTATATATCCGTACCTGACGTCTTGGATTTGACCCAGTCGATAAAAGCGCTCGGATCTGCAAATCCGGCGACGTCCCTGCATCCTTCTTCGCCAATCGAGGTGTCCGGAGAGCGCACAAAAGAGGAAACGCCGACCAAAGTGTATCTGTCGATTTGGGCATCGTACCAGAGCAAAGGTCCACCAGAATCGCCCTAAAATTGCGATTGTAGACGAAAGAAAAAGGGTCTTTGGTGTTTCCTTACTGGGCAGACCGATTTTCCTTTGTTGTTGGTACAAAGTTGATGTTTATTCTGCAAGTCGAAGACGTACGGCATGAATTTTTCGCATGTCGAAACTTCATATGCGGTCAAATGGACTTTTTGAAGGACGGTCGTTTGGGTCCCTTTGCTTCCTCCGAACCATGACGTCATACCCCATCCTGAAAAAAGGTTAAAGTCCAAGTAGATAAGCGAATCTTACCGATCCCGATGACCGTTTCTTTGTCGAGATTCAGTTTGGAGTTCGGGAAACAAACCGGGCCGACGATTTCCGAATATTTGATGGTCTTCTCGACTGTTATCATGGCGATGTCGTTTCTCAGTTTTCGATCGTCGTAGTCTTCGTGGACGACGACATCGCTAACGGTCAAAAAGTGATCAGGGGTCGCCACAACTGAAAAAATTGAATTTTTTATTTTTTCACAAAATGTGGCTTTTTGCAGTTTTTAGGGTGAGAAAAGTCGAATTTGAGGTCGGAAATTATTTTTTTCGACCTCAAAATAAAAAGTTGTGAAAGTTTTACTCATGGTGTAGTCGTGTCCTCCGACTAAAACTCGGAGTTGCTGTGGAGTTTTGTCTGTGACGACATCTGTGTCCTTATCGCGGGATCTGATGCAGTGGGCGGCGGTCAAGACGTGTTTTTTAGTCAAAATGGTACCCCCGCAGAATTGTCTCGCTTGGCCGTTCTCGGCGTTAAAAAGTGCGGCGATCATCGGAAACTCGTTCACCCCAGCGGTCACTCCTCCATGAACCCTCCTCATAGGCTTAAAAGAAAAATTAGACCAAATAAGCGGGAAGTTGACCTTCATTTTTGTACTTTTAAGCCAAAATGGCTCCTCTTAAGCAAAATAATATAAACAAATTAAAAGAAAATCATGTTTAAAACGACATAACGTTCAAGTTTTCAGGCAAGTTAAACCATTAGGCAGAGAAAAACGTTCAAAACATTTTTTTACGCTTCTTGTCCGCCATGTTTGAATTTTTCATTTTTTCGCCGCTAAAAGCGCCCTTACGTGTCTTCTCCATCCGCAGTTACAGGTCGTCTTTCTCTCCCCTTTTTGAGCCCCAGGCTTCGCATATTCCGAAGAATCCCCATAAACTAGACCCAAAAGGGCCAAAACTAACATCAACTTTATCATACTCTAAAAAAATTAAATTAAGAATGTAAAAATGTTATAATTTTACCGAGTAATGAGGAAATAAAGTGATAAAAATTAAAAATCCCGTTTATAAATACTTAGAGCGGCATGCAGCTGAATAAACTGAAATAATCTTCCATTGTTCTAATGATCTAATTAGAAGGAAACGCCAAGAAAGTCCTTTTGTGATAAATCTTTTTTTCCTTGTTCTATTAATTACTACCATTGTTTTACTGGAAAAAGTTTAAAAATTCATAAATAATTTAAATTTTTTTTTTTGAAATCTTTTCCTTTATCTCCCACATTTTTCACCGATTTTTTTTAAATATTTATACAGTTGGAAAGCTCTTTTAAAGAACTACAGAAGTCACTTTATGCATAAAATCGCTCAGAACACTCCTTAGCACTCAAAAGTGGACCTAAACTAACACACACAATGTGGACATTTAAGTCCATTTTTGAGGGCTAAGGAGTGTTCTGAGCGATTTTAAGAGTAAATTAACTTCTGTAGCTCTTTAAAAGAGCTTTCCAACGGTATAAATATCAACTAAATCGGTCAAAAATTGTGGAAGATAAAGGGGAAAAAAGAAAGGAATCAATTTTTGTTACCACAGCAAAGGGGGGACCCTTAGCGACTTTTTGAATTTTCGAATCGACCCTTTAGACCAGTTTTAACCCCAAAAACATCAATTTGAAGTCAATTTTGCATTAAAAGATACTTTTTTTAATATCACAAAGAAGACAATTTCGGCCATTTTAGTGCCTTTTAGATGAATTATCGGTTTTTGACTAGCGCTGCCACCAATTGATATTTAAAATGGGGCGTAAAATTCGCCATCTTTATGAGGTTCAAAGTCTTCGGGTCGTAATTAAACTGATGTGAGGAGGGATGGTGTGTGGGTAGTAGTGGGGGGAGGGGGAGGGGGAACGATCACGTAATGTTTGTTCATAATTATACCGTTGGAAAGCTCTTTTGTAGAGCTACAGAAGTTACTTTATGCACAAAATCGCTCAGAACACTCTTTAGCACTCAAAAGTTTACCTAAACTAATACACACAATGTGGATGTTTAAGTCCATTTTTGAGGGCTAAGGAGTGTTCTGAGCGATTTTATGCATAAAGTGAGTTCTGTAGCTCTCTAAAAGAGCTTTCCAACGGTATAAATATCGACTAAATCGGTCAAAAATTGTGGAAGATAAAAGAAAAAATATAAAGGAAGGAATAAATCTTTTTTACCACAGCAAAGGAGGGACCCTTAGCGACTTTTTGAATCGACCCTTTAGACCAATTTTAACCCCAAAAACATCAATTTGAAGTCAATTTTGCATTAAAAAATAATCTTTTTAATATCACAAAGAGGACGATTTTGGCCATTTTAGTGCCTTTTAGATGAATTATCGTTTTCTGACTAGCGCTGCCACCAATTGATATTTAAAATCGGGCGTAAAGTTCGCCATCTTTATGAGGTTCAAAGTCTTCGGGTCGTAATTAAAGTGATGCGAGGAGGGATGGTGTGTGGGTGGTGGAGGGGGGTAGGGGGGAACGATCCCGTGCCGCGTGGTGGGGGTAGAGCTCGTCCAAGGGGTTCGAAAGGGAGAAACCAGTCTCAAACCGTCCTCGGTTCTGCTCTGATGCGAGGTCAAAGATGGGGTGGGTAACGAACACCGAGAAAAAAAAACATTTTCCAAAAAAATTAATTTTTTTAAACATAGTCCGCTTTGCTTTTTTTTATACATAGAACACTAAAAACCACAGTAGACAAATTTTTTACAAAAACAATTTTTAAACAATTTTTTTTATTTATAACAATAAAATGGCTGCTTTATTGCAATAGCACACTATAAAATTAGCATAGAATCACAATAGACATAGAATAGACAAGCACGAACACTTTTTATCCTGGGATGGAGCATCTTTGACCTTTGCCTGTGACCTTTGGGGATGAAAAAATGAAAAAAAAAAATTGTCGAAATAATTTTTTTTTATATTTGAGGCTTTCGTTGTTGAAATAAAGTGATCGAACTTTGTTGCGTGTTTGTTTTATTTTGTCTGAAGGCTCCATTTGGCTTTTCAAGGAGTTTTCGTCTTCTAACCCGGGGATTTCTTTTTCTTTCTTTTTTTTTTTTTTCTTGAATCGATGAAAATAATTGTTAAATTGATTTTTTTGAGGTTTGGGCCGAATTTTATTTCAAATTGAACTAAGTTTTGATAGAAAGGAGCATTTTTTCATCCTTTGGAACCCTAAATATGACTTAAAAATTCAGATTTTGGTTTAAAAGTTGCCATAAACGACGACTTTTTCCCCCTCAAAACCATAAATCAAATGATTTGGTCCGAAAAACTGTCTCAAAAGTCAAAATATGAGTGAAAATTGCAATTTTTCTCTTTTAAAACTATTTAAAAAAGAAAAAAAAATTCAGGTTAAACCCTAAAATATCGTTGAAAATGACCTTTTTTGTTAAAAATTGACGAAATCCTGAAAACAACGACAATTTTTCTCCCTGTAAACCCTATAAAAATTCGTTTAAAATGCCATTTTTTGGTTAAAATTTGACAAAATCTTGATAAAAACGACGATTTTCTCCCTGTGAACCCATAAATATCGCTAAAGATGCCATTCTTTTGTTCAAAAGTGACAATAAATATTGATAGAAACGACGATTTTTCTTAGAATCCTAAAATATCGTTGAAAAATTCCATTTTTGGTTAAAAATTGACAAAATCATGATAAAAATGACGATTTTTCTCCCTTTGATCCCTAAAAAAATCGTTAAAAATGACATTTTTGGTTAAAAATTGACGAAATCCTGAAAACAGTGACAATTTTTCTCCCTGTAAACCCTAAAATATCGTTAAAAATGCTATTTTTGGTTAAAATTTGATAAAATCTTGATGAAAAGGACTTCTTTTCCCCCTGTGAACCCATAAATATCGCTAAAGATGCCATTTTTTGGTTCAAAAGTGACAATAAATAGTGATAAAAAAAACGACGATTTTTATTAAAACCCTAAAATATCGTTAAAAAAATGCCATTTAGCGGATTTTTTGGTTAAAAATTGACAAAATCTTGATATAAATGACGATTTTTCTCCCTTCAAACCTTAAAATATCATTAAAAAAGCCATTTTTGGTTAAAATTTGACAAAATCTAGATAAAAAGGACTCCTCCCCCCCCCTGTGAACCCATAAATATCGCTAAAGATGCCATTTTTTGGTGACAAAATCTTGTAAAAACGACGATTTTTCTTAGAATCCTAAAATAAAGGCCGTGTGACACAAAACGTACCGATTGTGGATGAAATTTTTAATTAAAATACTAAACCCGCATCGCAGGTTTGGCTGGTTTAGCATACCAATCATGTTTTCACAATAAATTATTTAAAAAAAATTTTTTTTTGAAAATTCTGTTTTGTTCCTCAATTTTGAAGGAAGAATTTGAAGGAGTCAATAAAATTAGATTCAAATCACGATTTTTGGGAAAGTGAAGGATCTAATTGCTTTTCAGGTTTGGGCTCTTTTTCCTCGAGTCCGAAGGCTCTTGAATTGCCTTGTGGTGAGGGGAGGGGAAGGGTGGAGGGTGGTGGAGGAGGGGGTTACGTCAACAAAGCTTTTTCTCTCCAAATCCTCCCCCTTCCATTGAAAAACCTCGGCCCCAATTCTATCTCCAATCCCCTTTTCTATCCACATTTAACGATTATAATGATTTATTTGACTCATTTTTCTATTCATGGTGTCCTAAAAATGAATTTTTCAATTGATAGGAGAGGGAAGACACCGAAAATAATTTTAATGTTTAATAAAAAGAGGGAGAGGGTTGAATCATCGACCTATCTCGTGATTTCCGCAATTTCTACGCCATGACCTCTAACGAGAGTCATTTATCAAGGTCCCAAACTACGGTAGAACCTTCCAAACTCTTTATTTAACCCGCAATAAAACTTTTATGATGACTAAATCCTCTTCTAATATTGGACGTCTTGATCAATTCTAATTTTTCAAAAGTCAATGTTCTTTTTAACTTTTTTGCTTCAAAAGAACGGTTAAAAAGGTTATAACCAGTCCAAAGGTTTCAAAAATTGTTTTTTTTAGAAGATGCTAAACCTGCAAAACGTGCGATGCGGGTTTAATATTTTAAACATTTCATCAGTGTCACACGACCTTTATTTTAGGATTCTAAGAAAAATCGTCGTTTTTACTAGATTTTTTCACCAAAAAATGGCATCTTTAGCGATATTTATGGGTTCACAGGGGGGAAAAACAAAGTCCTTTTCATCAAGATTTTGTCAAATTTTAACCAAAAATGGCATTTTTAACGATATTTTAGGGTTTACTGGGAGAAAAATTGTCGCTGTTTTCAGGATTTCGTCAATTTTTAACCAAAAATGTCATTTTCAACGATATTTTATGGTTAAAAAGGGAGAAAAATCGTCATTTTTATCATGATTTTGTCAATTTTTATGGGTTTTTTTAGTCAATTTTTCAATTTTTAACCAAAAATGGCATTTTTTAACAATATTTTAGGATTCTATGAAAAATGGTCGTTTCTATCAATATTTATTGTCACTTTTGAACCAAAAAATGGCATCTTTAGCGATATTTATGGGTTCACAGGGAGAAAAATCGTCATTTTTATCAAGATTTTGTCAATTTTTAACCAAAAAATGGCATTTTTAATGATATTTTAGGATTCTATGAAAAATCGTCGTTTTTTTATCAATATTTATTATCACTTTTTAACAAAAAATGGCATCTTTAGCGATATTTATGGGTTCACAGGGAGAAAAATCGTCTTTTTATCAAGATTTTGTCAAATTTTAACAAAAAAAAATGGCATTTTTAACGATATTTTTGGGTTTAAAGGGAGAGAAGTCGTCATTTTTATCAAGATTTTGTCAATTTTTAAACAAATATGGCATTTTTTAACAACATATTAGGATTCTACGAAAAATTGTGGTTTTTACAAGATTTTGTCACCAAAAAAATGGCATCTTTAGCGATATTTATGGGTTCACAGGGGGAAAAATCGTCGTTTATATCGAGATTTTGTCAAATTTTGACCAAAAATGGCATTTTTAATGATATTTTAGGGTTTACAGGGAGCAATATCCTCGTTTGTACAAGATTTTGTCACTTTTGAACCAAAAAATGGCCTCTTTAGCGATAATTATGGGTTCACAGCAAAAAAAAACCTTGTTTATATCAAGATTTTGTCAAATTTTAACCAAAAAATGGCATTTTTAACGATATTTTAGGGTTTACAGGGAGAAAAAATATCGTTGTTTTCAGGATTTCGCCAATTTTTAACCAAAAATGTAATTTTTAATGATATTTTAGGGTTTAAAAATTAAAAATGATTTAACGATGCTAAACCATCCAAACACACCTGAAATCCGTCCTTTTCATCTTAATAATTCTCAAATTGTTTATCGTTGAGTAGAATATGATAGGAAGAAAAACGCGAGTTTGGTCAAACTTTTTAATACATTTTCCCCGAGATTTCTCCCATAAATTATGATAAAAAAAAAACGTCAGGAAGCCATCTTTGTTATTTGGGTCGATATACGAAGAAAGAGGAGGTTCTTAAGGGTTATCATAAAAGTTGTTACGATTTCATTAATAAACGTCTTACAGGTTGTAAACACTCCCAAGATATAAGTAGCCGTCAAAACTTTAACTTAAAATATTTGTCTTTAAATTTAACCGGTTCCGAAGTTTTTGTTGACTTTTAGGACTTCAACTCGTGTATAAGTTGCGTGATATGAGCCCAAATTAAGACTGACCTCGTTTTTTTCAACCTTAAATGATTAATATTCACGTTATTTTACAAAAAAGAAACCAAAAAAACCTTAATTTTGAACTTATTGAGGTTGGGCCGAAAAAATTGAAATACCCAGAATTGAAAGATTTATGTTTTTTACCCTAAAAATGGTCCAAAAACATAATTTGAGTCCATTCAAAAAATCAAAATTTTTGGGCCCAAAGAGTCGACAAGGGTCCCCCCTTTGCTATGGTCAAAAAAATTTAATTTTTAATCCAAAATTGCCTTCATATTTATGTTTTTTACCCTAAAAATGCTTCAAAAACACAATTTAAGTCGATTAAAAAAATCAAAATTTTTGGAACCAAATAGTCGACAAGGATCCCCCTTTGCTATGGTCAAAAAAGTTAATTTTAATTCCAAAATTGACTTCAAATTTATGTTTTTTACCCTAAAAATGGTCCAAAAACACAATTTAAGTCGAATTAAAAAATCAAAATTTTTGGTCCCAAATAGTCGACAATGGTCCCCCCTTTGCTATGGTAAAAAAAAAAAGTTAATTTAAATCCAAAATTGCCTTCAAATTTATGTTTTTTACCCCAAATATGGTCCAAAAACACAATTTGAGTCGATTCAAAAAATCAAATTTTATGGTCCCAAATAGTCGACAAGGGTCCCCCTTTGCTATGGTCAAAAAATGTTAATTTTAAATCCAAAATTGACTTCAAATTTATGTTTTTTACTCTAAAAATGGTCCAAAAACACAATTTAAGTCGATTCAAAAAATGAATTATTTGGTCCAAAATAGTCGACAAGGATCCCCCTTTGCTATGGTCAAAAAATTTAATTTTAAATCCAAAATTGCCTTCAAATTTATGCTTTTTTAACCTAAAAATGGTTCAAAAAACACAATTTGAGTCGATTCAAGAAATCTAAATTTTTGGTCCCAAATAGTCAACAAGGGTCCCCCCTTTGCTATGGTAAAAAAAAAGTTAATTTTAAATCCAAAATTGCCTTCACATTTATGTTTTTTGCCCTAAAAATGGTCCAAAAACATAATTTGAGTCGATTCAAAAAATCAAAATTTTTGGGCCCAAATAGTCGACAAGGGTCCCCCCTTTGCTATCGTCAAAAAAAGTTAATTTTAAATCCAAAATTGCCTTCAATTTTATGTTTTTTACCCTAAAAATGGTCCAAAAAAACACTTTGAGTCGATTCAAAAAATCAAAATTTTTGGTCCCAAATAGTCGATAACGGTCGTCCTTTGCTATGGTAAAAAAAAATTAATTTATCTAAAATTGCCTTCAAATTTATGTTTTTCATCCTAAAATTGGTCCCAAAATTCAATTTGAGACGATTCAAAAAATCAAAATTTATGGACCCAAATAGTCGAAAAGGGTCCCCCCTTTGCTATGCTCAAAAAAGTTAATTTTAAATCCAAAATTTCCTTCATATTTATGTTTTTTGCCCTAAAAATGGTCCAAAAACATAATTTGAGTCGATTCAAAAAATCAAATTTTATGGTCCCAAATAGTCGACAAGGGTCCCCCTTTGCTATGGTCAAAAAAAGTTAATTTTAAATCCAAAATTGCCTTCACATTTATGTTTTTTGCCCTAAAAATGGTCCAAAAACATAATTTGAGTCGATTCAAAAAATCAAAATTTTTGGGCCCAAATAGTCGACAAGGGTCCCCCCTTTGCTATCGTCAAAAAAAGTTAATTTTAAATCCAAAATTGCCTTCAATTTTATGTTTTTTACCCTAAAAATGGTCCAAAAAAACACTTTGAGTCGATTCAAAAAATCAAAATTTTTGGGCCCAAATAGTAGATGGGTCCCCCCTTTGATATGGTCAAAAAAAGTTAATTTTAAATCCAAAATTACCTTAAAATTTATGTTTTTTGCCCTAAAAATGGTCCAAAAACACAATTTGAGTCGATTAAAAAAATCACAATTTTAAGACCAAAATAGTGAAGTTCCAAATTTTTTAACATCCACGTTCTTGGTTATTTAAAAAAGAAGAAAATCCTCCCCACATCTCGAATTCTTAAACGTTCCAGAATTCAAATTAATTCTATTGTCTTCCCAAGGTACTTTGCTGAAGTTTAAAGATAACCCAAGGGAGAAACCTTCTTCACCCCCCAGACGACCATCATAGTGAAGAAAACTCGGAATTTTTCCCTTTTTATTTTATTTCATACACGAAAGTTGGGGAAGTCTGAACGGATTACAAACGACCTTCAAGTAATGAACTGAAACGAGGTCTGATCGAAAGTCAACCCCCCACCGCAGGCCATTTATTTCAACGCCGATTTTTCATCCAAGCCCTCCTTTCGAAACTCTAAAAATCCTTCACATCCATCAGGTTACCTTTAGAACAGTGGTTCCCAAACTGAGGGGGGGGGGCGCACGTTTTAGACCGATTTAGAACGGTTTCGGACCATTTAAGACTTTTTTAGAACGTTTTAGACCAATTTAGAATATTTTTATGCTGTTTTAGAATTTTTTTACGCCGTTTTAGAACGTGTTTAGACCTTTTAAGAACAGTTTAGACCAATTTAGAACGTTTTTGGACCGTTTTAGAATTTTTAAGACAGTTTTAGAACGTGTTTAGACCTTTTTAGAACGTTTTAGACCAATTTAGAACGTTTTTGGACCGTTTTAGAATTTTTTTTACGCCGTTTTAGAACGTGTTTAGACCTTTTTAGAACGTGTTTAGACCTTTTTAGAACATTTTAGACCTTTTTAGAACGTTTTTGGACAGTTTTAGAAATTTTTAAGACAGTTTTAGAACGTGTTTAGACCTTTTTAGAACGTTTTAGACCAATTTAGAACGATTTTGGGTCGTCTTAGAATTTTTTAAGACAGTTTTAGAACGTTTAAGACCAATTTAGAACGTTTTTGGACCGTTTTAGAATTTTTAAGACAGTTTTAGAACGTGTTTAGACCTTTTTAGAACGTTTTAGACCAATTTAGAACATTTTGGACCGTTTTAGAATTTTTTTTACGCCGTTTTAGAACGTGTTTAGACCTTTTTAGAACCTGTTTAGACCATTTTAGTACCTGTTTAGACCATTTTAGAAGTGTTTAGACCGTTTTAGAAGTGTTTAGACCGTTTTAGAACGTGTTTAGACCATTTTAGAACGTTTTAGACCAATTTAGAACGATTTTGGGTCGTCTTAGAATTTTTTAAGACAGTTTTAGAACGTTTAAGACCAATTTAGAACGTTTTTGGACCGTTTTAGAATTTTTAAGACAGTTTTAGAACGTGTTTAGACCTTTTTAGAACGTTTTAGACCAATTTAGAACGTTTTTGGACCGTTTTAGAATTTTTTTACGCCGTTTTAGAACGTGTTTAGACCTTTTTAGAACGTTTTAGAAATTTTTAAGACAGTTTTAGAACGTGTTTAGACCTTTTTAGAACGTTTTAGACCAATTTAGAACGTTTTTGGGCCGTTTTAGAATTTTTAAGACAGTTTTAGAACGTGTTTAGACCTTTTTAGAACGTTTTAGACCAATTTAGAACGATTTTGGGTCGTCTTAGAATTTTTTAAGACAGTTTTAGAACGTTTAAGACCAATTTAGAACGTTTTTGGACCGTTTTAGAATTTTAAAGACAGTTTTAGAACGTGTTTAGACCTTTTTAGAACGTTTTTGGACCGTTTTAGAAATTTTTAAGACAGTTTTAGAACGTGTTTAGACCTTTTTAGAACGTTTTAGACCAATTTAGAACGTTTTTGGACCGTTTTAGAATTTTTAAGACAGTTTTAGAACGTGTTTAGACCTTTTTAGAACGTTTTAGACCAATTTAGAACGATTTTGGGGTCGTCTTAGAATTTTTCAAGACAGTTTTAGAACGTTTAAGACCAATTTAGAACGTTTTTGGACCGTTTTAGAATTTTTAAGACAGTTTTAGAACGTGTTTAGACCTTTTTAGAACGTTTTAGACCAATTTAGAACGTTTTTGGACCGTTTTAGAATTTTTTTACGCCGTTTTAGAACGTGTTTAGACCTTTTTAGAACGTTTTAGAAATTTTTAAGACAGTTTTAGAACGTGTTTAGACCTTTTTAGAACGTTTTAGACCAATTTAGAACGTTTTTGGGCCGTTTTAGAATTTTTAAGACAGTTTTAGAACGTGTTTAGACCTTTTTAGAACGTTTTAGACCAATTTAGAACGATTTTGGGTCGTCTTAGAATTTTTTAAGACAGTTTTAGAACGTTTTAGACCAATTTAGAACGTTTTTGGACCGTTTTAGAATTTTTACGCCGTTTTAGAACGTGTTTAGACCTTTTTAGAACGTTTTTGGACCGTTTTAGAATTTTTAAGACAGTTTTAGAACGTGTTTAGACCTTTTTAGAACGTTTTGGACCAATTTAGAACGTTTTTGGACCGTTTTAGAATTTTTAAAGACAGTTTTAGAACGTGTTTAGACCTTTTTAGAACGTTTTAGACCAATTTAGAACGATTTTGGGTCGTCTTAGAATTTTTCAAGACAGTTTTAGAACGTTTAAGACCAATTTAGAACGTTTTTTGGACCGTTTTAGAATTTTAAAGACAGTTTTAGAACGTGTTTAGACCTTTTTAGAACGTTTTAGACCAATTTTTCCGTTTTAGAATTTTTTCAAGACTGTTTTAGAACGTGTTTAGACCTTTTTAGAACGTTTTAGACCAATTTAGAATGTTTTTGGACCATTTTAGAATTTTTAAAGACAGTTTTAGAACGTGTTTAGACCTTTTTAGAACGTTTTAGACCAATTTAGAACGATTTTGGGTCGTCTTAGAATTTTTTAAGACAGTTTTAGAACGTTTTAGACCAATTTAGAACGTTTTTGGACCGTTTTAGAATTTTTAAAGACAGTTTTAGAACGTGTTTAGAAAGTTTTAGACCAATATAGAACGTTTTTGGACCGTTTTAGAATTTTTTAAGACAATTTTAGAACGTTTTAGACCATTTTAGAACGTTTTTGACCATTTAGAACGTTTTTGGGCCGTTTTAGAATTTTTAAGACAGTTTTTAGAACGTGTTTAGACCTTTTTAGAACGTTTTAGACCAATTTAGAACGATTTTGGGTCGTCTTAGAATTTTTTAAGACAGTTTTAGAACGTTTAAGACCAATTTAGAACGTTTTTGGACCGTTTTAGAATTTTAAAGACAGTTTTAGAACGTGTTTAGACCTTTTTAGAACGTTTTTGGACCGTTTTAGAAATTTTTAAGACAGTTTTAGAACGTGTTTAGACCTTTTTAGAACGTTTTAGACCAATTTAGAACGTTTTTGGGCCGTTTTAGAATTTTTAAGACAGTTTTAGAACGTGTTTAGACCTTTTTAGAACGTTTTAGACCAATTTAGAACGATTTTGGGTCGTCTTAGAATTTTTCAAGACAGTTTTAGAACGTTTAAGACCAATTTAGAACGTTTTTGGACCGTTTTAGAATTTTAAAGACAGTTTTAGAACGTGTTTAGACCTTTTTAGAACGTTTTTGGACCGTTTTAGAAATTTTTAAGACAGTTTTATAACGTGTTTAGACCTTTTTAGAACGTGTTTAGACCTTTTTAGAACGTTTTTGGACCGTTTTAGAAATTTTTAAGACAGTTTTAGAACGTGTTTAGACCTTTTTAGAACGTTTTAGACCAATTTAGAACGTTTTTGGGCCGTTTTAGAATTTTTAAGACAGTTTTAGAACGTGTTTAGACCAATTTAGAACGTAGGCGCGCCGCCCTAGCGTGGGCAGGCTCAAGATTTTTTTTTAATTTCCTTCAAAAGTTTAGTTTTGTCCATGTAATTTATGACAAAATCCATTTATCCATTCGTCAAAAATGAACATATATAGAGCATCAAAAACTTTAAAATCGACATTTTAAGAGCAAATTTTTCGTCAAAAAAACTCAAAACCAAGGTTTTAAGAGCCAGATTTTCATCAAAAACCTCAACATCGACATTCATAAAGATAAATTTTCGTTTGAGAAAAACCTCAAAATCAACTTTAAAAACACAATTTGTCGTCAAAAACCTCAATTTTCTTCTTCTTTTTGGCCAAAAGGCAAAAGCTTGTAAAATGATTTTTTAAAATCCAAGATTGACTTCATTACGTTTTTGGCCCTAAAAATGGTCCAAAAAACACAATTTGAGTCGACTATAAAAATCAAAATTTTTGGTCCCAAATAGTCGACAAGGGTCCCCCCTTTGCTATGGTAAAAAAAAGTTAATTTTAAATCCAAAATTGCCTTCTAATTTATGTTTTTTACTCTAAAAATGGCCGAAAAAATCTTATAATATCTCAAAATTTTAAAAATTTTAAAACCTCAATTTTCTTCAAAAACTTTAAATAACTTTGAAGTTTTGTTAACTTTGTGTTAACACATTCAAAACTTTTTTTGTTGGGTTGCAAAGGTTTTCAATTTTTTAAAAAAGAGAGCACCACACATTTATGGCCCAAAAAATCTAAAGAGTCGTTAATTTAATTTGGTGATTGATTCGTGAATTGTTGAAAAAATCGATTTCCCCTTGACGATCCTCGATTCAGTACACGGCGGGTTCGTTGATTTCCCCGGTCGACGTTTTAGTCTAATTAAAACTGAGATGGAAAAGGGAAAATGTCGAAATGCCAGTTTTTGGACCATTTTTAGGGCAAAAAACATAAATTTGAAGGCAATTTTCAATAAAAATTAACTTTTTTTGGCCATAGCAAAGGGGGGACCCTTATCGACTATTTGGGACCAAAAATGATGATTTTTGAATCGACTTAAATTATGTTTTTGGACCATTTTTAGGTTAAAAAAGCATAAATTTGAAGACAATTTTGGATTTAAAATTAACTTTTTTTGAACGTAGCAAAGGGGGGACCCTTGTCGACTATTTGGGTCCAAAAATTTTGATTTTTTGAATCGACTCAAATTGTGTTTTTGGACCATTTTTAGGGTAAAAAACATAAATCTTTCAATTTTCGATATTTCAATTTTTTCGGCTCTACCCTACCCCAACCTTAAGAAGTTCAAAATTAAGGTAAATTTTTTTTTTTTAAATAACGTGAATATTAATCATTTAAGGTACAGGAGTAACAAGGGGTAGGAGGTGAACTACAGGTAACAATTGTGCCCTTGTCTCACCCCCCTGGGATAGAAGGCTGAAAAATTGTACTTTTTCTATAACATCGTTAAAATTAGGGAATTTTGTCAAGGAAATCACGTAGGTCTCTTCTACCCACGTCTCTTGGGGACGAAAACGTTTTTCGACTAAATTGAGGTTCGGAGGGGTTCTGGAGGGTCTTTTCCATGTTTGTTTTACCTTCAGTTTTGCCCGTTTTACCTTCCCAAAAGCCTCCTCCTGGCAAGAAAAAAACAATTTGTAAAAGAAAATTTTTATCCAAGTATTGCCTTTGACTAAGAGGGCCCAGATATGATAAATCGCTCGATTATACCGCCCTTGGATTACTAGAAGAGGCTCCAACATTTGCAATTCTATTTTCCTAAAAAGTGCCTCTTATATTCCGAGACCAATTGAGACACATTTCGATTTTATACAAAATCCACCTTATTTTATTCATTATTGATTTAAAGACAGAAAAAAAAATCTAAAACGTTCTAAAATGATCAAATACGGTCTAAAATCTTTCTAAGCCGGTCTAAAAATAGTTCTAAAACGAAATTTTAGACTCTAAAACGTAATATAAAGACGTAAGGGAAATAAAAAGGATTAAAAGACGTTCTAAAATGGCCTTAAAAGTTCTGAAACGGTCCAAAAACGTTCTAAAATGATCAAATACGGTCTAAAATCTTTCTAAGCCGGTCCAAAAATAGTTCTAAAACTAATTTTAGACTCTAAAACGTAATATAAAGACGTAAGGGAAATAAAAAGGATTAAAAGACGTTCTAAAATGGCCTTAAAAGTTCTGAAACGGTCCAAAAACGTTCTGAAATGATCAAATACGGTTTAAAATCTTTCTAAGCCGGTCTAAAAAAAGTTCTAAAACTTTCGAAATTTTAGACTCTAAAACGTAATATAAAGACGTAAGGGAAATAAAAAGGATTAAAAGACGTTCTAAAATGGCCTTAAAAGTTCTAAAACGGTCCAAAAACGTTCTAAAATGATCAAATACGGTTTAAAATCTTTCTAAGCCGGTCTAAAAAAAAGTTCTAAAACTTTCGAAATTTTAGACTCTAAAACGTAATATAAAGACGTAAGGGAAATAAAAAGGGTGAAAAGACGTTCTAAAATGGCCTTAAAAGTGCTAAAACGGTCCAAAAACGTTCTAAAATGATCAAATACGGTCTAAAATCATTCTAAGCCGGTCCAAAAATAGTTCTAAAACTAATTTTAGACTCTAAAACGTAATATAAAGACGTAAGGGAAATAAAAAGGATTAAAAGACGTTCTAAAATGGCCTTAAAAGTTCTGAAACGGTCCAAAAACGTTCTGAAATGATCAAATACGGTTTAAAATCTTTCTAAGCCGGTCTAAAAAAAGTTCTAAAACTTTCGAAATTTTAGACTCTAAAACGTAATATAAAGACGTAAAAATAAAAAGGGTTAAAAGACGTTCTAAAATGGCCTTAAAAGTTCTAAAACGGTCCAAAAACGTTCTAAATTGATCAAATACGGTTTAAAATCTTTCTAAGCCGGTCTAAAAAAATTCTAAAACTTTCGAAATTTTAGACTCTAAAACGTAATATAAAGACGTAAGGGAAATAAAAAAGGGTTAAAATACGTTCTAAAATGGCCTTAAAAGTTCTAAAACGGTCCAAAAACGTTCTAAAATGATCAAATACGGTTTAAAATCTTTCTAAGCCGGTCTAAAAAAAGTTCTAAAACTAATTTTAGACTCTAAAACGTAATATAAAGACGTAAGGGAAATAAAAAGGATTAAAAGACGTTCTAAAATGGCCTTAAAAGTTCTGAAACGGTCCAAAAACGTTCTAAAATGATCAAATACGGTCTAAAATCTTTCTAAGCCGGTCTAAAAATAGTTCTAAAACTAATTTTAGACTCTAAAACGTAATATAAAGACGTAAGGGAAATAAAAAGGATTAAAAGACGTTCTAAAATGGCCTTAAAAGTTCTGAAACGGTCCAAAAACGTTCTGAAATGATCAAATACGGTTTAAAATCTTTCTAAGGCGGTCTAAAAAAAGTTCTAAAACTTTCGAAATTTTAGACTCTAAAACGTAATATAAAGACGTAAGGGAAATAAAAAGGATTAAAAGACGTTCTAAAATGGCCTTAAAAGTTCTGAAACGGTCCAAAAACGTTCTGAAATGATCAAATACGGTTTAAAATCTTTCTAAGGCGGTCTAAAAAAAGTTCTAAAACTTTCGAAATTTTAGACTCTAAAACGTAATATAAAGACGTAAGGGAAATAAAAAGGATTAAAAGACGTTCTAAAATGGCCTTAAAAGTTCTGAAACGGTCCCAAAAACGTTCTAAAATGATCAAATACGGTCTAAAAATCTTTCTAAGCCGGTCCAAAAATAGTTCACTATTTTAGAACTAAACTAATCTAGACTCTGTAAAACGTTTAGGCCTATTAAAACTGTAGCCATTTAAGACTAAACGTTTTAGACAATAGAAATTTTATGCTGTTTTAGAATTTTTTAGAAGTTTTAGAACGTGTTTAGACCTTTTTAGAACGTTAGACCAATTTAGACCGTTTTAGAATTTTTCAAGACAGTTTTAGAACGTGTTTATACCCTTCAAGACCTTTATAGATAATTTTGAACTATTTTAGAATTTTCTTAGACCGATTTAGAATGGTTTTGGACCTTTTAAGACTTTTTTACAACGTTTTTATTTAATTTGAACAATTTTATGCTGTTTTAGAATTTTTTTAGACAGTTTTAGAACGTGTTTAGACCTTTTTAGACCAATTGAGAACTTTTATAAACCAATTTAGAACGTTCTTAGACAGTTTTAGAATTTTTTTTTTTTTAGACCTTTATAGACCTTTGTAGAAAGTTGTAGAACGCTAATTTAGCAAACATTTCTATGCTGTCTAGCCTAATTTTTTCAGAAAACTCTCAGAATCGACGTTTTTTAGAGCAGTTTTTGTCAAAAACCTCAAAATTCAGGTTTTATGAGGCAAATTTTCTTCAAAAGAAACCTCAAAATCAACTTTAGAGAGCAGTTTTTAGACTGTTTTAGAATCTCTTTATATGGTTTTAGAGCCTTTTTTTGACATTATCTCAATCATTATTGATTTAAAGACTGGTCCCAAACTGGGGGGCGTAGCTGTCCCCCGCAGGCCAACATTTAAAGAGACAATTTTTCGTCAAAAAACCTCAAAAGTAAGGTTTTTAGAGTCCATATTTCGTCAAAGAAACCTTAAAATAGAGGTTTTAAGAGCCATGTTTTTGTCAAAAACCTCAAAATCAACATTTCTAAAACCAAATTTTCGTTTAAAAAACCCTCAAAATCAACTTTAAAAGACAATTTTTCGTCAAAAACTTTGAAATCATGGTTTTTAAAGCCAATTTTTCGTCCAAAAACCTCAAAATCAACGTCTTAAAAGTTGCCTTCCCATCACCTACCCCACCCTCCTATATCCTCCCATCAACTCTTCAACCATTCAACACCCTTCCACATCTTCGCCTTTTCTTCCACCCCATCACCTTTTCACCACACTCTCCCTCACCCTCCTATAACCTCCCCCTCTTATCATCTCTTCCCCCAACCTCCCATATCCCTCCCCCTAATTTCAAATTTGGACATCCATGTCATCCCTCTCTTTTATTAAGTTGACATCCAAAAAAATCTTTTTTTTTTTCTTTTTTTTTTTTTTCTTTAAATATTTGATAAAAATCACTTTGTTTATATTAATTTTTTTTTTCTCCTTTATCCTTATAAAGCAATCCAGGCGGTGGATTAAGTCGTTATAAATAATAAATAGCCGTGAAAGGGTTTATAAAGGAGAGAGAAAAAAAGTGCGTAAAAAAAAGAAAAGAGATAGTGAATGGATGAAAAGGGTGAAGGGAAAGGGAGGAACTCCTGATATCGATCCACAACCCTGGCCGACTCCATTCTCACAGAATCACAATCTGAAGTGTTTGAACAAGAAAATTTTCAAATTAAACAAAAAAACGTTAATTTTTTAACCCGACCCGGGATACAAAATTAGTCTTTTAAATGTAATCTTCTTCACTAAAACACCCGCTTTTAATTGCTTCGTTAAATAAAGAAAAAGAGTTAAGCGGGGCTTTATAAACAATTAAGTTTTAAGTCCCCTTGACTTACTTTTGACCCTTTTTTTTTTCAAACTCAAACGGATTTCTGGATTATTTACCTTAAGGTGATTCAGAGGCTTCTGCGCTCCTTTAGATGTTGATAGACGTAAAGTTGGCTACACTGTAGACCTTGATAGATTCCCTGTAGATGTTGATACAAACTTCTACATGAATACAAGCCCTGTTGACTCTATACAACATTATTTAGTATATGACACGTTGATAGACGGTCGGTCTGTTGTCGGTCGGTTGTCGGTCTGCTATCGGTCTGGTGTAGGTCAGTTGTCGGTCGGTTGTCTGTCTTTTGTCGATCTATTGACGGTCTGGTGTCGGTCTGTTTTCGATCTTTTATAGATCGGTTCTCGGTCTGATGTTTGTCTGTTGTCGGTCTGTTGACGGTCGGTTGTCGGTCTGTTGTCGGTCTAATGTCGGTCTCATGTCGCTCTGGTCTTGGTCTGTGGTAGGTCGGTTGTCAGTCTGTTATCGGTCTGGAGTCGGTCTGTTGTAGGTCTGGTGTCGGTCTGATATCGGTCTGTTGTAGGTCTGGTGTCGGTCTGATGGCGGTCGGTTATCGGTCTGATGGCGGTCTGTTATCGATCGGTTGTCGGTTTGATGTTTGTCTGTTGTCGGTAGGTTATCGGTCGGTTGTCGGTCTGGTGTCGGTCTGATGACGGTCGGTTGTCGTTCAGTTGTCGGTCTGTTATCGGTCGGTTGTCGGTCTGATGTCGGTCTGTTGTAGGTCTGGTGTCGGTCTGATGTCGGTCTGTTGTAGGCCTGGTGTTGGTCTATTGTCGGTCTGATGTCGGTCGGTTGTCGGTCGTTGGCCGGTCGGTTGTCTGTCTGTTATCGATCGGTTGTCGGTCTGATGTTTGTCTGTTGTCGGTCGGTTATCGGTCGGATGTCGGTCTGATGTCGGTCTGATGTCGGTCTGTTGTAGGTCTGGTGTCAGTCGGTTATCGGTCGGTTGTCGGTCTGATGTCGGTCTGATGTCGGTCTGTTGTAGGTCTGATGTCGGTCGGTTGTCGGTCGTTTGCCGTTCGGTTGTCGGTCGTTTGCCGGTCGGTTGTCTGTCTGTTATCGATCGGTTGTTGGTCTGATGTTTGTCTGTTGTCGGTCGGTTATCGGTCGGTTGTCGGTCTGATGTCGGTCTGTTGTAGGTCTGGTGTCGGTCGGTTGTCGGTCTGATGTCGGTCTGTTGTAGGTCTGATGTCGGTCGGTTGTCGGTCGTTTGCCGTTCGGTTGTCGGTCGTTTGCCGGTCGGTTGTCTGTCTGTTATCGATCGGTTGTTGGTCTGATGTTTGTCTGTTGTCGGTCTGTTATCGGTCGGTTGTCGGTCTGATGTTGTTCTGTTGTAGGTCTGGTGTCGGTCGGTTATCGGTCGGTTGTCGGTCTGATGTCGGTCTGTTGTAGGTCTGATGTCGGTCGGTTGTCGGTCGTTTGCCGGTCGGTTGTCTGTCTGTTATCGATCGGTTGTCGGTCGGTTGTATGTCTGTTAACGATCGGTTGTCGGTCTGATGTTTGTCTTGTGTCGGTCTTATGACGGTCATAATCACCACCTCCCATCACCCCTACCACCACCCCCACCTCCCCTATTCATATCACCTCCCACCATCGCTCAGCACCCCATCACCTCGCCAGTTTATTCCCAAGTTTTCTACATTCAAAAAGAACGAAGATTCTTACAATAAAGTTGGAATGTTGAAGACGAAAATAAAAAGTTTAATAGCAGTCTGGGGTGGGATCAAAAAGAGAATTTAATAAGAAAAAACTACTTTTTGTTTCAATGAAAAAAAAAAAAGGAAATATAATAAAAATTCAATTTTTACAGAGAAAGACTCGTAGTAAGCAGATTTTTTTAGCGAGTTTCTTTAAAATTGAGTCTAACGCCGGAGGGGTAATATCGAGAAAAGCTAATAACCGGATTTCCATATCGAAAGGTCGACAAGTTTTTTTTTCCCCCCTCGGCCATCCCTTAGAAAATTACATTTTCCAAAGTTTCACAAAAGTCAAAGACTTTGAACTATTTTGCAAATCCGGCTCCTCGTAATAAAAAGAATGGCGGTGCATTCTTGAATGCTTAGGAAGCAGGTTAGCCAACCTTAAATGACGATTTTCCCTTCCGTATCAACAATGTTGCCAACCTTTTTAGTCCAAACTAAGCCTGGGGGTGGGAAAAAATAAGGTATTTTGTTTCTCTACGGAAATAGGGGTTGGTCCCCTGATTAACCTCCAAAAAAGTCCATAACCGAAACCCGTGCGCTTTTTAGGAGCGTTTTTAATGAGATTTTTTTCGTTTTTTTCCTAATATCTCGAAAACCGTAGGTCGTAGGCGAAAAGATTTTTTGTACAAAATTAAAGAGAATTAAATTTCCTATAATTTTGAACTGATACGATTTTTTATAGGACCAAACGTATCGGAGCTACGAGGTTGCAAAAAACCATGGATTTTTATTTTGACCTCTGAAGGACAGAAGACGTCATATAATCAAAAAAGTGTACTTAATAAAAGTTGTAGAGAATTTAATTACCTTTAAGAACCAACCCTTTTCACCCTTTTTGGCCACTTTTTACCTCGATTTTGGGACATTTGACAAACTTTTGTACCCACTAAAGCCATTTTTAGCTTGATTTTTGATCCTTTTTGGACACTGGGAACTTTTTACCACGTTTTTTGGACATTAGGGACCCTTTTGACTACATTTCATTCTTTTACAACTCTTCTTATTCAGGTTTTTGGTCTTTTTCGGACTTGAGAGGCTTTTTTAACCATTTTAAGACTTTTGCCAAAGGAGGGGCGTTAAGAAAATTTTCCGGGGCCAGGTCGGCTGAAAGTTCAACTTTTGACCTCAAAAGTCATTTTTGGGTTTCTATAGAGTATCGGGTTGATCGGAAGTTTTGTGGCTGATTGATGTGGTAAGGGGAGGTAGGAGGGGAGGATGAGGAGGGGGAAGGGGGGGAGGGGAGGCTAAAATTAGGGAAGCTGTGGGCCGAACTTGTTGTTGATGTCCGACACTTGAGTTTTAATTGGTTCCAGCCTCGAGAACACGGCTTCGCCTAATTGTTCACGCTCTTCTTCAGCTTCGTTATTTTTTCAATTTTCTCAAATTTTCAGAAAGTTTCATTTATTTACTTGAACAATTTTCTATAATAGTCCAGTCAAACTAAGCCCGAAAAGGCCAAATAAAAGAAAAAAATAAGATATTTTGTTTCTCTACGGAAATGTGTAGGGTTGGTCCCCTGATTAACTAAAAAAAAGTCCATAACCGAAACCGCATTGGACGCTAGAGCGTTTTTAATGCGATTTTCTTCGTTTTTTTCCTAATATCTCGAAAACCGTAGGTAGTAGGCGAAATAATGCTTAGTTTAAAATTAAAGATAATTAAATTTCCTATAATTTTGAGCTAATATGATTTTTTCGTAGGACCAATCGTTTCTGAGCTACGAGGTCGCAAAAAAACTGGGGTTTCTATTTTGGCCTCTAAAGGACATAAGACGTCATTTAATCAAAAAAGTGTACTTAATAAAAGTTGTATAGAATTTAATTACCCTTAAAAAACGACTCTCAAAAAGCAATTAACGATCAATAGATAGGGGTGGGTGTAAATTTCAAAATACTCAAAAAAATTCAGTCAAAAATTTTTATTGAAAAAATTCAAATTTCAAAAAAAAATTGTATAGAAACAAAATTAAAGAGTATTAAATTTGCTACAAATTTGACCTAGTAAGATTTTTTGGAGGACCAAACGTATCTACGAGACGACAGGTCCTTCTGGGGTTAAAATTGTGTTTTTTAAATTTACCCCCACCCCTACATGTTGATCATTAATTGCTTCTCGATAGTTGATTTTAAATGGAAATTGAATTCTCTACAACGTTTACTTATTACGCTTTTTTGATAGGATATCTCCTTCCTTGATTTTTTCCGACTTTTCTAAAATGTGACATTTTTCATAGGAAAAACTCGAAAATCCCGCTTTTTTGTCGCCTCGTAGCTCAGGAACGGTTGGTCTCACAAAAAATCTTATACAATCAAATTTGCAGCAAATTATATAGGCTTTAATTTTGTTTTTATAAAATTTTTTGAAATTTTAATTTTTGAATGAAATTTTTTTTGAAATTTTTTGAAATTTACCCCCACCCCTGCCTATTAATCGTTAATTGCTTTTTGAGAGTCGTTTTTTAAAATTTATTAAATTCTCTACAACTTTTATTAAGTACACTTTTTTGATTAAATGACGTCTTATGTCCTTTAGAGGTCAAAATAGAAACCCCGGTTTTTTTATGACCTCGTAGCTCAGAAACGTTTGGTCCTACGAAAAAATCATATTAGCTCAAAATTATAGAAAATTAAATCATCTTTAATTTTGTACTAATAATTATTTCGCCTACGACTAACGGTTTTCGAGATATTGAAGAAAAAACGAAAAAAATCACCTTAAAAATGTTGAGGATTTCCGGGTCTTTTTAGTGATTACAAGCATGAACGATGACAAAAGATGGGGTTTATGGGATGAAAGATTTTTTGTCGTCGTATAGGGAGGTGACAAATGAAGCAACAAGTTGGGCTTTGCCTAGTGTATTATTCATGGCTTCTTTGAATGAATGATTGTTTGTTGTTTTCAGTACAACAGGAAGCGGTGGGAGCAAGTCTCCTGGAGGGACGACTCCCGGTGCGACAGGGCCTGACTCGAAGACACCCCCGGCCCCCCACAAAGCCCTCCACAATGCCAAAGGCGGGGAGCATCCATCGGTAAGCATTATTTGACATTTTCCCTCTTTCTCTTCTTGTAAAAACCCTTAAACTATCCTAAATAATATTCAAATTGTGTCAAGGGCGGTGAAGACCCTTCCGTAAGTATAAACCTTAAGTGTTTTCTATTTAGTTTATTATTTAAAAGCTAAATTTCGTTTTTTTTTCTTTTTTTTCTTTTTTTTTCTTTTTAAACACGAATTCCAGATGGCTTTTCTACAGAGTAGATCGATATCCTTGGTCGACATGTACATCGACAATTCCGAACCTTCGGAAAACGTCGGACAGATTCATTTCAGCTTGGAATACGATTTCCAAAACACGACGCTTATTCTTAGGATCTTAACGGTGAGTTTTTGACAGAGAAATGTGTCATGTTGGGGAGAGTGGGGGATGGAGATTGTTCAGGGGAGTAGGAGAGGTGATGGGAGAGGGGTGGGAGGTGGTGGAATGTAGTGCATGAGGGTAGTGGGGGTGATAGGAGAGCGTTGGGAGTTGTGAAATGTTGGGCGAACGAGGGAGGAGATGGGGGAGGGTCCAGGTGGGTAGTGGAGGTGATGGGAGAGTGGAGGAAAGTGGTGGAATGTTGGGGAGGGTCGGGGAGAGACTTTTGGGGAGGGTGGTGGAGGTGATGGGAGAGTGGTGGAAGGTGATGGAATGTTGGGGAGAGTGGGGGAGGGTCGGGGAGAGACTTTTGGGGAGGGTAGTGGAGGTGATGGGAGAGTGGAGGAAGGTGGTGGAATGTTGGGGAGAGTGGGGGAGGGTCGGAGAGAGACTTTTGGGGAGTTTAGTGGAGGTGATGGGAGAGTGGAGGAAGGTGGTGGAATGTTGGGGTGAGTGGGGAGGGTCGGGGAGAGACTTTTGGGGAGTTTAGTGGAGGTGATGGGAGAGTGGAGGAAGGTGATGGAATGTTGGGCGAACGAGGGAGGGTCGGGGAGAGACTTTCGGGGAGGGTAGTGGAGGTGATGGGAGAGTGGAGGAAGGTGATGGAATGTTGAGGAGAGTGGGGGAGGGTCGGGGAGAGACTTTCGGGGAGGGTAGTGGAGGTGATGGGAGAGTGGAGGAAGGTGGTGTAATGTTGGGGAGAGTGGGGGAGGGTCGGAGAGAGACTTTTGGGGAGTTTAGTGGAGGTGATGGGAGAGTGGAGGAAGGTGATGGAATGTTGGGATGAGTGGGGGAGGGTCGGGGAGAGACTTTTGGGGAGGGTAGTGGAGGTGATGGGAGAGTGGTGGAAGGTGAAGGAATGTTGGGGAGAGTGGGGGAGGGTCGGGGAGAGACTTTCGGGGAGGGTAGTGGAGGTGATGGGAGAGTGGAGGAAGGTGATGGGATGTTGGGGAGAGTGGGGGAGGGTCGGGGAGAGACTTTTGGGGAGGGTAGTGGAGGTGATGGGAGTGTGTAGGAAGGTGATGGCATGTTGGGGAGAGTGGGGGAAGGAGATGGTTAAAGGAGGGTAGGGGAGGTGATGGGAGAGTGCTGGGAGGCGGTGTAATGTTGGAGGAGAATGGGCGAGAGTGGGGTTTCTGGAGGGTAGGGAGGTAATGAAGGAGTGGTTGGAGGTGTAATGGTGGATGAGGGTGTGGGTACGTTCAGGAGGGTAGAGGAGGTGATGGGAGAGTGATACGAGGAGTCCAGTTTTTTAGGTAGATTTCTTTCAGAAAATCTACCTATTGCAATGTTTTTTATTGTTTTTGAACTAAAAAGGCCCTTTTTCCCCATTTTCCGATTTTCTTGTTTTAGGTCAGAAAAACCGTCGTTTTTGCTTAAATTTATAGGTTTTAGTCGAAAAACAACTGTTTTTGACACGTTTTTTGGTGTTTTTGACCAAAAAACCTACCCCCAACCCTATTTTTCATTGTTTTTGAACCTAAAAACGGTTATTGATTTGATCAAAACTGGTTTGTCCTTGTTGAAAAAGGACAAAATTGTATGAAGTTTTGAGCTCCTGTTTTATAAAGCAGAATTCCGATTATGGAATTTTAAAATAACCAGAATCCACGTTCTGGGATGGGTGGGGGGGGGGGAAAAAGGAGCTCATTGTTTAAACCAATATTAAAACAAGGCTTTCAAACATGAAGATATTCGACCAACTTCACGTTTTGTGATACGTAAAACTATTTATGTCCTTAGCAACCGTGACGATCTTCAATATTCTCCCTAAACTAATCAAAAACCATAAAAAGGCATCACAATATATCATCTCCCTTAGTTTGCCAATGATTCAAGTTTGGTGAAACTCTTGCGCAGTATGTTCTGATTGTGTGATCCAAATTTAAAATTGATATTTGAATAGGGAATTGTGAAAAAATGGTGTTTCCTTGGTTTTTAACGTCCTCCTTCATTGTGTTGTCCAAAATTGTTTGATACGTTTTTTGGTGTTTTTGACCAAAAAACCTACCCCAACCCTATTTTTCATTGTTTTTGAACCTAAAAACGGTTATTGATTTGCTCAAAACTGGTTTGTCCTTGTTGAAAAAGGAAAAATTGTATGAAGTTTTGAGCTCCTGTTTTATAAAAGAGAATTCCGATTATGGAATTTTAAAATAACCAGAATCCACGTTCTGGTATGGGTGAGGGGAAAAAGGAGCTCATTGTTTAAACCAATATTAAAATCGGAACATTCTTCCCTTCAAATAATGGATATTAGCCGCGTATGGCGGAATGGTTAATGATCGTTCGTGCTCGGGGGCGGCTCAATTGAATACCAAATTATGTCGCTGGTTTTGATCGAATTTTTTTTTCTTCATTTCCAGGCAAAAGAATTACCGGCGAAAGACATGAGCGGGACGTCCGACCCTTATGTCCGGGTTACTCTTCTTCCTGATAAGAAACATAGACTTGAGACGAAGATAAAACGACGGACGCTCAACCCTAGATGGAACGAAACTTTCTATTTCGAAGGTAAAGGTTCGAAAGCGGGGAGGAGGTTGGGAAACGTAAAATCTCAACTAACCAAAAACCCTCCTCTACCTCCCCCAACCATCCCCCAGACTTGCCAATTTTGGACGCTGCAAAACTACCCAGTTAGTGCGACCCTGGTAGCCACAAAAACGGTCTAAACACGTTCTAAAACTAAAATCTTCTAAAAGGGTGCTAAATTGGTCCAAAACGTTCTAAAAAGGTCTAAACACTTTCTAAAACGGTCTTAAAGAAAATCTGAAACTGTCTAAAAAACATCTAAAACAGCATAAAATTGTTCCAAATTGGTCTAAAACGTTCTAAAAAAGTCTTAAAAGGTCCAAAACCGTTCTAAATCGGTCTAAAAAAATTCTAAAATAGTCGAAAATGATCTATGAAGGTCTTAAAAGGTCTAAAAACGTTCTAAATTGGTCTAAAACGTTCTAAAAAAGTCTTAAAAGGTCGGAAACCGTTCTAAATCGGTCTAAAAAAATTTATAAAATAGTTAAAAATTATCAATAAAAGGTCTAAACACGTTCTAAAACTGTCTAAAAAAATTCTAAAATGTTCTAAATTGGTCTAAAACGTTCTAAAAAGGTCTAAACACTTTCTAAAACGGTATAAAAAAAATTCTGAAACTGTCTAAAAAATTCTAAAACAGCTTAAAAATGTCTAAATTGGTCTAAAACGTTCTACAAAGGTCTATAGCCATAGGTAAAGGTCTTTAAAAAATTCTAAATCGGTCTAAGAACGTTCTAAATTGGTCTAAAAATGTTCTAAATTGGTCTAAAACGTAAAGGTCTTACGTCTTTATATTACATTTTGGAGTCTAAAATTTCGAAAGTTTTAGAACGTTTTAGAACTTCATTTTAGACCGGCTTTAAAAGATTTTAGACCGTATTTGATCATTTTAGAACGTTTTTGGACCGTTTTAGAACTTTTTTAGGCCATTTTAGAACTATTTTAACCCTTTTTATTTTGTTTTTAGACCATTTTAGAACGTTTATAGACCGTTTTCGAACTTTTTAGGCCATTTTAGAACGTATTTGAACCCTTTTTATTTTGTTTTTAGATCATTTTAGACCGTTTGTAGACCGTTTTAGAACGGTTTTAGACCATTTTCCTGCCAAACCTTCCAAATAACCTTAACTGCCGAAACCACCCAAAACCACAAAAACCAATCAAAGTTTTATTTTTGTTTATTTATTTGGTCCTTCAAACACCAAATTGCTGATTTTTTTCGGTGAAGTTGATATCATAACTTTTTCCGGCTTCTGTATAAGGGTTTTTGCGTTTTTTTTTTTTTTTTTTTTTTTTTTTTTTTTTTTTTTTTTTTTTTTTTTTTTTTTACAAGGAGTGTTTTTTGTAAAAGATAATATTCTAAGCAAAAGGAAAACGAGAATAAGAAGGTTTCCCACCGGAAAAGTTGGAAAAACTTTTTTTTTTTTATCGTCGTAGAACCCACTTTTATTCTTCTCCAACCTGTGTAAGCAATACAGGATTGACCTTTTTAAAAAAGTGGAAAAATGTCGGAAACTGAGGAAGTTTGAGAAAAATAATATAAAACGAGATTTGCATAATGTCTGAAGCAATTAGCCATAATCACTGGCTCTACATAAGCTAAAAGAAGGAAAAAAAAAATTCGATTTTTTTCGAACAATTAAACACACCAAAAATAACATTAGGCAGTTTAAAAACTTCGATGGAGTCTAGAAAACCCTTCGCCTAGTAAAAAATTTAGATGAGGAATTTTTTTTTTTTTTTTTTTTCCCTTGGCTTTGCTAAGGCATTGAAATTTTTAAGGCAGGGAAATTTTTTATAACGTAAACTTTAAAATTAGGGCTGCAAAGACGTGATGAGTGTTAAAACGCGTATGAATGGGATTTATAGGTCGATTTCCCTTCGTTTAGCCGGGGCGATAAATCTCTCGGTCGGGCGTTGATAATAAAATATCACCGATAAGAGGCGGACTCCACCTTTTATGGGTGGAAACGTCGAAAATGTTCGATACGCAATTTTCACGGGTTGCCTCAAAGGACTCATTTAATATTTAAAAGCTCTAAAGTAATTCTTTGAGTATCCACTTCAAAAACGAGGGCCATTCAATCTTGAAGTCGTCAGCAAAACTTGAAAATTTCGTTTCTTGAAAATCTTATCCGTTTTGAAGCCAAATTCAGATGATATAAAAGAAATTATGATGTTTAGATTTTCAATTTTCTTGCGAGCCATTGAATAATTTGGTTTTGAGTGTCGTACTGTCAGGTCCGCTTTTGATTAAATTATTAGCGTCACTTTGAGAGAATCGATTGATTCTCGAACCCAGAAATTAATCAGACGTTAAATTACGTGTGATTCAATATTGGAACGTTTTCAAACATGAGGATATTCGACCAACTTCACGTTTTGTGATACGTAAAACTATTTATGTCCTTAGCAACCGTCACGATTTTCAATATTCTCCCTAAACTAATCAAAAACCATAAAAAGGCATCACAATATATCATCTCCCATAGTTTGCCAATGATTCAAGTTTGGTGAAACTCTTGCGCAGTATGTTCTGATTGGGTGATCCAAATTTAAAATTGATATTTGAATAGGGAATTGTGAAAAAATGGTATTTCCTTGGTTTTTAATGTCCTCCTTCATTGTGTTGTCCAGAGTTGTTTGATACGTTTTTTGGTGTTTTTGACCAAAAAACCTACCCCCAACCCTATTTTTTATTGTTTTAGAACCTAAAAACGGTTATTGATTTGCTCAAAACGAAGGAAAAAGCTGTCCTTGTCGAAAAAAGACAAAATTGTTGAGAGCTCCTGTTTTATAAAGCAGAATTCCGTTTATGGAATTTTAAAATAGCCAGAATCCACGGTCTGGAATGGGTGGGGGGAAAAAGGAGCTCATTGTTTAAACCAATATTAAAACAAGGTTTTCAAACATGAAGATATTCGACCAACTTCACGTTTCGTGATACGTAAAACTATTTATGTCCTTAGCAACCGTGACGATCTTCAATATTCTCCCTAAACCAATCAAAAACCATAAAAAGGCATCACAATATATCATCTCCCTTAGTTTGCCAATGATTCAAGTTTGGTGAAACTCTTGCGCAGTATGTTCTGATTGTGTGATCCAAATTTAAAATTGATATTTGAATAGGGAATTGTGAAAAAATGGTGTTTCCTTGGTTTTTAACGTCCTCCTTCATTGTGTTGTCCAGAGCTGTTTGATCTTTATCTTACATAAAAATTGTTTATTTTCATAATAAATATTTAGAATAGGTTAAAAACATTTTCTGTGGACGATAGAAGGTCCGGATTCGTCGTATTCCTGCTTCGAAATCCACATTTGCTGGAATGTCGACAAAGAGGCTAAGATTGATCCTCCAATCCAGACGGAATATTTACGCTCCGGAGGTGCTATGATTTTGATTTTCATCGTCGCCGGTGCTAAAGCGGTGATTTCCTTTTGCATCCTGTCCGCGATGCCAGGGTACATGGTGGTGCCTCCGGATAAAACTGTGTTCGCGTAGAGGTCCTTTCTGATATCGACGTCGCATTTCATGATCGAGTTGTAGGTAGTTTCGTGGATCCCGGAAGATTCCATGCCCAAAAAGGATGGCTGGAAAAGCGCCTCGGGGCATCTAAAGCGTTCGTTGCCGATCGTGATGAGCTGACCGTCGGGCAACTCGTAGCTTTTCTCGAGAGAAGACGACGACGCCGCTGTCGCCATTTCTTGCTCGAAATCAAGCGCCATATAGCAGAGTTTCTCTTTGATATCACGAACTATTTCACGTTCGGCAGTCGTCGTAAAAGAATAACCTCTTTCAGTCAAAATCTTCATCAAATAATCAGTCAAGTCGCGTCCAGCGAGATCCAATCGCAGAATCGCATGAGGAAGAGCATATCCTAAAATAAAATAGCATATTGGAATGTCCATAAAACGTTATTTACCTTCATATATAGGAACTGTGTGAGAAACTCCATCACCAGAATCCAAAACAATCCCAGTCGTCCTTCCAGAAGCGTAAAGACTCAAAACCGCCTGAATCGCGACATACATGGCAGGAGTGTTGAAAGTTTCGAACATAATTTGAGTCATTTTTTCTCTATTCGCTTTGGGGTTAAGGGGCGCCTCGGTGAGAAGGACAGGATGCTCTTCGGGCGCAATGCGTAGTTCGTTGTAAAAAGTGTGGTGCCAGATTTTCTCCATGTCGTCCCAATTCGTCACTATACCGTGCTCGATTGGATATTTGACGGTCAGAATTCCCCTTTTGCTCTGAGCCTCGTCCCCGACGTAGGAATCCTTCTGACCCATCCCGACCATGATGCCCTTTAGAAAAAATCAAATTATCTCATCTCCTTCATGTTTTCCAACATTTCAAATTTGGTGAAACCCATGCCCAGTATGTTATGACAAAGTAATCCAAATTTAAATTAAATATTTGATTAGGCAACACTTAAAAAATGGGATTTCATTAGTTTTTAATGCCCTCCTTGATTCCGTTCTTAGACTTCATTTAGACTTACTTGATATCGTGGACGGCCGACGATAGAAGGGAAAACGGCCCTCGGCGCGTCGTCTCCCGCGAAGCCCGCTTTGCACATCCCGCTTCCGTTGTCGACAACAAGGGCTGCCACATCTTCGTCGCACATTTTATTTTTCGAAAAATAATTATAAAAGAGACCGAAAAACACCTTTTTAGCGAACGTTCACGTATTTTATCCGCTTCACCTCCCTCGCTCCTATATGTACTCGACGATATGCTCTGATAGACAACGGGTGGGGAAAAGACGAAAAACGGCCATTATATGAAGAACGGAATCAACAGGTGAAACCATCTAGATTCTCTTATTTTTAATTAAAATTTTTAAACTAAATGAATCAGCTCTCCATTTTCAATCGTTTTAGGCATCTAATTTTCAAGTTTTCCATCAAGAGCGTAATTACAGGTTAAAGCCACCCTAAACGCCTTTGACGTCGTAGGGAGGGAGCTGTAAGAGAAGAATGGCCCTAGAGATAGCATAAAAGGCCATAACTTGTCTCCCTTATTAGTATCAAACCATTTACCCCCCCCCCTTCTCCTATGAACTTCATTCTGACCCTGATTTACACTCCAGAAACCATTCCAACAAAATTTCCGAGCACTTAATCATCTAATGCTCAATTAGTATCGATTATTTGGGCGTAGGACATAGATTTTTATTACCTCATTATATATTATATACCCATATATAGCTTATATTCTCGTTAATACGGTCAAACTATCATAGTTTTTTATGTTATGAGGACTTTTGGCCTATTTTAATATTAATTTATTCGTTAAACTAACAAGAATAGGTCGATGAATCGAGGTAATCAGTGCATAGAGGCGCTACTAATTGGGCATCCATTAAAAATTGCTGCGCTCTCCTTTTAAAGAGGAGGAAAAGATGAAAAATTGCATTTATATATTGTTCTTTATTTTGTTTTTTAGGATTTCCTATTCAAAAGCTTCAAAGTAGAGTCCTCCACCTTCACGTCTTCGACTACGATAGGTTCTCGCGTGACGATTCGATCGGCGAAGTCTTCCTCCCCCTCTGCCAGGTCGACCTTTCGGAGAAGCCATCGTTTTGGAAGGCGCTCAAGCCCCCGCTTAAGGACAAATGCGGGGAACTCCTCACCTCCCTCTGCTACCAGCCTTCCAACAGCATCCTTACCATCACGCTCCTCAAAGCGAGAAACCTCAAAGCCAAAGATATTAACGGAAAATCCGGTATTTACTTGCTACTTTGGACATAAAGGACCGGCTAGAACGAAAAAGATGATTTTCTTCCACATTTTTGACCTGACGAAAAAAAGTATCGAAGTAAACCCCCCTTAGAATTCATCGAGGAATCGATTGGGATCCATAACTTTTGTATCCGACATACAGGGTGCTCAAGAACGACCCTAACTTCGTTATTTTATGTGCGAACCCTATGTTTTGATGATTGAAATGGATTCTACGCATAATTTCCAGTGAATTTTGCTTACAACACTTTTTTGATAGGACTAAACGTTCTGGAGTTATGAACACTTAAAGAGGACCATCGTAACTCGGAAACGTTTGGTCCTATCAAAAAAGTGTTCTAAGTAAAAGTTACTGGAAATCAAGCGTAGAATCCATTTCAATCGTCAAAACATAGGGTTTGCACTTAAAATAACGAAGTTAGGGTTGTTCTGGAGCGCCCTGTATGCCAGACCCAAAATTTATTGATCCCAATAGACTCCTCGATGAAATCTGAGGGAGGTTTACTTAGAACACTTTTTTGATAGGACTAAATGTTTTGGCGTTATGAACACTTAAAGAGGACCATCGTAACTCCAGAACGTTTGGTCCTATCAAAAAAGTTTTTTAAGTAAAAGTTACTGTAAATCAAGCGTAGAATCCATTTCAATCGTCAAAACATAGGGTTTGCACTTAAAATAACGAAGTTAGGGTTGTCCTGGAGCGCCCTGTATGTCAGACCCAAAATTTATTGATCCCAATGGACTCCTCGATAAAATCTGGGGGAGGTTTACTTAGAACACTTTTTTGATAGGACTAAACGTTCTGGAGTTATGAACACTTAAAGAGGACCATCGTAACTCGGAAACGTTTGGTCCTATCAAAAAAGTGTTCTAAGTAAAAGTTACTGGAAATCAAGCGTAGAATCCATTTCAATCGTCAAAACATAGGGTTTGCACTTAAAATAACGAAGTTAGGGTTGTTCTGGAGCGCCCTGTATGTCGGATCCAAAAGTTATTGATGCCAATCGATTCCTCTCTAAATTCCAAATGGGCTTTACTTCAATACTTTTTTTCGTCAGGTCAAAATTGTGGCAGATAATCGGCTTTTCGACTTGAACTGGCATACCCTGTGACTCATTCGTTGTTTTTTCCAGACCCGTACGTTAAAGTTTGGCTTCAGTTCGGCGACAAGCGTATAGAAAAGAAAAAGACGCCCATCTTCAAATGCACTCTCAATCCGGTTTTCAACGAGACTTTTAGCTTCAACGTCCCCTGGGAGAAAATCCGGGAATGCTCCCTTGACGTCATGGTCATGGATTTCGACAACATCGGACGTAACGAGCTCATCGGTAGAATACTTTTGGCTGGTACGTATTTGCTCATAAAAGCCATTTAGAACGTCATATGACCCTTTTTTTAGGTAAAAACGGCTCCGGAGCGTCGGAAACGAAACATTGGCAAGACATGATCACGAAACCGAGGCAGACGATCGTCCAATGGCATAGGCTGAAACCAGAATAAGCCATTCAGGTACAAAATCTCATGCAAATCACCTTCAAAAACATTCATTTATCTTTTTTTCCAGCGATATCTGCACAGAAACATCCATTTTATCAAACATTTCCCATCAAAAAGACTAAATGAATGTCGACATATTGTAAAAGCGGTCAAAGATCGACTCTTTTTATTCAATTTCTCTATCCTGGAAAATGCTATTTCTCTCTTCTTAGACTTGTCTTAACATATTCATTCTAAGAGGCTGATATATATTTTTATGAAGTTTTAAAAAGTCGTACAAATCATAAAAAATATATTTAAAAAAAGATGATTTAAAAAATGTTTTTAGTCTGATTATATTTTAAAAAAACATAATAATTCATAGAAAAAAAAGTATAAATATATAAATAAAACATTGTGATTTATGTAATTGTGACTGTTGAAAAAAATGTATTTCCAATAAGCCGACTTTTTTCCCTTTTCTCGTGGGGTGGCTCCAAAAGTTACTTGGGAAGTTAAGTTTGTTTTTTGATCATTTCTCTATTGAGGTTTGTCCCAGACCAAAAAATTAATCAAGAAAAACAAAATTGAAGATTTTTTTTTTGTTCTATAAAGTTTGTGGTTCATTTTTAGTGAGAAAACTGTGGAATCTTTGAAAAATCACGGTTTTTCAAAATCCTTTACATCCATTTTGTTTAGTTTTGTATTTCGCCTACAGGTTGTCAAGGGAAGCCAGAGACGAAAAAAGTATCGAAGTAAACCCCCCTTGGTTTTCAGCAAGGAATTGATTGGGATCAATAACTTTTGGATCCGACATACAGGATGCTCCAGAACGACCCTAACTTCGTTATTTTAAGTGCAAACACTATGTTTTGACGATTGAAATGGATTCTACGCTTGATTTTCAATAACTTTTGCTTAAAACTTTTTTTTGATAGGACCAAGCGTTCTGGCGTTATTAACACTTAAAGTGGACCATCGTAACTCCGGAACGGTTGGTCCTATCAAAAAAGTGTTGTATGTAAATGTTACTGGAAATCAAGCCTAGAATCGATTTCCATCGTCAAAACATAGGGGTTGCATTGGAAATAAAGAAGTTGGGGTCGTTCTGGACACCCTGTATGTCGTATCCAAATTTTATTGATAAAAATCAATTCTTAGGTGAAATCCAAGGGGGTTTTACTTCGATACTTTTTTTCGTCACGTCAAAACTATGGCAGATAATCGGTTTTTACTCTAGATGGCACACCCTGTTGGTTTTTTCTTTCAAAATTTTGTATACGCGTTTTGGAACCACCCTTGTAGATGTGGCTAAATATTTGGCGTTGTCAATAGGATCAAAAATTTTAAAAAAACCAAAAAAAAAAACGTGTTTTGTAAAATTGTTACAAAGATAAAATAGTTTATTTAGTATACTTAGATTGTGTGTATGCATTTTTTGCTGTTTATTTTATGAAGGAGATACTAAAAAACGTAGTCGCTTTGCTTAGGGTGCTTGAAAATTTGTTAAATACGTTTTTTTAAAAACCCCTTTCTAGTCACTTGCCAAAATTCACATTTTAAAAAGCTCAAAAATACGTTTTTAAGAGCAAAAAAGTTTTTTTATGTAAAAAAATGTTTGTACAGAGTAGCAAAAAACTAGACTGATCTGGAAAATTAAGATTCTAAGGCTTTCCATGAAAGTCTTATATTTTTGTACGGTATTTTCCGTTTTTTGACACAAAAATTGTAATTTTTTTATTCAATCTTAATCGCAAGAACACTAAAATAAGGGAATAATGAAGGATCTTTTGCGTGTAACTCAAAAAAAAAAAAAAAAAAAAAAAAAAAAAAAAAAAAAAAAAAAAGAAAGAAAGAAAAAGTCAGGTTATCTCAAGATGCCAGTTTTAATTGAATCCCTTTCATAACCTATACGATAACGTCTGATATGATATCAGTAGGATCTAAACATTCAATATAAAGCCAATCAAACTTAACCTTTAAATACCCATAACTTCCACAATTTTTGACTCATTTTATTTACGTTTGCACCATTGGAAAGCTCTTTAAAATACCTTTTTAACGGTAATAATATCGATAAAATCGGTCAACAATTGTGGAAGTTAGGGACGTTTAAACTTTCAAATCGTACCACTAAAGTTTAAAATAGTCTTTTTCTCCAAAAGGGTTGCTCTGAGGATGAAATTGACTTAATACAAAATTGTAGGAAATTCAATTTTAAAGAAAATTTGTTAAATTACTTTTTCGTCTAGGTCGAGTATTTTAGGAGATAGAAGTTAAATAACTTCCGTTGATAGGTTTCATTCTTTTCAGTGGTTATCAACAGTAAAGGCAACTTTTTTTTTGCAAGTTACACGTAAAAACCCAAAAAATTGCCTTAAACTACGAGTTTTTGTGACAAAAACTGGTCATTTCGCGGCAAAATGTTGATTTTTACGTTTTTTGCCTACCAAAACGAGCTTCGAACTTTTTCGCTCACCAAAAAAAAATGGCGCAATAAGAGACCATTGCGTAAAAAAAAAAAAAATGTTTTCTTCAAATTTCAGAATAAACTCAAATTTCCAGATCAAATTAGAATAGTTTCATTGTGATTTTCCTTTGTTTTTCTCCCCCCCCCCCTTCTATAAACACTTTTTTGTATATACAATGGTTTATTATTTTTTACACGTTCCACTGTAAAATACTGGCACTTTTTTAACTAAAAATGTTTAGATTTTAGGTTTTACGGAACCCAGTGCCAGTTTTGAGATTGTATAGGACCTTACCCTGAGCTTTTGTGGGTTTTTCTCGTTATTTTGGGGCTTATTGTGAATAGTTATCCCACCCCCAGTTTTATTTTATTTATAATATTTATTTTTTTGAATAAAACTGTAATATATTTTAGTGTTTAAACTGTAATCTAATCGTATAGGCTGTAGATTCTGTGTTTTTTCGGTGTACACTGTATAGGAGGATTTTTTTGGGAAAAAAGAAATTTTTTTTTTCTTTTTGTTATTTTACGCACAGGTTTTATATGAAAGATGGTATTTATTAGTAATATAATCTATTTACATTCTATGTTTTATGTAACAGTGTATTTGAATCTGAATGTACAAAAAAATAAAATAAAATATACAGGTATAATGAATGAATTTTGTTTAAGTTTCTTAAAAAGTTGGGGGAGAGATGATGTGAAGAAAATCAAGGTTGGGGGGGATTTGGGGGCATGATGGGGGGACCCAAACTTCACCTTCATAGGGGCCAACCTAACTAGATTTTGTTCTTTAAAGACAAAAAATGCCTCTTTTAGCTTGATTTTTGACCCTTTTTGGCCACTAGGGGCCATCCTAACTAAATTTTTGTTTGGAAGACAAAAAAGGCCTCTTTTTAGCCCATTTTGTCACTTTTTGGGCACTAGGGGCCACATTAACTAGATTTTGGTCATTTTTGACCATTTTTGGACACTAAGGGCCCTTTTAACTAGATTTGGTCCCTTTAGAATGAAAAGGGCCCTTTTTAATTTGATTTTTGATCCTTTTGGGAAACCTAGGTATGCCACCCTGTCGTTAAACCATTTTTGGGCGCCCCTCCGCAATTTAAACAATTTACCTTATTTAAACATCAAAACAGCAAAAGGGCCTTTTTGGGCCCTAGGGGCCATCTTAACTGGATTTTGTTCTTCAAAGACAAAAGATGCCTCTTATAGCTAGATTTTTGACACATTTTAGCTTGATTTCGACTTTTTTTGCACTAAGGGCCATATTAACTAGATTTTGATCTGTAACGACAGAAAAGGTCATTTTTGACCATTTTTGGACACTAAGGGCCCTTTTAACTAGATTTAGTCCCTTGAGAATGAAAAGGGCCCTTTTTAATTTAATTTTTGATCCTTTTGGGAAACCTAGGTTTGCCACCCTGTCGTTTTGGGGCGCCCCTCCGCAATTTAAACAATTTACCTTATTTAAACGTCAAAACAGCACAAGGGCCTTTTTGGGCCCTAGAGGCCATCTTAACTGGATTTTGTTCATCAAAGACAAAAGATGCCTCTTATAGCTAGATTTTTGACACATTTTAGCTTGATTTCGACTTTTTTTGCACTAAGGGCCATATTAACTAGATTTCGATCTTTAACGACAGAAAAGGTCATTTTTGGCCCTTTTTGGACACTAAGGGCCCTTTTAACTAGATTTGGTCCCTTTAGAATGAAAAGTGCCCTTTTTAATTTGATTTTTGATCCTTTTGGGAAACCTAGGTATGCCACCCTGTCGTTAAACCATTTTTGGGCGCCCCTCCGCAATTTAAACAATATACCTTATTTAAACATCAAAACAGCAAAAGGGCCTTTTTGGGCCCTAGGGGCCATCTTAACTGGATTTTGTTCTTCAAAGACAAAAGATGCCTCTTATAGCTAGATTTTTGACACATTTTAGCTTGATTTCGACTTTTTTTGCACTAAGGGCCATATTAACTAGATTTTGATCTTTAACGACAGAAAAGGTCATTTTTGGCCCTTTTTGGACACTAAGGGCCCTTTTAACTAGATTTGGTCCCTTTAGAATGAAAAGTGCCCTTTTTAATTTGATTTTTGATCCTTTTGTGAAACCTAGGTTTGCCCCCCCCAATATTTGGGCGCCCCTCCGTAATTTAAGCAATTTACCTTATTTAACCATAAAAATAAGGCCAAAAAGTAACATATTAAACATACATAACAGTTTAAAATAAAAATCTACTTCTAATTAAAACAGAAATTTGTTTTTAAGCTAAAAAATGAATTTTTGTTTTTTTAATGTGAAGGTTGGCCAACCTGCGATGACTTTAGACATTTTGGAGTTTTCAAATGTGAAATAAATAAACAAATTCGAGACTAATTTTTCTTTTTGGTTGTTATTTACCTGATATTTATTTACAAAAATGGTTGAGAGCTTGGATGAAGAATTGAATAGGTTGATAGAAGAAAGGAATGCGATTGAAAAAACCATTAAAGAAATGTACGACGTTTTAAAAGAGGTACGTACCCAAAAAGTACACGAACATGCTGATAAAGACAAAGAATAGTAAGTAGGGATCAGAGTAGGGAAAAATTTAATTGAATTACAAATTACTTTGAAGTAATTGAATTACTTTGTAAATTCAATTACAATGTAATTGGAAAAAGTAATTGGATTACAAATTACAAGTCATTCAATTACATTCAAGTAACTCAATTACAAGAAATGTAATTCAATTACAAGAAATGTAATTCAATTACAAGAAATGTAATTCAATTACAAGAAATGTATGGCCAGCAACAAAAATGTCGTTTTTTTTAATGATAAAGGACTTTAGACTCTCTAGAGTATCTTTTTCTGTGATGATGAAGTCTAGAGTGTCGTTTTTCGATGATGAAGGATTTTAGAGGGTCATTTATCGTTCATAAATAAACGTAGAGTGTCTTTTTAGGATTATTATGCCATCTAGGATGTCTTTTACTTTGAAAATGAATTCTAAAGGGTCTTTTTTTCAATGATGAAGGATTCTAGCCTGTCGTTTTTTAATGATGATTGGTGAAGGATTCTAGAGTGCCGTTTTTCGATGATGAAGGATTCTAGAGGGTCATTTATCGTTCATAAATAAACTTAGAGTGTCATTTTAGGATTATAATGGCACCTAGTATGCCTTTGACTTTGAAAATGAATTCTAGAGGGTCTTTTTTCAATGATGAAGGATTCTAGAGTGTCATTTTAGGATTATAATGGCACCTAGTATGCCTTTGACTTTGAAAATGAATTCTAGAGGGTCTTTTTTCAATGATGAAGCATTCTAGAGTGTCATTTTAGGATTATAATGGCACCTAGTATCCCTTTTACTTTGAAAATGAATTCTAGAGTGCCGTTTTTCGATGATGAAGGATTCTAGAGGGTCATTTATCGTTCATAAATAAACCTAGTGTGTCATTTTAGGATTATAATGGCACCTAGAATGCCTTTTACTTTGAAAATGAATTCTAGTTTTTTCAATGATGAAGGATTCTAGAGTGTCTTTTTAGGATTATTATGCCATCTAGGATGTCTTTTACTTTGAAAATAAATTCTAAAGGATCGTTTTTCATTTTTCTTGAAAATTTAGTGAAAATAGATATTTTTCGATTTGTTGTAATTTGTAATTGAAAATGTAATCTAATTACAAATTACATTGTAATCGAATTACTTTTTATAGAAAGTAATTGAATTACATTGTAATTCGATTACAATGTAATTCGATTACATGTAATTTTTAATTAGATTACATTTTCAATTACAAATTACAACAAATCAAAAAATATCTATTTTCACTAAATTTTCAAGAAAAATTAAAAACGACCCTTTAGAATTCATTTTCAAAGTAAAAGACATTAAAGATGGCATAATAATATTATTAAAAAGACACTCTAGAATCCGTCATCATTGAAAAAAAAAAAAAGACCCTCTAAAATTCATTTTCAAAGTAAAAGGCATTCTAGGTGCCATTATAATCCTAAAATGACACTCTAGAATCCTTTATCATTGAAAAAAGACCCTCTAGAATTCATTTTCAAAGTAAAAGTCATTCTAGGTGCCATTATAATCCTAAAATGACACTCTAGGTTTATTTATGAACGATAAATGACCCTCTAGAATCCTTCATCAAACATCATTAAAAAACGACAGGCTAGAATCCTTCATCATTGAAAAAACGACCCTTAGAATTCATTTTCAAAGTAAAAGACATTATAGATGGCATAATAATACTAAAAAGACACTCTAGAAAAGTAAATATGACGCTATTAAGTTATTTGAGAAACCCCTCACACCGATACTATCCAACTTTTGAGCAATCGAAAGTGGTTCACTAGATCAAACGCATTCGAAAAATCAAGAATTTGAAGATTCGAAAAAATCATTGTAGGGACTACCCATCATACATTGCAAAGAGATGGTTCCTCATTGGGATGGGATTTTTATGTATGTTTTGGCGTGATAGGGTCCTTTACCAGTGCATGGTAGGTCCTTTTTTTTATTTTTTTCCTTTTATTAAACTCAAATTTTAGCAAAACGTCGGAATGGACGAGCCCCTCGTAGACTCCGAGGACTTTCCCCGATCAGACATCGACGTCTACAAAGTGCGACACGCCCGTCGCACAATCATAAGTAATATGACAATTTTTAACTTATTTACCGTCCAATTCACTAATTTCAGTGAGTGAAAACGATTGTAAAACGATGAGCAAAAGGATCGAAAGTTTGGTCGAGAAGAGATTTCGTAATTGCGGCGAAAGTATGGAATGTTCGCCTTCAGTTTTGGAGGCGGAGAAATTTAAAATCAAAATGGCCATCATAAAAGAGGTCAAAACCGGTTCTCCCGTTGATTTATGCGTAAGTTTTATTTAACAATGGTCCATTAATTTTGTTTCGCAGGGCTTAAAAAATGGCGACGTCATCGTTGAATTTGGTGACGTCACGCAGGAAAATTTCAATTCGCTCATCGATATTTCGAACGTCGTAAAATCAAATGAAGGCTTCTATATAAAAGTGGTCGTCCTGAGAAACGGAGAGGTCAAAAGGGTCAATTTGAAGCCGAGGAAATGGTCAGGAAATGGACTTCTAGGTTGCTTTTTGGAAGCGGTCAAAAATTAAATTCTGTGATATCAAAATTTTCTATTTTTTTCCATTAAATGTGACGAAATCTTCAATATATTTACAAAATAAACTCTATTTATAATTCTAATGGGAGAGGACATGTCGCCCTTTGAGTATTCGGTTCATGAGGACCTTTCTGCCGCCTTCGGTGCTCATCCGGGCGTCCCAGCCGTGTTTCCTGATTCGCGTGACTTCGCTAGGTCGTGGGAAGTAGCAGCGAGTTTTAGCGACGCGGAAGTCTTTCGTCCATTTATAAATGACGTGGTCGTTCGGCGATTGTCGCACAAAAGTCGCTTTCAATCTCGTAATCACCACCGATCTGGAAAAATTTAATAAGCAAATTAAAGGTATATCGTCCAATTGGCTACACTGGTCAAAGTAAAGTAGGCTAAATCATCCGATTAGCCACACTGAACAAAGAAAGGGAAGAAACTTCATCCAGTTGGCAACACTGTGTAAGGTAGGTTCGCCTAATTGGTAACACTGAACGAAGTCAATTGAGCTAAATTGGCAACACTGGGCAAAGTAAAGAAGAAAAATCGCCGAATTGGCAACACTGTGTGAAGTAGGTTCGCCGGATTGGCAACACTGGACAAATTAAAGTAGGCTAAATCATCCGATTGGCCACACTGTACAAAGAAAGGGAAGAAACTTCATCTAATTGGCAACACTGTGTAAGGTAGATTCGCCGAATTGGTAACACTGGACGAAGTTAATTGAGCTAAATTGGCAACACTGGCAAAGTAAAGAAGAAAAATCGCCGAATTGGCAACACTGGACGAATTAAAGTAGGCTAAATCATCCGATTGGCCACACTGTACAAAGAAAGGGAAGAAACTTCATCCAATTGGCAACACTGTGTAAGGTAGATTCGCCGAATTGGCAACACTGGACGAAGTGGACGGAGCTAAATCACCAAATTGGCATCACTGGACAAAGTAAAGTAAGAAAAACCGCGCAATTGGCAACACTGTTTAGAATAAGTGAGCCAAATCGCCCTAGGCAACACAGCTCAATGAAAGGAAGCCGAATTTTTAAATAAATCACCCAACTTTCAATACAAGGCACTGAGTTCCTAATGTATCACCACTTCTTGGAAAAACCGTATAAATAAATCGGAAAACTTACGGTTTCGTATTTAAAATAATAGATGAAAGAAGTGACATTTCTTCTTATTTAAATAACTATTTTGTTATCACTTTATCTAACGTGGCGGAGGTTACGTTTTGATAGGTTATCTATTGATCGGTAACCGTCAATGCAGCTTCCCGGTTTGTAACACAAATCTGGATGTCTGCTGACAGATCGACACGAACTTTTATCTTTGAGTTTATAACACACAACAACAGTGTTATAAACTCAAAGCTTTTATGCAGATCTTCCCTCAAGCGATAAGAGGAAGCCCTGAAAATTTCAAGTCGAACGGTTCATTGAGCCGAGATATACAACTTGGAAATACCCCTTTTTAGTACCTAGATGGACAGCTAGGGTACACCTTATTCATTGCTAGAGAACCTGTGATGGAACGCTTGAGTACTCTTCTTGCACTGCTGGATACCCACAATGCGCCGCTAGAGTACCCTAGATGCAGTGCTAGAGCTCAGCTAGAGTACCCTAGATGCAGCGCTAGAGTACCCTTAGATGCAGCTCTAGAGTACCCTTAGATGCAGCGCCAGAGTACCCTTAGACGCGGCGCCAGAGTACCCTTAGACGCGGCGCCAGAGTACCCTTAGACGCGGCGCCAGAGTACCCTTAGACGCGGCGCCAGAGTACCCTTAGACGCGGCGCCAGAGTACCCTTAGACGCGGCGCCAGAGTACCCTTAGACGCGGCGCCAGAGTACCCTTAGACGCGGCGCCAGAGTACCCTTAGACGCGGCGCCAGAGTACCCTTAGACGCGGCGCCAGAGTACCCTTAGACGCGGCGCTAGAGTACCCTTAGAAGCGGCGCTAGAGTACCCTTAGAAGCGGCGCTAGAGTACCCTTAGAAGCGGCGCTAGAGTACCCTTAGAAGCGGCGCTAGAGTACCCTTAGACGCGGCGCTAGAGTACCCTTAGAAGCGGCGCTAGAGTGCCCTTAGATGCGGCGCTAGAGTACCCTTAGATGCAGCGCTAGAAAGAAATTTTCTGTCAAAATTTTCTGCTCCCCCTTAACTAAAAACCCACCCACACCCTAAGGTCCCAGTCCGCCCCTGCCCATGATGCACCGCTGAGTAACTATGACGTAGCTCTACAACACCCATGGGCCATGATGCAAGGCTCAGGTTCCTGCACTGTTAGAGTACCATCATCGATGCTAGAGCCATTTCCTTTTATTTCGATCATGTAGGACAAAGAAAACTAACAAAAGGTACATTTAAAAATGTTTTAATTTAATAAAAAAAAAAATCATGAAATCTAGACGTCCATACTGTCCGCTCCTTTGTGGATCTTCATGTGCGACTTCAAAGTCGGTTTCCAGGTGAACTTCTCGTCGCAAACGTCACAACTGAATGGCTTCTCGCCAGTATGGATTTTCAAATGCTGCTTCAAATTATTCGATTCGGTGAACTTCGCCTCGCAGAAATCGCAACGAAAAGGCTTCTCTCCGGTATGGATCTTCAAATGCTTCTTCCGATTGCCCGCATCGGAGAACTTGGCGTCGCAGAAATCGCATTTGAACGGCTTCTCTCCCGTATGGGTTCTTAAATGAGTTTTCAAACTGTTCGAATATGAAAATTTCGCAGAGCAAACCTCACAGACGTATTTTTTCCCAGTATGGCTCTGCAAATGGACTTTTAACCGCCCTAGGTCTCCATGCTCGGCCTTACAAATCGTACATTTGTAAGGCTTTTCTCCAGTGTGGATTCTTAAATGGCTCTTTAACGTAGTCGGGCGGGAAAAGGTGCCCTTACAGACCTCACATTTGTAAGGCCTCTCCCCTGTATGGCTTTGCATGTGAGTTTTGAGGTGGTGGCTCCTTGTGAAACACTTTTCGCACACCGTACATTTGTGACGCTTTTCACGTTCCATATCGAGGCCCCAATCCTCATTTTCCTCTTTTACTTCAACTTCGCATTCGATCACTTCAGAATCTTCGATTTCTTCCATTTTTTTGGCAAAAATCTTTGGTACAATGAAACCTTACTGTAGAGGTATAAGCAGTGGTGCCAACTTAGAAATAAAATTCCCACAAAAAGGGAAATCCTTTCTAAATGGATAAAATATTAAAAAACCACTGAAAACAAAATATTCGAGAAAATTTGCTGAAACTTTTGGGAAATTTAGGGCTCTAATGACTTCTCAGTAAAAGTCAAAAACTCCTTCCCACTCTCCCATCACCTCCCCTATCCACCGACCACCATCTATCAATCATTGACCGAACGTCACCACCTCCTCTTTGGTCCCATCACCTTCCCTACCCACCCCCACTCATACCCAATATTCCTCACCCCAACCTCCTCGCACCCCCCCCCCTAACGTGCACTTTCCTATCGGCTATCACCTCCCCAGCAGTCTAGGGGAGGTGATGGGAGAATGGTGTTGGAACGTTTGGGGAAGGTAGAGGAAGTTAGATGGAGGTGGGGGATGATTAGGGGGAGGTGGGGGAGAGTAGAGGAGGTGGTGAAAGGTCGAGAGGTCAGTAGAGAACCATAAGAAAGTTCCAGTTTTGGAGGTTCCTCCTTCAAAACCACATGACCAGACCTCTTAGACTATTTAAGACCATTTCAAACCGTTTTTAGACCGCTAAGGACCATTTAAGATCTTTAGAGAACGTTTTTAGAGCAATTTTAGACCTTTTTTACGCTATTTATAGTTTATACCAATAGAAAGCGCTAGTGTAAACTGTAAATCAAAGTTATCTACACGGACAGTGAACTTTTGATATCTCTTATCTTGACAGGTGGTATTTAGATAATGTTCTTATTTTAAACGTGTTTTAACTGATTTTGTACATTAATATTTAGTTTTGAGGCACTAAACATGTTTAAAATCAAGGCAAGTTCATAGTACTGTTCTTATTAAAACCGACGCCATTTTTTTTTATCAATGGCGAATTTTTGCACAAGTCGAAACATGCAGAAAAATGTTTTTTTAGGGAAATTTTCCTGGCGGGGTGCCCCTTTTGATAGTGCAAGGTGGTGCCGGAGATATTCCGGAGTCGAGGGTTCAGCCGAAATTCGATGGGGTTAAAAAATCTGCTTTGATCGGCCATAAAGTTCTGAGGGAGACGAACAATGTATTCGATGCCATCGAAGCTGCGATTCGAAGCATGGAAGACGACGAAGCCTTCAATGCTGGTACGGTAGAAAAAAAATTGTAATTATGATTTTTATATTTTTTCAGGGAAAGGTTCGGTTTTGAATTTAGAAGGCGGCGTTGAAATGGAAGCGTTGATTACCGAAGGGAAGAATTTCGGCGCGGGTGCGATCACGTTGGCGAAAAGAATCGCGAACCCGATTTCGCTCGCTAGAATGGTCCTCGAGAAGACGCCGCACACTTTTTTGGGCGGCGATGGCCTCGAAAAGTTTATCGTCGACAATAAAATAGAGCGAGTCGACGAAAAATATTTGGTGACTGAAACTGCTCAAAAAGCGTTAAAAAATTTCAAAGAATACGGTGCAGAACCTTCCAAAACTGAAATCGGGCCGTAAGAATTTTTATTGAATTTTTTGTTAATAACTTCCTGGGACTTCCCGTTTTCTGTATGCCAAAATAATGCATTTATCACTCCTGTTTTTGAAAGTTTGACCATATTTAAATATCCTAGCTAAACATTAAGGGGTATTTACTTGAATACTTTTTTCAAAAGACTGGCAATTAATATATTTTAGGGACGGAGGTGGTGTTGGGACTGTAGGATGTGTCGCTGTTGACTGTGATGGCCATGTTGCTTCTGGGACATCGACTGGTGGGATTACTGGGAAATACAAAGGAAGAATTGGCGACACACCGATTGTCGGTTCTGGTGGGTACAGCGATGATGAAATCGGGGCCGTTTCAACTACTGGGCATGGGGAATCTATCATGCGGTTCAACCTAGCACATCGCATCTTATCATCAATGTCTTCAGGTACGTTTTCTTTCCTGAATCATCCTATGATGTCTTTTCTCAGGGAAATCGGCAGAAGAAGCGACCCAAGAATGCTGCGAGCGGATGGGCGATCGTGTCGGAAAAACCGCTGGGGCGATCGCCGTTAGCAACAAAGGCCAAGTCGGAATCGGCTTCAACAGCAGAAGGATGGCTTGGGCGTACGTTTTCAATGGAGAAATCCATTACGGTATCGACCCTGGACAACATTTGATTGAAAAAATCTTGTAAATTAATGATCTCAAGTTTTGCTCAGTACTTTTTTCTTTTTCCTAGAGCACTCCTTTATTTTTTCCTTTTGTGGGGAGAAGGAAAGTTGGCGGGAAGGTGAGGTGGAGAGTAGTGGGAGAGTCTAGGAGCTGATATAGTAGTTGGTGGAGACGTGGTGAATGGTGGGGGAGGTGATGGGAAAGTGCTGTTGAGAAAAGCATGGAACACACCTTATCTCTTTTTCACAAAATACTCGGGAGATTTGCTCGCGAGAGGAAAAAAACATCCCTCTAGTTATTAAACTAGTTAGTTTTAGTTTACTTTTCACTTAATCCCTTAGTTTTCACAAAAGGGGTTAGTGAAAACTAGTTTTGACAAGTTAAAACTAGTTGTGACTGATTTCGGGTTTTAACTGTATCATCAACACGGACAGTGAACTTTTGATATCTCTTATCTTGACAGGTGGTATTTAAATAATTTTTTTATTATTTTAAACGTGTTTTAACTGATTTTGTACATAAATATTTAGTTTTGTGGCTCAAAACATGTCTAAAATCAAGGCAAGTTCATAGTACTGTTCTTATCAGGTTTAAAACCGACGCCATTTTTTTTTTATCAATGGCGAATTTTTGCACAAGTCAAAACATGCTGAAAAATGGATTTTTAGGGAAATTTTCTTGGCGGCGTGCCTCTTTTGATAGTGCATGGAGGTGCCGGAGATATTCCGGAGTCGAGGGTTCAGCCGAAGTTAGATGGAGTTAAAAAATCTGCTTTGATCGGCCATAAAGTTCTGAGGGAGACGAATAATGTATTCGATGCCATTGAAGCTGCGATTCGAACCATGGAAGACGACGAAGCCTTCAATGCTGGTACGGTTGCAAAAAAAATTGAAGTGTTTTCCTCGTTTTGGGCACTACAAATGGTCGGAAATTTTTTTTTGAAAAGCGCGTTCTCATTCTTTCGAAAAACTACGTGCTTTCTAGAGAGCAGTTTTTCCGAAAAAATTTTCCTCAGAAAAATAGAAAATGCAATTTTCCACCAAAACTTTATTTTTGAAAAAACAGGTAGTCATCTTGTAGGTTTTGACGAGCTGATTCCAAATATGCTAATATTAAGACGATTGGATGGATAGATTCGTCGGTACGAGATTTTTTTTCAAAATGATCGAAATAATTTCAAGTTTCGGCAACAGATCGCAGCAGGAGCAGCTTATCAAAAACGAAAACCCGAAATCCAAAAGAAATAGAATATCACCCACAATTCACTCGTTTGGGCCAAATTCTAAATTTCACAGCACAGTATAACTAGGAATCTCAGCAAGAAAATCAGCTTTCCCCAACAACAATAAAATCAACCTCAAAATCTATCGAAACGTCCTAACTTCCCACCAACTTCATCAACCTCCGTTTGAACCTAGTATTATCGTTTTAGCATGGCAATGGAAGGGTGTTTAGTCAGGCATGGATAAACTCAAGATTTTTATTTATTTATTTTTTTTTTTCCAAATATCCCAAAAATATACATTTAATAAGTCTAATTTTCGTCGAAAAACCTCAAAATCAACATTTAAAAAGCCAAATTTTCGTCAAAAAACTTCAAAATCTACTTTAAATTGACAATTTTTCGTCAAAAACATCCTAATCATGGTTATAAGAGCCAATTTTTTTGCCATAAAACCTCAAAATCAACAATTTTTTTATATATTTTTAGGAAAAGGTTCCGTTTTGAATTTGGAAGGCGGCATCGAAATGGATGCGTTGATTACCGAAGGGAAGAATTTCGGCGCGGGTGCGGTCACGTTAGCGAAAAGAATCGCGAACCCGATTTCGCTCGCTAGAATGGTCCTCGAGAAGACGCCGCACACTTTTTTGGGCGGCGATGGACTCGAAAAGTTTATCGTCGACAATAAAATAAAGAGAGTCGACGAAAAATATTTGGTGACCGAAACTGCTCAAAAAGCGTTAAAAAATTTCAAAGAATATGGTGCCGAACATTCCAAAACTGGACTCGGGCCGTAAGAATTTTTAGGTTATGACTTCCTAGGACTTACCGTTTTTTGTATGCCAAAATAATGCATATGTCACTCCTGTTTTTGAAAGTTTGTCCATATTTGCATACCCTCGCTCAAAATTAAGGGGAATTTACTTGAAACCTTTTTTCAAAAGTCTGGCAATTAATATTTTTTAGGGACGGAGGTGGTGTTGGGACTGTAGGATCTGTCGCTGTTGACAGTGATGGACATGTTGCTTCTGGGACATCGACCGGCGGGATTACTGGGAAATACAAAGGAAGAATTGGCGATACACCGATTGTCGGTTCTGGTGGGTACAGCGATGATGAAATCGGGGCCGTTTCAACTACCGGATATGGCGAATCTATCATGCGGTTCAACCTAGCACATCGCATCTTATCATCTATGTCTTCAGGTACGTTTTCTTTCCTGAATCATCCTTTGATGTCTTTTCTCAGGGAAACTGGCAGAAGAAGCGATCCAAGAATGCTGCGAGCGGATGGGCGATCGTGTCGGAAAAACCGCTGGGGCGATCGCCATTAGCAACAAAGGCCAAGTCGGAATCGGCTTCAACAGCAGAAGGATGGCTTGGGCGTACGTTTTCAATGGAGAAATCCATTACGGCATCAACCCTGGACAACATTTGACCGAAAAAATCGAATTGTAATTGAAAGTTTTGCTCAGTACTTTTTTCTTTTTCCTAGAGCTCATTCTTTTGTGGGGAAGGTGAGGTGTGGGGGTGGAGAGTGGTGGGAGTGTCAAGGAGCTGATATGTTGGTGGAGACGTGGTGAATGGTGGGGGAGGTGATAGGAAAGCGGGGAGGTTCAAAATGCTGATGAGAGAGCTCACACACCTTATCTCTTATCTCATAATACCTTCTTATATATTTTATTTGTTTATAAATAATCAAAAAATATACACAACTACTCCATTTATCACATAAAAAGAAATTTTTATCTAGAGTCGCCCTACCAAGTGGTCTCCGGCCTTTTTTTTAACCAGTTTTTTATATTCGGAATTTCGTGGATGCGGTCACGGAGGTGTCTGATGTTCTCGTATTTTTCGCAGATGTCCTCCTCGATCATGAAACTCAAATAGCCAAGAATGGCCACAAAATAAATGTCTCCCCAAGAAAGCTGAAAAGTTATAACACGAATATAACCTCCTGTGCATTCTCGTGTAGAAACGAAATTGAAATTTACCTTTGAATTGGCCAAATAACCATTTTCTTTAATAATATTGTCAAACTTTCCTAAATAAAATGGTATGGTGACGCTGAAAAGTTGGGTTTTGATTTTCCCTCTGTATTCTTCATCTCGGCAATAAAAATAAGCCCAAATTGCTTTTAAAAAATTAAGTAAATTTTAAGAAATTTTTTTTTTTTTTTACCAACTCTGAAGTCTGAAAAAGTGTCCATGATCATGTCAATTTCAAGCGATTCCCAAGGGGTGTCTCCTGCGATTTTTCCTTCCTGGCCCAAGTATCTGGAAAACCGTTGGCAACACTGATGGAATTGATTATAATTACCTGCAAATAGCCAAAGTTTGATGTGTTTTCTTCTCGTCGATTTCCAACAATGGTAGCTTTCCGTATGGCATTTCTGAAATTCAAAAATTAAAGAGAAGTCCATATTTCTGATGATTTTGCTGAATTTTTGATTTGGCTCAAAATGTGGTTTTTGGCGTTTTTTTGGGGTCAATAGTACGAATTTGAAGTTGGTTTTTTGATTTAAAAATATTATTTTTTACCCTACCAAAGGGGGGACCCTTACCTACTTTTTGAAGCGAAAAATTTCGATTTTTAGAATTGACTCAAAATTTGTTTTTGGATACTTTTGGGGTTCAAAAACACGAATTTGAAGTTGGTTTTTTAATATAAAAATATTATTTTTTTTTTACCCTACCAAAGGGAAGCGAAAAATTTTGATTTTTTGAATCGACTCAAAATTTGTTTTTGGATACTTTTGGGGGTCAGAAACACGAATTTGAAGTTGGTTTTTTAATATAAAAATATTATTTTTTTTTTACCCTACCAAAGGGGGGACCCTTACCTACTTTTTGAAGCGAAAAATTTCGTTTTTTTTTTTTAATCGACTCAAAATGTGATTTCGGATACTTTTGGACGTCAGAAACACGAATTTGAAGTTGGTTTTTTTATACCAAAATATTATTTTTTTCCCTACCAAAGGGGGGACCCTTACCTACTTTTTGAAGCGAAAAATTTTGATTTTTTTAATCGACTCAAAATGTGGTTTCGGATACTTTTGGGGGTCAGAAACACGAATTCGAGGTTGTTTTTTTTATCTAAAAATTTTTTTTTCCTACCCTACCAAAGGGGGGGACCTTAACCTACTTATAGAAGTGAAAACTCAAAATGATTCAGACATTTTTTGAGGTAAAAAACACGAATTTTAGCATAAAAGTTAATATTTTCCTTACTTGGTTTGTATTCTGAAAGCCAAAGGCTGAAATCTTCGATTCTTTTATCCTCAAAGTCTTTCCCGAGGTAACTCAGCATAAATCGAACAGCCTCGCCAAGTCCCATTATGTTGAAATACGTCAATTTATAGTTCGACATTTTTTAAATTTTAAAAAAAGGTTCAATTTGATATTTTCCTTGAGGTGAAAAATTCACAGTGGCCGGACAAACCTTTTGATAACTCTAATTACACTCCCCACCCTTCATTGTAAATAATGACTGGGCAATTTAATAATTTAAAACCAGTCAACAATTTTCCACGCATATAAAATAAAGTTTATAACGTTTAATTATCAGTTTGTGAGGACAAAAAAAAAATTATTTAAAATATAAAATATTTAATCTTTTCTCTTAACAAATTTATCGTCGTAATTGGTAAAGGAGGCGAAAGTGTTTCCTAATTTGTGTTTATGTTCTGGGTCGAAAGGGGTCCGCTTCACTTGAAGGAGTCGCTTGGCCAAATCTTCCATGATTGCTCCTAAAAAAGAGAAAAAAAATCATTTTAGCTTTGAAATAGACAGAATCAGGGGCGGACTGGCCCGGGGGTGGGGGACAGAACCCCCCGCGTGCCCCGAGAATACATCAGAGGCGGATCCAGGAATTTGTCCGGGGGGGGGGACCACTAAAAATACAAGCCCCCCCCCCCCCTCTAAAAAAAAAAGTTTTAAACTTATTCTCTAAAAGGCTCTTGAAATGTTAATTTTAAGTTTTTGACGAAAATTGTCTCTTAAAACTTTGATTTTGAAGTTTTTAACGAAAATTATCTCTTAAAACGTCGATTTTGAGGTTTTTGCCGAAAAATAATTATCTCTTAAAACGTTGATTTTGAGGTTTTTCATGAAAGATTGGTACTCAAATAATGTAAATTTTAAGGTTTTTGACGAAAGAGAACCTTAAAACGTTGATTTACAAGGTTTTTGACGAAAAACTGTCTCCCAAACCGTTGATTTTGAGGTTTTTCATGAAAGATTGGTACTCAAATAATGTAAATTTTAAGGTTTTTGACGAAAGAGAACATTAAAACGTTGATTTTCAGGTTTTTGACGAAAAACTCTCTCCCAAAACGTTGATTTTGAATTTGAAGCCTAATTTTCGTCCAAAAACCTCAAAATTAACATTTAAAAAGCCTAATTTTGGTCAAAAAACCTCGAAATCAACAAGCCAAATTTTCGTCGAAAAACCTCAATCAACATTTTTAAAGCTAAGTTTTCGTCAAAAAAAAAACCTCAAACTCAACCTTTATGAAGCCTAATTTTCGTCCCAAAACCTCAAAATTAACACTTAAAACACTTAAAAAGCCTAATTTTGGTCAAAAAACCTCAAAATCAACTTTTGTAAAGCCCAATTTTGGTTTAAAAAAAAAACCTCCAAATCATTTACAAAGCCTAATTTTCGTCCAAAAACCTCAAAATGAACATTTGTAAGCCTAATTTTCGTAAAAAAAAAAAAAAAAAAAAAAAAAAAAAAAAAAAAAAAAAACTCAAAATCAACATTTAAAAATCCAAATTTTCTTCAAAAACCTCAAAATCAAATTTTGTAAAGCCCAATTTTGGTTTAAAAAAAAAACCTCCAAATCATTTATGAAGCCAAATTTTCGTACAAAAACCTCAAAATCAACATTTAAAAGCCTAATTTTCGTAAAAAAAAAAAAAAAAAAAAAAAACACCTCAAAATCAACATTTATAAAGCCAAATTTTCGTCAAAAACCTCAAAATCAACATTTGTAAAGCCTAATTTTCGTAAAAAAAAAAAAAAAAAAAAAAAAAAAAAAAAAAAAAAAAAAAAAAAAAAAAAAACCCTCAAATCAACATTTGTAAAGCCTAATTTTCGTAAAAAAAAAAAAAAAAAAAAAAAAAAAAAAAAAAAAAAAAAAAAAAAATTATAAGCGAAATTTTCGTCAAAAACCTCAAAATCAACTGTAAAGCCCAATTTTGGTTTAAAAAAAAAAAAAAAAAAAAAACCTCCAAATCATAAAGCAAAATTTTCGTCAAAAACCTCAAAATCAACTTTTGTAAAGCCCAATTTTGGTTAAAAAAAAACCTCCAAATCATTTACGAAGCCTAATTTTCGTACAAAAACCTCAAAATCAACATTTAAAAAGCCAAATTTTCGTCAAAAACCTCAAAATCAACATTTGTAAAACCTAATTTTAGTCAAAAAAAAAAAAAAAAAAAAAAAAAAAAAAAAAAAAAAAAAAAAAAAAACCCTCAAAATCAACATTTATGATGCCTAATTTTCGTCCAAAAACCTCATATTCAACATTTATAAATGCCTAATTTTCGTCAAAAAACCTCAAAATCAACTTTAAATTGGCAATTTTTTTTTGTCAAAAACCTCAAAACCATGGTTATAAAAGCAAATTTTTTTTTTGTCAGAAATCTCAAAATCAACGTTTAAGTGCAATTTCTTTTTATCAAAAACCTCAAAATCAACATTTTTTAACCTAAATTTCATCCAAAAACCTCAAAGTTAACATTCAAAACTTTAGGGGGCGAGAAGGGCAAAGGTTTTAATTTGTTAAAAGGGGGGGAGCAATGTAAAAAACTTTGACAACCTAAATTTTTTGCACCCCCCCCCCATCCGGGCGCCCCCCTGAAAACCCACCCACACCCTAAGGTCCCAGTCCGCCCCTGGACAGACTTTTACCGGTGCAGAGGATGATTTTGGATTTGGCGAGAAATTTGACGGTGACTGCCGTTTTGGTGAGGCATTCTTCGGAGAGGAAAGGCGGGTCAGCGACTACTAAGTCGAAATACTGCGACATATCCGGCGAGACGTCTAATGGAGACTTGTAATCGTAGAACTCGAAGTCGGAGCCGTAGGCGGAAAATCGAGAATCGTACTCGAAAAGTTTGACTGAAAAGTAGAGAAAAACAATGGATAGGATGTTGAGAGTCACAATGCGGTGTGGTGGAGGGGGATGTTAGGAAAGGGGCGGGAACATAGAAGGGAGGGGTGGGGGAAGTTAGGAAAAAAAGGGAGGAGTTGTGAGTAGGCAATGGGAGGGTTTTTATGGATGGAGGAGGGGCGTGAGGAGGGAGAGGAGGGGGATGTGAAGAGGGAATGGTGGAGGGGATGGGAGGAATTGTAAGTAGGGAAGAGGAGGGTTTCTAAGGATGGAGGGGGGCGTAAGGAGGGAGTGAGGGAGGGAGAGGTGTGGGGATGTGAGGAGGGAATGGTGGGAGGATGTGGAGGGGATAGGAGGAGATAGGGTGGTGAAGTTAGGAGGGAATGGGAGGGGTTTTAAGGATGGGAGGGCCGTAGGGAGGGAGTGAAGACAGAAAAGTGGGAGGTTGTGTGGAGGGAGAGTGGGGGGCGATGAGAGGAGGGGATAAGAGGAGAGAGGGGTGGGGGATGTGAGGAGGGAATGGAAAAGTGTTTAAGGATGGAGGGGGGCCGTAAGGAGGGAGTGAGGACGGAAAGGTGGGAGGGTGTGAGGAGGGAGAGTGGGGGGATGTGAGGAGGAGAGTGGGGATGTGAGGAGGGAAGAGTGGGGAATGTGAGGAGGAAGAGTGGGGGGATGTGAGGAGGAAGAGTGGGGGATGTGAGGAGGAAGAGTGGGGGTATGTGAGGAGGGAGAGTGGGGGGATGTGAGGAGGGAGAGTGGGGGATGTGAGGAGGGGATGGGATAAGAGTGGGGTGGGGGATGTTAGGAGGGAATGGGAGGGTTTTTAAGGATGGAGGAGGGCGTAAGGAGGGAGAGGTGAGGAGGAAATGGTGGTAGGGTGTGGAGAGGATGGGAGGAGATAAGGGTGGGGGATGTTAGGAGGGAATGGGAGGGTTTTTAAGGACGGAGGGGGCGTGAAGAGGGAGTTAGGACGGAAACGTGGAGGGTGTGAGAGGGAGAGTGAGGGGGATGTGAGGAGGGAGAGTGAGGGGGGATGTGAGGAGGGAGAGTGAGGGGGGATGTGAGGAGGGGATGAGAGGAGGGAAAGTGGGGGGGATGTGAGGAGGGAGAGTGAGGGGGGATGTAAGGAGGGAGGAGTGAGGGGGATGAGAGGAGGAAGGTGAGGGGGGATGGGAGGAGGAGAGTGAGGGGGGATGTGAGGAGGGGAGTGAGGGGGGATGTGAGGAGGGAGAGTGAGGGGGGCTGTAAGGAGGAAGAGTGAGGGGGATGTGAGGAGGGAGAGGTGAGGGGGGATGTAAGGGAGGATGAGAGGGGGATGAGAGGAGGAAGAGTGAGGGGGGATGAGAGGAGGAAGAGTGAGGGGTGAGATGTGAGGGTGGAGAGTGAGGGGGGATGTAAGGAGGAAGAGTGAGGGGGGATGTGAGGAGGGAGAGTGAGGGGGATGAGAGAGGGAGAGTGAGGGGGATGTGAGGATGGAGAGTGAGGGGGATGAGAGGAGGGAGAGTGAGGGGGGATTGAGGAGGGGATGAGTGGAGAGAGGGTGGGGATGTTAGGAGGGAATGGGAGGGTTTTTAAGGATGGAGGGGGGCCGTAAGGAGGGTGTGAGGATGGAAAGGTGAGAGGGTGTGAGGATGTGATGGGGTTCAAGGAGGGAGTGGAGGGGTCGGAAGGAGGGAATGGGGGCCTTGTAAGGAGGGAGTAGGGGGATGTTAGGAGGAGTGACAGGTGCTGTGGGGGAGGATGTGAGGAGGGAGTGGTGGGGGGTTTCCAGAATGAAGGTTGGTGGTGGTGGGGTTAAGAATTACCTTCTAACTTGGATTCTTTTCTGTTTTTGAGGTTCTGGTAAAGAGTTGGGGCAGAGACGAGGGCGACTTTCGAACCGTTCCGGCAAACTCGGCAGATTTCATCACAAATTGTTTCAACCGTTTCATCATCATACCAGAATTGACTCAGTTGCTGAAATAGTTGCCATAGTTACCCAACCTGCCAGCAATTTGGCTGCTACAGGTACCCAACCAGCTAGTCCAGTGGATATAGTTACCCAACAGGCTAGTCAGTAGCCATAGTAACCCAACCAGCTAGTCAGTGGCTATAGTTATTAGTTACCCAACAGGCTAGCCAGTTGCCATAGTAACCCAACCAGCTTGTCAGTGGCTGTAGTTATTAGTTACCCAACAGGCTAGCCAGTTGCCATAGTAACCCAACAGGCTAGTCAGTAGCCATAGTAACCCAACCAGCTAGTCAGTGGCTGTAGTTATTAGTTACCCAACAGGCTAGCCAGTTGCCATAGTAACCCAACAGGCTAGTCAGTAGCCATAGTAACCCAACCAGCTAGTCAGTGGCTATAGTTATTAGTTACCCAACAGGCTAGTCAGTAGCCATAGTAACCCAACCAGCTAGTCAGTGGCTATAGTTATTAGTTACCCAACAGGCTAGCCAGTTGCCATAGTAACCCAACCAGCTTGTCAGTGGCTGTAGTTATTAGTTACCCAACAGGCTAGCCAGTTGCCATAGTAACCCAACAGGCTAGTCAGTAGCGATAGTAACCCAACCAGCTAGTCAGTGGCTATAGTTATTAGTACCCAACAGGCTAGCCAGTAGCGATAGTAACCCAACCAGCTAGTCAGTGGCTGTAGTTATTAGTTACCCAACCGGCTAGCCAGTTGCCATAGTAACCCAACCAGCAGTAGACTCAGAGCTATTGGGCCCCCGCTACATTTAGATGCCATAGTTACCCAATCTTCTTTAAATTCAATATTCGTCGCATCTATGACGTTTCCTTGGGTCTTTAACTTCTCAAACTCGTGGACAAGCTCTTCCCGCTCGGCGTAAAATTGACGTAAAGCACGTGCCGCGTCTTCGGACAGCACAGGAATCTCATCGTCCGACTCAGCCATCCTAGCGTACAATTCAGACAAAAATTTTATTTTCAAAAATTCGAAATTTACCTGGTCACAAGCTTGAGAAAACGATAAGTTTTAAAATACTCAATTTTTTCACGTTTGTAAACTGATAAGGACTGATAACGGAAGGTTATAGTGTGTGGAACAGTGATGTGTGTCAATGGGGAGGGAAATTTTAAGGAAAAAGGGAAATTTTGGATACATGAAGCAGCGCTGTAATATCGAGAGAAATTTCTCGTGGCAGAGGGAAATTTACGCTAATCATACAGTGACGTAATAACGAGAGAAATTTTTTCGGGAAAAAAGGGAAATTTTCTTTTTCTTCATTTTTCGGCACTAGTTCTTACGGAAATAGAGAAAGAAGGGAAAAATTGTGTAAAAAAGGGAAATTTTGGGTATATCAAGCAGCGCTGTAATATCTAGAGAAATTTCCCGTGACAGAGGGAAATTTTTGCTACATCATACAGTGATGTAATATTGGGAGAAATGTTTTTGGGAAAAAAAGGGAAATTTTCTTTTTCTTCACTAGTTCTTAAGGAAATAGAGAAAGAAGGGAAAAATTTTGTAGAAAAGGGATATTTTGGCTACATCAAGAATTTCTCTAAGAACTAGTGCTGAAAAAGAATTTTTCCCTAAAAATTTTTTCTCGAGATTACAGCAACAGCGCTGCTTGATGTAGCCAAAAATATCCCTTTTCTACCCAATTTTTCCCTTCTTTCTCTATTTCCCTAAGAACTAGTGAAGAAAAAGAAAATTTTCCCTTTTTTTCCCAAAAACATTTCTCCCACGCTATAATCTCGAGAGGAATTTCCCGTGGCAGAGGGAAATTTTTGCTACATCGTACAGTGATGTAATATCGAGAGAAATTTTTTCGGGAAAAAAGGGAAATTTTCTTCATTTTCGGCACTAGTTCTTACGGAAATAGAGAAAGAAGGGAAAAATTGGGTAGAAAAGGGATTTTCTACTGGGCTGTGCAGGAGTTTACATATACGAAATACTGGCTGCTGAGACCTCCCCCGGTGTTGGGACCAGGCTTGGGAGTTTGAGACCCCAATCGATTCCTACTAAAATCCAACTTTTTTTCGTCTGGTCATAACTCTGGCAGATAATTGGCTTGCCCACTATTCGGAGGATTGGGTGTAAATACAATAAAAACCACCAAAATGTGGAAAATCGATATTTTAAAAATAAAAACAATTCTTTATTAGTTGATACAAAGGAAGACTAGATTTTACGTAAAATGATCGTAAATTCTGTAAAAACGTCACAAGTAAAAATGTGACGTGTTTGCAGAATCGAAAAATGACGAAATTACCTGCTTTTCAGCCGAACCAGTGGCTCCCCATGCAATCGCGGGTCCAACCGATTTGGCAGACCCAGCACCATTCGAAATCGCACCTCGTACACACCATGTGCATGCATCCTCCTACAAATTGGTTAATGCTTGCAGTTTTAAACGGCCATAACTTCTACAATTTTTGACCGATTTTATCGATATTTATACCATTGGAAAGCTCTATAAAAGAGCTACAAAAGTTACTTAATACGTAAAATCTCTCAGCCCACTCCTTAGCCTTCAAAAATAGACCTAAACTGACACTTATGTACAATGTGGACGTTTAAGTCCATTTTTGAGGACTAAGGAGTGGTCCGAGCGATTTTATGCTAAAAGTAACATCTGTAGCTCTTTAAAAGAGCTTTCTAGGCCATAACTTCTACAATTTTTGTCCGATTTTATCGATATTTATACCATTGGAAAGCTCTATAAAAGAGCTACAAAAGTTACTTAATACGTAAAATCTCTCAGCCCACTCCTTAGCCTTCAAAAATAGACCTTAACTGACACTTATGTACAATGTGGACGTTTAAGTCCATTTTTGAGGACTAAGGAGTGGTCCGAGCGATTTTATGCTGAAAGTAACATCTGTAGCTCTTTAAAAGAGCTTTCTAGGCCATAACTTCTACAATTTTTGTCCGATTTTATCGATATTTATACCATTGGAAAGCTCTATAAAAGAGCTACAAAAGTTACTTAATGCGTAAAATCTCTCAGCCCACTCCTTAGCCTTCAAAAATAGACCTAAACTGACACTTATGTACAATGTGGACGTTTAAGTCCATTTTTGAGGACTAAGGAGTGGTCTGAGCGATTTCATGCTAAATGTAACATCTGTAGCTCTTTAAAAGATCTTTCTAACGGTATAAATATCGAAATAATCGGTCAAAAATTGAGGAAGTTACAGCCATTTAAAGGTTATGAAGTGGTTATATGCTGTATCTACCTGATCGCTCTGTCGCTGTACGACATTTCGGACACGGTTTCGTCTTAACTCGGATTGTCAATTTGGTCGCCTCATCCCATCTCGCCTTTAAAAAGGAAAAAGTCATCCTTAAGAAGCTTAAATTGTAGGAAATCACCTGGGAAGCATTGAGTGGATCGATTTTGTATGAGGAATCGCCAGCGGAATACGGTGAAGGTATTTCGTCGCATTTGCCAGTGTGGTTTCCCTGGAGGCACTTTTTGCAGAAAACGAAAGAGCAGGAAGGGCACTTGACCGAATCACACGAATCGTCCGGAAAAACGCCCGAGCCACAATTCGGCTGAGGGCAAAGAACTCCGCCGTTCTTCAAAACATACTCCTCCATCCCGAATTTCTCATATTGGACATACTAAAACCATTTTTTATCATTTAAAGAGTCCAAAGTTACCTTGAAAGGTCAAAAAAATTGTCAAAATGAGTCTTGATATTATAAAAAGAAGAAAAAACCCAACAAAATCGGTCTGTGAACAATCTTGGTCTTCATAAAAGTATGCAAAATGTACACTTTGGCAGTTTTTAAGGTGATTTTTTTTTTCGTTTTTTCGCCAATATCTCGAAAACCGTAAAAAGTAGGCGAAATAATTTTTAGTACAAAATTAAAGATAATTAAATTTGCTATAATTTTGAGCTAATATGATTTTTTCGTAGAGACCAAATATTCTGAGCTACGAGGTCGCAAAAACCGGAGTTTTATATTTTGACCTCTAAGGACAGAAGATGTCTTCTAATCAAAAAAGTGTACTTAATAAAAGTTGTAGAGAATTTAATTACCTTTTGAAAACAACTCATCAAAAAGAAATTAACGATAAATAGGCAGGGGTGGGGGTAAAGTTAAAAAATTTTCAAAACAAATTTCATTCAAAAATTAAAATTTCAAAAAATTTTATAAAAACAAAATTAAGCTTATAAAATTTTCTACAGATTTGATTACTAAGATTTTTGTAGGACCAAAGGTTTCTGAGCTACAAGGTGACAAAAAAGCGGGATTTTCGAGTTTTTGCTATAAAAAAAGTAAGATTTTAGAAAAGTCGGAAAAAAGCAAGGAAGGCGTTTTCTAATCAAAAAATCATACTAAGTAAACGTTGTAGAGAATTCAATTTCCATTTAAAATTAACTATCGAGAATCAATTAAAAATCAACAGGTAGGGGTGGGGGTAAATTTCAAAAATACATTTTTTACTCCAAAAGGACCTGTCGCCTCGTAGCTCAGATACGTTTTGGTCCTACAAACAAATCTTAGTAAATCAAATTTGTAGCAAATTTTATAAACCTTAATTTGTTTTATTCATTTTTTGAAATTTCAATTTTTAATGAAATTTTTTTTTATATTTTTGAAATTTACACCCCACCCCCGACTTTTGACCGTTAATTTTTTTTTGAGGGTTGGTTCTTAAAGGTAATTAAATTCTCTACAACTTTTATTAAGTCCACTTTTTTGATTAGATGACGTCTTCTGTCCTTCAGAGGTCAAAATAGAAAGCCATGGTTTTTTGCAACCTCGTAGCTCCGATACGTTTGGTCCTACAAAAAATCGTATCAGCTCAAAATTATAGGAAATTTAATTCTCTTTAATTTTGTACTAAAAATCTTTTCGCCTACGACCTACGGTTTTCGAGATATTAGGAAAAAAACCAAAAAAATCGCATTAAAAACGCTCAAAGCGGACTTTTTTGTGGTTAATCAAAGGACCAACCTCAACACATTTCCATGGAGAAACAAAATACCTTATTTTTTTCCACCCCCAGGCTTAGTTTGACTGGACTATAAAAGTGCCCAAAAAAGAAAAAAAAATTCTCTTACAAGTTTTGTCGATTTCATAAGCAGAAAATGCTGCAAAGTAGAAATTAAAGAATTCTGACATCCTGCAGGACACGGGAGAGTATAACCGATAATAGGGTCGAGCACAAATTTCCTCTCTGACAATCGTGAGGAGCAGTACCTTAAAAAACAAGGGACACAAATACTGTGCCCTTCAATACATGGAAAAACCAAAACAGGAGATCTAAAAATAAAAAAAACTTAATAAAGAAAAAGTTAAATTTAAAAAATGTCCTACATAATATCCGTACATGCAAGGCATGGAACTTCCATTGTATTATTTCTGATAAGATTTAAAGAAAGTGCACTTTCGTCTTCGATTGATACATGTTCAGCACATTTGAAGTAAAATTCCGCCCAAGAGAAAGGGCCGGCCTGAAAATTTAATAATTATTGTTAAGTTGCTTTATGAGGGCTTACGGGGCAGTTTTCTGCTTCGCAGTGTCCGGAAATCCTTTTCGGTTCGAGTACGTCGCTCCAAGAAGCCGGATCGGAGTCGACGGTGATGGCGCCGCTGGAGCAGGTCGCACATCGCACTCGGAGTTTCCCTTCTTGCGGCTTTCCGCTCGATTTTGGGCCGCAACTGACACAATAGACGTAGAAATGGACTCGGCTTTCTTCCTTCGAAGGACTCTCTTCTTCTAAAGCGGACAACGTTTGGTTCAGAGGTCTCGACTTGTGACCTTCCCCTTTGCTGAGGACAACGTGAAGGATGCTTTGCTCACCTAAATCACAATCCTGAAAATTAAATCATAGGTATCAGCAAATTTACAAATGTGAGTAGCCACGTTAGGCAATTCATCTACATTAGCGATAAAGTAACGAATTCTGTCAAAATGATAGCATAAACTAGCCCAATATGCAATAAAATGCGACAATTGGCAACCCTGGACAGGGTGAAGTAGCGCAAATTGTAATAAACTTCTTAATTGGCAACACTGCATAGCCTAAAGTAGCCGAATATGGATTAAAATGTGACAATTGGCAACCCTGGACAGTCTGAATAGCCCAAATTGCAACAAAACGTTCTGATTGGCAACACTACTTAGCCTAAAGTAGAACAATATGCAAAAAAAATGCAACAATTGGCAACCTGGACAGGGTGGGGTAGCCCAAATTGCAATAAACGTCCTATGGCAACACTGCATAGCTTTAACTCCTAAGTAGCCCAATATGGATTAAAATGTGACAATTGGTAACCCTGGACAGTGTGAAATAGCCCAAATTGCAACAAACGTTCTCATTGGCAACACTGCATATCATCAAGTAGCCCAATATGCAATAAAATGCGACTATTGGCAACCCTGGATAGGGTGGAGTAGCCCAAATTGCAATAAACGTCCAAATTGGCAACACTGCACAGCACAAAGTAGCATAATTCGCAATAAAATGCAACGATTGGCAACCCTGGACAGTGTGAAATATCCCAAATTGCAATAAACGTCCCATTTGGCAACACAGCACAGCACAAAGTAGCCCAATATGAAATAAAATGCGACGATTGGCAACCCTGGACAGGGTGGAGTAGCCCAAATTGCAATAAACGTCCACATTGGCAACACTGCATAGCCTAACTCCTAAAGTAGCCCATTGTGCAATAAAATGCGACAATTGGCAACCCTGGACAGGGTGGAGTAGCCCAAATTAAAATAAACGTCCCAATTGGCAACACTGCATAGCCTAACTCCTAAAGTAGCCCATTGTGCAATAAAATGCAACGATTGGCAACCCTGGGTGGAGTAGCCCAAATTGCAATAAACGTCCCAATTGGCAACACTGCATAGCCTTAACTCCTAAAGTAGCCCAATATGGATTAAAATGCGACGATTGGCAACCCTGGACAGTCTGAAATAGCCCAAATTGCAACAAACGTTCTCATTGGCAACACTGCATAGCATCAAGTAGCCCAATATGCAATAAAATGCGACGATTGGCAACCCTGGGTGGAGTGGCCCAAATTGCAATGAACGTCATAATTGGCAACACTGCATAGCCTAAAGTAGCCCAATATGCAATAAAATGCGACGATTGGCAACCCTGGACAGGGTGGAGTAGCCCAAATTGCAATAAACGTCCAAATTGGCAACACTGCACAGCACAAAGTAGCCCAATATGCAATAAAATGCGACGATTGGCAACCCTGGACAGGGTGGAGTAGCCCAAATTGCAATAAACGTCCAAATTGGCAACACTGCACAGCACAAAGTAGCCCAATATGCAATAAAATGCGACGATTGGCAACCCTGGTCAGTGTGAATGTGCCCATATTGCAATAACCGTAACAATTGGCAACCTGGGTGGACTAGCCCAATGTGCAAGAAAATGCGAGCGATTGGCACCCTGGTTGCCATGCTCAGAGTAGCCAACATTGCTATTTAATGAAAAATTGGCAAAACTGGGACAATTATCCGGTAACACTGGATAGCATAAAGTACCGAATTGGTAACACTGTAATGCTTGATAAAGTGCAACACTGGTTGAAGCGAAGTAGCCTAATTAGCAATAATACACGAAAATTGGCCATACTGAGCGACCCAATTTGCAGTAATGAGACAGTTGGCAACACTGGCCAGAATGAAGTAGCCCAATTTCCTACCATACCTCGATTACTGTCGAGTCTTCCAGAAGTTTCCCAGCAAGGATGAACTCCAAATTTTCGGGCGGGAGTCCCAATTTAGGCGCGACCAATTCTTTAACTTCTTTGATGTCCCATTTCGGGTCCAGCTCGACCGGAACTTTTTCCCCTTTCGTCGGCTTCACGTAAACGCTCAGACGGTTGCTAAGCGACTTTTTTCCGAACGAGAATAAACTCAAAAGCGAATCAAAAACCGACCACAATAAATCATAAATAAACATGATTTTGAGCAATTTTTGACCAAAAAAAATCCACTAATTTGCAGTTCAAACAGTGTTTATAACCGTCTTGTCATAACTTCCACTTGTTTATACTACAGTGTTGCCACATCTCCTATTGTATGAAAAATCAAAGCATTACGTTGGCAATTTGGCATTAGAAACAGTGTAAACGGTCACACTATAATATAAGTAGCATTATATATATAGATAATCTGTGATAAGTAGATAGAATTGTGTAAAAATGGATGGAAAAATGGAAATCAAACTGGAGCCCGAAGACATCGAAATAAAGGAAGAACCGTGCACCACTGACCCAAAGATAGAACTCGAAGAGATAGAACTGGAATGTGCTGTCGATATTCAAAGGTTGAATAAAAAAGAAGAAATTTACGTTTGGGGCTTCGAAGGACCTTCAACTAGTCAATCCGCACAGCTATCAAATCATCTAAAATTTTCTAAAAATAAAGAAGAAAGTCAAAATGTCGAACTTTACGAATGTGCCCTCTGCTGGTCTGTGTTGGCAACTTCGAAAAGTTTGAAGTTTCACTTGAAAAGGCACAGCGATGCACCATTCGTCTGCAAGATTTGCAAAAAGGAGATTTCCAACAAATACAAATTGAAGGCACATATGAGACACCATACGGGCAAAAAGCCTTTCCAATGTGACATTTGTTCCAAAAAGTTTCCCGGGCAATGGCAATTGAATTCGCACAAGAAAATCCATAGCGGCGAAAAGCCGTACGGGTGCGATAGCTCCAGAGTGCGAAAATGCTATTTGAATTATCACATGCGAGTCCATACCGGAGAAAAGCCTTACGAGTGCGATATTTGCTCCAAGAGATTCGCTCAAAAACGTAAATTGATGCATCATTCGAAAATCCATTCCGAGAAGACTAACGAATGTACTGTTTGTGAGGCCAAGTTTGCCGTACATAGCAATCTGGAGTTCCATATGAGAATCCACACTGGAGAGAAGCCTTACGAGTGTGAAATATGCAAGAGGAAATTCGCTAGGAAAGACTATTTGAAAGGTCACATGAAAATGCATACCGGAGAGAAGCCTTTCGCTTGTCGCTTTTGCGAGAAGAAATTTTCAAGAAAAGACAATTTGGCTGTTCATACAAAAATCCATACTGAAGAAGAGGCAAAGCTCTAAGTTCCAGGACAGAGAAAAGACCAATTTCTGAAGCTCGCTTGTTATTCTCTCGCCTGATTATTGCTTATAAATTATAATACATTATTTATTTTTTTGTTTAATTTTGTTCGAATTCCCTACAAGCTCAAAGTCAGCCATTCTAATTTCTATGCAACATTATATTCGCACTCTGGTCTATGATAGTAGCTACCGTATTTCATGAATGAAAAAAAAAAAAAAAAAGGCAGATCTTGTAGTTCATGAAAAAATCGTAGGTAGATCGCGTAGTGTATGAAAATTCGATGATAGACATGGGCGGACTGGCCCGGGGGGGCGGGTGGATAGAACCCACCCCAGAACCCGTCAAAAAACCTCAAACTCAACATTTAAAAAGCCTAATTTTGGTCAAAAAACCTCAAAATCAACAAGACAAATTTTCGTCAAAAACTTCAAAATCAACATTTCTAAAGCCTAATTTTCGCCCCAAAACCTCAAAATAACATTTAGAAAGCCTAATTGTGGCGGCTCTATTCGCCTTCGCCACTCATTCAAGCAAAAGCGCCTGCCTCGATATTTCTTTTGTAAATATTTCAAATTATGTAAATAAAATAAATACATGTAAAATATTAATAAAGACTTTCGCGCCAAAAGGAAAGGGGAACCGCCCTAAATCGTTCTAGAGCGTTCTAGAATCCTCACTAGCGCTCTCTTTGCGGTATTCCCCTTCCCTATAAAAGTGGTGACTGTAAAAGGTCCTCATGTAGACCAAAACGAACTCTCACTATATCTACAAGAAGCCGAAGAAACTCCAAGCCGCCTCGCCGGGCTTCGGCCCTCGGCGCTCGCCCTTCTCCGGGCTCGAGACTCGAACGGACCCTCGCTGCTTTCACACGCCGAACCGCTCTCTCGCCTTCCCGGCTTCTCCACCGGCTCTAGTTAGCCACCCTGGCCACTTGGCCTTCTCACTATATCTCATCGCGTGGTTCTGGACGCTACGCTGGCTCTTTTCAGGGCCAGCCCGTATTTTCGTCTCAACCACTGCGATACTAATTTTCGTCAAAAAACCTCAAGCTCAACATTTAAAAAGCCTAATTTTGGTCAAAAAAACCTCAAAATCAACAAGACAAATTTTCGTCAAAAACTTCAAAATCAACATTTAAAAAGCCTAATTTTCGTCCCAAAACCTTAAAATCAACATTTAAAAAGCCTAATTTTGGTCAAAAAACCTCAAACTCAACATTTAAAAAGCCTAATTTTGGTCAAAAAACCTCGAAATCAACAAGACAAATTTTCGTCAAAAACTTCAAAATCACATTTTTAAAGCCCAAACTTCGTCACAAAACCTCAACATTTGTAAAGCCCAATTTTGGTTTAAAAAAAAAAAAAAAAAACCTCGAAATCCACATTTATGAAGCCTAATTTTCGTACAAAAACCTTAAAATCAACATTTAAAAAGCCAAATTTTCGTAAAAAACCTCAAAATCAACATTTGTAAAACCTAATTTTAGTCACCAAAACAACCTCAAAATCAACATTTATGATGCTTAATTTTCGTCCAAACACCTCATATTCAACATTTATAAAGCCAAATTTTCGTCAAAAATCTCAAAATCAACTTTAAATTGGCAATTTTTTGTCAAAAACCTCCAAATATAGGTTATAAGTGCAATTTCTTTTGTCAAAAACCTCAAAATCAACATTTTAAAACCCAAATTTCATTAAAAAAACTCAAAGTTAACATTCAAAACTTTAGGGGGGCAAAGGTTTTAATTTGTTTACAAGGGGAGCGCACTGTGAAAAAGTTTGGGAACCTCTGTTTTTTGCTGAATATATTTTTCTAAGAGCCAATTTTCTGCGCCCTCTTAACTGAAAACCCACCCACACTCTAAGGTCCCAGTCCGCCCCTGGCTAGATCCCGTATTTCTTGAAAAATATATCGCGATATAAACTTTATTGAAATTCATAAATTTATCAATGAATTCATAGCAATTCATACAGAAAAACTACGAACTTTTTAAAATGAATATGAACGTATTGTTTCAGAATTGTGAATTTATTCACATTTATGAATACGAATGCACCCAACTGTTTTTGAAACATTGGGCATTTAAAATTTGGCGCCTTTATTTAGTTCCCTATTCATCAGACAGAGTTCGTGGACTCTCTTATCAAATATCACCCCACGTTGATAACGAAATTCACAACAATGCGCCAAAGTTTATTATTTTCTTGATTGTTTATTAAACTTGAAAAGAGAAAGTAAGATTTTTCAGTTTCTGTTGGTCTCATTGTGGTCATAGGCATTTTGGCCGTATCTTTGTGGAGATTTATGTTTTTTCTTTATTTTTAGACGATTCAAAATGTTGGAAGGCGATTTCGAAGTGATGTATCGCTGCAGGAGAGTTCTCTCGTTCGCTCCAGACGGGGAGAAGACCCTTTGTACGTTTACAGATTCGAATAAGGAAATATTCGCTGATCATTTGAAAAGCCACCTTGAGGTTTTCAAATGCGATCATTGTCCATTTACGTCGAAAGACGGCGATCAATTCGAGAAACATTTGAAAGAGTGCGAAGTTCCCGGTTTCAGGTGCACGAGTTGCCGATTCATCTGCGACAGCGACGCCGATCTCCGAGAGCACATTTTGGACCACTCGTACTACTGCAAAGAATGCGATTTCAAAGACCCGACCCCATAAACTACGGGGAAACACGTCCTGCGACATTCGAGCACATCCTCCTCTCACGACATCGCCAATAAAACGCTTCATCTGCGACGAATGGCCCTTTTCAGACTGCAGACCTCAACTGGCCCAAATTCGAACACCATCTAAACTCGCACAAAAAAGACATTTCAATGTTTAGACTGCGATTTGAAATTCAGCTCGAAAGTTCGATCTCGTGAACACGTCGAGACGCACAAAAAGCCCAAAAAATCGTCAAACTTTTCAAATGCGATAAATGTCAATATGCGCGGCGAAAAGCGAGGCCGATCTTAAATCTCATGCCAGAGAGCATATTTTGCACAAATGTCCCGAATGTAAGGAAGTCTTTCGCGAACTTACGACCTTCAGGCTCAGTACGCCTCTCATAACATTGTGGACACGGGTGAGAGAGCGAGGAGAAAGATTTCAGCTGCGCGGTCTGCTGGAAGAATTCCAACATCCAACAACTCTAAAACTCAATCTTCAATGCCACACCGAAACCAAATTCATTGCTGCGAAATGCTCTTGTTTCGACCAATATAAACATTCGCTATGTCACACACATAAAAAAGTGCGGCTCGCGAAATGCGAGAAGAAAAAGAAACGAAGAAATGCTCGACCACGTTGAAGCCACAGCAAAAGGACGAAAACTGCAGCAAATGCGTCACGTGAACAAGTGGCACAACTAGTCCGCCTTATGTCCACAGTCGTGTATCAACACAATGAAAAGTTATCACAAAGCAAAGCGTCGACGAGCCTGAAGCTTCCGTGAGGAACCTGAAGCTCTATAGATGAAGAGCCTAAAACTGTGAAGTTGGAAGAACCAGAGAACCTCAAGTTCAGAAACTCAGAAGCTAGCATGAAGACGTTCTGATGAGAAGAAGAACCACCAAAGAAAGCTTACATTCTTGTAATACCTGCGACCTAAAGTTTAGTTCGAAAACTACTAAGTGGAGCCCAAAATGACGCTAGCGCAGCAACCCATATACATAACTGCCCTCTGTCGACGTATTCCTTCAAAGATGAGCCTGAAATGTGGGCAAAGCATATGTCGCGCGAGCACCGCAAAGAGAAGGAAACCCACAAAACGAAACTTATCCGATGCCACCTTTCGCGCACCGCTACAGCAAAAGCGCGATGGCACTCGTTGGTTAAAAATGCATTTCCAATCGCGCACGTCGACTGATGCCAAAATATGTCAGATATGCGGCAGACGGATCCAATCCATGGGATTTTCTTCTCCCATCACATCAAGTAGCGCATAAAGGATGTACGATCAACTGCGTGCATTGTTTGCGGCGCAGAATTACGACAGAGAGGGCAGCGCTGATGAATCATTGAAGGAGACGGCACAAGAACATCGGCTGTCCGCCGTGCATCGATTTATGGTGGATGTAGAAGATGAATAAAAATATGCGTTGGGACACGCTCAGAAGTTCCGAACCCCTCCAGAAGAGAATGACGAGCTATAAATTTCCATGTATTCTATGCACCTAGGTGACAAAAATTGGTCGTCGCTGAAATACATGCTAAGGCTAAGCACTTAGATGCCAAAAAGGTCGTTCTCTGCGGTCAATGCACTGTCATGTACAACGATTGCGCAGAGGCATGCCTGCAAGCCGTAAACGCAGAAAGAGAAGCACAGAAAGACTGACCTGAAAAGTCTACCACAGTGTGGAATATGTCTCGTTGTACCCTCTCCCCGTAATATGCTACACGTCGAAACAAAGTCGACTCAACAGTCCACATCTACAAGAAGCATCGCCACGAAACGTCAACTTCCGAAGAAGCGAAAAGAGCCGAGGTTCCGACATAAAGGTTTCCACTGTCCTAAAATGCGCTCTCACTTTTTCAAAGAATGAATACTTGTTAAATCATATGCGATCCCATCCAGATTCTTAATAAAGTTCTCTTTCTTACATTGACTAATTTATTCCCTGTGGCCATCATGTAGCTAAAAACATGGCCGGCTGATAAACCTAATCAGACGTCCACACTCATCTAAAAATAGATTATATCCCTAATCTAGAAATGCACGTTATTATCTAGCTAAAAAACGACATAGTCCAAGCTAATAAAACGTAGTAATTTAGCTACAAAGACTTCGAAATCTAGACGTCATCCACAGTAGCAAATAAACCTCATTATTTAGCTATATAAGACCTCGCTCACCCCAGGCCCTAGCTAACATAGACGGCATAATTGAGCTATATGAAGTGTGCTGGAGTGCCATCCCATCACATCATACCCTTTCCCCCACCACAACCCTCCCTACCACCCATCCCCCTACCACATTCTACCACTTTCCCATCACCATCCCTACCTCCCCATCACCATCCCTACCCTTCCCCAGCCACCCCTAGAATTTAACCTCCTCCCACTACTATCCCATCACCTCCCCCTACCCTCCCCACCTAGACCTACGTTCCTTACCTCTATCCTCCCCGACATCCCACCACCTCCCACCTCTCTCCCATCACATACCATCCACACCACTTCCCATCACCGTTCCTATCCTTCCCCACCCACCCCTAGCATTTAACCACCTCCCACCATTCTCCCATCACCTCCCCTACTCTCGCTAATGATTAGCGCTTATGATCTAGCTAATATCTAGCTAAAAAACGTCATAATCTAACTAAAAAAACGTCATAATCTAGCTAATAAACGTGGTAGGTAATCTAGCTACAAACTTCGAAATCTAGCTATCAATTAAACCTCATTATCTAGCTTATAAACCTCGTCAGCTAGCTAATAAACGTCATAATTTAGCTAATGAAGCCTGAAGGCCATCCCATCACCCTATCCACTATATCCTTCCCCACCCAACCCTAAGCCTCCCTACCACATTCTACCACGTGTCCCATCACCATCCCTACACTTTCCCCATCCTGCCCTACCCGTTCCCCACCACCAGCCCTACCTTTCACCCAGCCTGACTGCATGTAACTCTCCACTACGTCTCCTCACCTCCCCACCCTCCCACCTAGCATTACGTTCCCTCCTTACTCTATCACTACCCGACATCCCCTCCACCTCCCACCATCTTCTCCAGCACACACCCTTCCCACCACTTCCCAACTCACCTATCCTTGTCACCTTCCCCCGCCACCCCTAGCATGTAAACTCCTCCACTGACTCGTCCCATCACCTCCCCTACCTCTCCACACTAGCACTACGTATGCCTTACCTCTATCCTCCCGACGATCCCACCTGCACACCTCCCACCTCTCTCCCATAACATACCCTCACACACTTCCATCACCGTCAATACCCTTCCCCACCCATCCTTACCGCCTCCCACCACAATCGACTGCCATCCCTACACCTTCCCCAGCACCCTAGCATTTAACATTTCCCACCTTCTCCATCACCTCCCCTACTCTCTGCTAATGATTAGCGCTGATGATGCTAGCGCCAATGTACGTCATAATCTAGCTAAACACTTCATAATCTAACTATGAAAAAACATTCCTAATCTAGCTACAAAAAACGTCATAGTCTAGCTAAGTAAAAACGTTACTAGGTAATCTAGCGATTCTAGCTAACAAAACCTCATTGATCTAGCTTATAACAATCGTTCGGCTAGCTAATTGAAAACGTCACTATAATTTAGCTTAATGAAGCCCTGAAGGACCATGATCTCAAGCTACATGTAAGTCATAATCTAGCCTAAAAAACGTAGCAATCTTAGCTAGCCAACAACCGAAATCTAGCTGTTCTAGCTAATAAACCTCATTATCTAGCTTATAAACCTCGTCAGCTAGCTAATAAACGTCATAATTTAGCTAATGAAGCCTGAAGGCCATGATCTAGCTAATGTACGTCATAATCTAGCTAAAAAACGTAGCAATCTAGCTACAAACTTCGAAATCTAGCTGTTCTAGCTAATAAACCTCATTATCTAGCTTACAAACCTCGTCAGCTAGCTAATAAACGTCATAATTTCCTAATTGGAAGGCCTGAAGGCCATGATCTAGACTCATGTACTCATAATCTAGCTAAAAAACGTCATAAGTCAACTAAAAAACGTCATAATCTCTAGCTAAATAAACGTTAGCAACTAGCTAACGCTAAAAAACTTCGAAATCTAGCTGTTCTAGCTATCCTATAAACCTCATCAGCTAGCTAATAAACGTCATATCTATCCCTAAGCTAATAAACTTAGAAATCCGGCTACGCTCTAGACTAACACCTCTACTATGACGTCAATGCAGAAAACACAGTTACATAATCCTTCAAGGCGCCCTCCATTCGATGAATGTCTTTATCATAACAGTCGATAACGTTATCATTAAAAAAAGCAAGCGCTTTTATTTATTAATCATTTTATTTAAAATGTACAGAGTTATCGTAAGGATGTGGCGCATTGTCGCTACTCAGTGACGTCGAAATGCATTCGTCGTGTTGTGAAAACGAAGCGAAAAACTCCTTATAAAATTCGGGCCCATAGTTTGATTTTCGTACGAAATTCGAGCCAGCTACGGTAACCAAGTTTTTCAGTATATCACAGAATGCAAAGCAACCGAATTTGCCAAAATCTGCTCGTTGGCGTACACGATATTTCAGGACTCCCTTGGTGGGCTACGGTTGTCATGACAACCTATTCTTCCGAGGACCATCACTTTACCATTAGCTATATATCAGGTATTACGTCATATTTCAAATTTTGATGTTCTAATATCATTTCCAGCATTACATACTTGCCAAAGTTGAAAATATTCGGTTGATCGATATGCCGGATGGCGGTGGATGAAGTTAAAAAAGAAGTCGCTCTGAGGGCCAAGATGAATCGATACAGTGACAAACAAGCTTTATAATGATTTTAAAAGAACTGTAAGTTGTGGAAAATTACCCAGAATGCTTTGCTAGAGTACCCACCATGCATTGCAACAAGGAAAACCTGAAAAATCAGTGGTGTGGAGGGGACGGGAGAGTGGGGGAGGGTGGGGAGATGATGGCGAGAGTGGGGGGAAGGTGTGGAGTTGATGGAGAGTGGTGTAAGGTGTGGAGTGATGGAGAGTAGAGGAAGTGTGGGGAGGTGATGGAGATTAGAGGGAAGTGGGGTGTGTGATGGGAGAGTTGAGGGAGGTGGGGAGGTGATGGGAGAGTAGAGGAAGGGGAGGAGGTAATGGTGAGAGTGGGTGGAAGGTGTGGAGGTGATGGGAGATTAGAGGAAGGTGGGGAGGTGGTGGGAGACTAGAGGAAGGTGGGAGGTGATGGGAGAGTAGAGGAAGTGGGGTGGTGATGTGAGAGTTGAGGGAGGTGGGGAGGTGATGGGAGAGTAGAGAAGGTGGGGAGGTGATGGGGGAGTAGAGGGAGGTGGAGTGGTGATGGAGAGTAGAGGAAGATCGGGGGAGGTAATGGGAGAGTGGGGGAAGGTGTGGAGGTGATGGAAGATGGAGGAAGGTGGGGGGAAGGTCTGTGGAGGTGATGGGAGATTGGAGGAAGGTGGGGAGGTGATGGGAGAGTAGAGGAAGGCGAGGTGATGTGATTGTGATGTAGAGTCGACGGTGGTGGGGAGGTGATGGGAGAGTAGAGGAGCGGTGGGGAGGTGATTGTGAGAGTAGGGAGAGGTGGGGATGTGATGGCAGAGTAGGGGGAGTGATGGAGAGTGGGGAAGCTGTGGACGTGATGGGAGTGTCTGAGGGTGCGAGGTGATGGGAGAGTAGAGGGCAGTGTGGGGGACGGTGATGGAGAGTAGTGGAAGGTCGGGGAGCGGTGATGGGAGAGTAGATGGAAGGTGGGGAGGTGATGGGAGAGTAGTGGAAGGTGGGGACGGTGAGTGCGTAGTTGGAAGTGTGGGGAGATGGGGACGAGTAGAGGGAGGTGAGGTGGCAGAGTATAGGGATGGTGGGGGAGGTGATGGGAGAGTATAGGGAGGTTGGGAGAAGTGATGGGAGAGTGGGGAAGGTGATGGCGAGAGTGGGGGAAGGTATGGGAGAGTGGGAAGGTGGGGAGGTGATGGGAGAGTGGAGGAAAGTGTGAGGTGATGGAGTATTTGTTATATGTTAGGATGATGTGGT
>JAGWEN010000457.1:0-40000 GCA_018703685.1 Orius laevigatus
TTTCATTATTAGTTGCCAAGCTCGTTATTAATAGTGTGTTTCTCATTAAGGATATTTAAATATAATCTGGGAAGACTCTGATGATGTCATTTATTCGGTATTTAATATGAGTTATTGCCCATCTCTGAAAATGAGTTGGGAGTTATCTGATAAGAAGGAAATATTCGTTTTTTTGTCGAATCCTTTATACCTAGCTGGTCAATTTTTCTTCGAAAATTGAGGTTATTGACATAAAGATAAAAATCATGTTTTATAACCTGTAAGGAACCTCCTGCCTATTATTTAAAGTTTAGGCAATATTATAAAAGAAAGTTTAATCCAATATTATTAATACTAGCTGGTCAATTTTTCTTTAAAAATTGAAGTTATTGACAAAGAGATAAAAAGATAAAAATCATGTTTTATAACCTGTAAGGAACCTCCTGCCTATTATTTAAAGTTTAGGCAATATTATAAAATTTAATTCAATATTATTAATACTAGCTGGTCAATTTTTCTTCAAAAATTGAGGTTATTGATAAAGAGATAAAAAGATAAAAATCATGTTTTATAAGTTATAACCTGTGAGGATCCTCCCGCGTATTATTTAAAGTTTAGGCAATATTATAAAAGAATATTTAATCCAATATTATTAATACTAGCTGGTCAATTTTTCTTCAAAAAAAAAGACAAAAATCATGTTTTATAACCTGTAAGGAACCTTCTGCCTATTATTTAAAGTTTAGGCAATATTATAAAAGAAAAATTTAATCCAATATTATTAATATGACCTTGCTCTATGGAATTATTTCCAATTAAAACTAATTGTGGCTCTCATGTCAAGGAAACGTTTTTCAGAATAAAATGTAGGTATTTAAAATCTACTTTGTTATTTTGTCATTTAATAATCCACAACATTGTAACATTGAAAAAGAAGAATTATAAAAACAAGAGCTTTTTCAAAGGATGTGAATAATTTTATTTAATAAATAACTATGTATTGGACATTTTAAAAGAATAATTGGTTTTTACGTTAAATCGATGAGGCAGTGGATTTTTTAGGTTGGCACGACTGTTTTCCTTATAACCAGTGGTTTTATTTTTATAGAATTAAAAGAAAAATGAGCCTTTTATATCGGGACTGATTTGCGATTTACCAGAACCTTTTTTCCCGAAATAGCCCTCGCCATTCCGGTAGATCTTGAAACATCAATCCTAATATAAAAGCTGACTTTTAAATGATTTATACGCAGGAAGGAGTGTTTGGATTTTTTTAAAGATTATTTTAAAAGAAAAACTAAAAATAACTTTACGATCTTGGAAATGTTTATTGAAAAAACAAAACTTTAAAGATTAAAGAAAGATCGAAATGTCACAAAAAGACTCCTTGTTTTTCCTTGTGAGGTTATCCCACCTTAACCTGTCCATAGCGCCAAATAAATCAAGCTGTTTTAATTATTTTACGTTGACAAATGAAACTCCACAAAGTTTTAATTAGTTTTAACGCCCCAACTATTAAAATATTGATTAATGAATATATTCAAGGAATTCGGTGTTGTAAAAGGGACATGGATAGGATGAGGTGCCTGTATTACACGTCCTAATTAAGTGTATCTAATAGAATTTGATGGGAAAGGGCTGGTTAGGGGGGGCGTGTTCAGATTGATTACAAATCAGGTTCCCCAAGCGTGTAGCAGACTCGCTGGGGAGGTGGGGGTGGCGTGGGGAGGGGTTGGTTATTCGAGGGGAAGTTACGTACGACGAACTCCGGAGATGGCTAATGGATCTGTATGTGCTCACAACACTAGCATATGTACAACTATCTAATGTAAATTAATAGCATTAAGTCTGTTCGACCTCCAGCTCCCATAGGCGTAGCGGCTAACTTCATTATCACATATGGTCCCTATTATTAGGTTCCACGAAGCACCTCCCACCCAACCAGAGATTAAATTGCGTTAACATCTCAAAGTTATTAGCAAGGTTCCCTACGTAAATTCTAAGTTTGACAAATTCAACGGAAAGCCTTCTTCAAACCGCTATAAAAAATCAATAATTCTTGACACGAGGACATTTTTTGCCCCTTTCATTATCGGATTCTTCATAACGTTCTTCATCCAAAGGAGGTCCATTGTCTTTTTTTCTCATCCCCATTCGTTTTTGCCTGCATTTATTCTTAGATAAACGTTTGTACTTCGAGTACAAATATAGACAGGGCAGGGTTCCAATCGCGGAGAAAATTCCACTTTTTAAATGATAATTAAATTGCTTTCCGAACGTGTCTTCGCCTTCAGTCTAATATGCTCCATATCCGACTCTGGAATTTCAAAGGGGGGTACACTTTTTATCATTTTTCAGACCTATCGGACTGAATTCTAATCGACTTTTTTTCCGCTATTTATCCGTCTTCTAAGTACAGATATCGATCAACCTTTTTTCTTTTAAATATTAAACCCGAATGGGGAGAAACATTATTTTATTATGCCGTCGGAATAACTTGATTAATGGTTAAGTCGAACAAGGATCAATCAAACTAGTTGTATAAATCACCTATAAAAAGCGAGGATCGATATATTTAGATTTAGACGTCAAGGTAGGAATATGTCTTTATTGCAAGGAACCAAAATTAAAAAAATATCAACATAAAAAGTCATGACTTATGCCTTCTTTGAACATGTCTGGAAAAAAGGCTATTAAGGCCTTCGGCGCCATCAGCTTTTTAAACTTTTTCAATCATTTCGATAATTCGAGGGAATAATCACATTTTAAAGGGTCCTTTTCTTAATATCAAGGGAATAATCACATTCCTTTTCTTAATATCAAGGTAATAATCACATTCCTTTTCTTGAATTCGAGGGAATAATCACATTTTAAAGGGTCCTTTTCTTAATATCAAGGGAATAATCACATTCCTTTTCTTGAATTCGAGGGAATAATCACATTCCTTTTCTTGAATTCGAGGGAATAATCACATTCCTTTTCTTGAATTCGAGGGAATAATCACATTTTAAAGGGTCCTTTTCTTAATATCAAGGGAATAATCACATTCCTTTTCTTGAATTCGAGGGAATAATCACGTTTTAAAGGGTCCTTTTCTTAATATCAAGGGAATAATCACGTTTTAAAGGGTCCTTTTCTTAATATCAAGGGAATAATCACATTCCTTTTCTTGAATTCGAGGGAACAATCACACTTTAAAGGGTCCTTTTCTTAATATCAAGGGAATAATCACATTCCTTTTCTTGAATTCGAGGGAATAATCACGTTTTAAAGGGTCCTTTTCTTAATATCAAGGGAATAATCACATTCCTTTTCTTGAATTCGAGGGAACAATCACACTTTAAAGGGTCCTTTCTTAACTGGCGATGGTATATATCAAGGATCGCTATATTTAAAAAAAGATTTAAACGTCAAGGTAAGAATATGTCTTTATTGCAAGGAACAAAATAAAAATATCAACATAAAAAGTCATGACTTATTCCTTCTTTGAACATGTCTGGAAAAAATTCTATTAAGGCCTTCGGCGCCATCAACTTTTTAAACTTTTTCAACCATTTCGCCTTTAAAATAGCTTATTTATTAATTTTTTTTTTCCAAACATTTAAAATTATTCTCAAGAGTTCAAGATTATGATTTTCTTGTAATTGTTGAATTCAAGAAAAGGATACTTTAAGCTGTTATACTCTACAATTCAAGAAAACTGACCATTTTCAGTGTGATTATTCGCTCGAATTCAAGAAAAAAGGTCCTTTAAAATGTGATTTTTCGCTTAAAATAAGAGTATTAACCTTTTTCCGTTTTCCGAAGCTTTTGTTGACAATTATTCAGGCTAAAATTATTTCAATTATGTTAAAAAACAGAAAAATCAAGAGAGTGTAAAATAGAAACTTGGAGAAGGGTTGTTTTTTTGAGTTAACGTTTTAGCTGGGGAGATTTTAGAAAAGGGAAAAAGTACGTAGGTAGCCTCATTAACACGCCACGGAAACAAAACGCGGTGAAATAAAAAAAACGTAAAGAGGGGGTGGGATGAGAGATTAGTCCTTAGGGTCTCTCGTCATAAGCCTGACTGCCTATTGTTACTTATTTCTTTCTATATTCCAATCCCACCCCCTTCCCTTCCTTTTTCCATTCTCACTTAGAAGAGTGGAAAACTATCGAGCGGTTCAAGACCCCTTGGAACCTCTGAGGGGGGGTTCTAATGGTTTAGACTCTCGACTAAAAAACCCAAACCCTTATCCCTCACATACAATCATTACGCAAGGCTTTCCCCCACAACATTTTTTCCCTTTGTTTTTTAAAAACTGAATGCCGAACTGGTCATTAATTAACTTTATTAAGCATGTCACACCACTTGAAAACCCACCGGGCCGTTTTTTCGCCCGCGTTATTTACAAATCAAAACACTTTTAGTCCTCAAGTTTTTTATATAAAAGAGGGCCTTTTTTTGTTCTTCAAGTGCCATTTTATATTGTAGACCGTACAAAATATTTACGATTCCTTTTTCAAAGACTTCAATTGTTTTTAAAATCGTTTTGTTAACTATTTTTAGTCGTCAACAATTAATTTTTTGCCATTGAAGTCTGATATTTCACTAGAATTTAAGAAAAGGATCCTTTAAAGTGTGATTATTCCCTCGAATTCAAGAAAAGGAATGTGATTATTCCCTTGATATTAAGAAAAGGACCCTTCAAAATGTGATTATTCCCTCGAATTCAAGAAAAGGATCCTTCAAATAGTTTGATTATTCAATTTAAGAAAAGAATTCGCTTTGAAATATGAGTTTTTAATTTTTATTTTTTATTTTTTTCAGGTGAGTTGAAATTTTACGCTCTTTTCTAGCGTGAGTAAAATTTAATTATTTTTTAACCTTAATGTACATCCTAATTTCGTTTATCGCCTTTTGTTCCCCACCTCGTTATCAAACGGAAAAATCTTAGAAAAAAAAAGGTGAAATCTTTCAAGGATTTCCTCCCTTGAAAAAAGTCTAAAAAGTAAACTAAAGATGAATATCTCGAGATAATCTCTTGGCGAAACTAACAGGTGTGGATAGTGGCTTAAAAAAATATAAAAATAATGATTTAATACGAACCCACCAAGGCATAAAACGAAAAAATTACAATAAGAAAATTAAAGAAATCAGAAAAAGCACACTTTGAAAATATGTTTTTCCTCATCTTTAATTCATTTCATTAAAATTAATGAATAGTCTTCAAAACCCCCCTCCTGAGACGATTCTATTACAATTTTAGACGATTTTTTCAACCACAATGGGAGAATTTTTTTTTCCTTAAAAACATTTTGTCATCGTTTTCCCACTAAATCTATAATTTAGGCAAAGAAAAAGAATTGAAATAAAAGTTAACGGATCAGCCTTATTTTGAATAATACGTCTAATTACTAGGGTGGAAAACAATGAATAACGTATCTGTTATTGAAACAAACATTCCAATTTTATTTTACTTTTTTTTTTTCCTCTCGTATTTTTTCTAACACCCTACCAGAATATAATATTCATGGATATTCCAGCAGGGCACCCGCCTGTCAAACCTCGTAACAATGTTTAATTTTCATTCAAATAAAAAACAAATATTTAACACCAGACCGTTTCATTGTTAGTTTAGAACGTCCATTGTTGGAAAAGGTTTTTGTATGTCTTGAAGTTGTGTTAGTTTATCAGCCTAAAAACAGACTTTGTGGCTGATGGTGTCTGGAGCTACTTTTGAGAAAAAACTTCCTCAGAAATTTTAACATTCAGAACCAATTCTTTAATCAGGATCCTAAATTTGATCAAAAATTGCAATTAAAGGGGTCCTTATAGGGGAATAATCACATTTTACAGGGTCCTTTTCTTAATATCAGGGGAATAATCACATTCCTTTTCTTGAATTTGAGGGAATAATCACACTTAAAAGGGTCCTTTTCTTAATACCAAGGGAATAATCACATTCCTTTTCTTGAATTCGAGGGAATAATCACATTTTAAAGGGTCCTTTTCTTAATATCAAGGGAATAATCACATTTTAAAGGGTCCTTTTATTAATATCAAGGGAATAATCACATTCCTTTTCTTGAATTCGAGGGACAAATCACATTTTAAAGGGTCCTTTTCTTATTATAAAGGGAATAATCACATTCCTTTTCTTGAATTCGAGGGAATAATCACACTTTAAAGGGTCCTTTTCTTAATATCAAGGGAATAATCACATTCCTTTTTTTGAATTCGAGGGAATAATCACACTTTAAAGGGTCCTTTTCTTGAATTCGAGGGAATAATCACATTTTAAAGGGTCCTTTTCTTAATATCAAGGGAATAATCACATTCCTTTTCTTGAATTCGAGAGAATAATCACATTTAAAAGGTCCTTTTCTTAATATTAAGGGAATAATTACATTCCTTTTCTTGAATTCGAGGGAATAATCCCACTTAAAAGGTTATTAGGTAGATTTCTTTCAGAAAATCTACCTATTGCAATGGGGGCAGTAGTCTCAGATTCAAAAATTTTTGTGATAGGTTTTCATTTCAGACCCCCTGGACCCCCAAACCACCATCAACTCAAAAGTTTATATATATATATATATATATATATATATATATATATATATATATATATATATATATATATATATATATATATATATATATATATATATATATGTATGTATATATATATATATGTATATATTCGCACGATAACTTGAGTAATTTTTACTTGACGACCATGAAATTCGGTATTTAGGGCTTTTAAACTAATAGAATTTATGAGTTCGTTAACGGCTGAAATCGGACCAGCGGTTTTGGTACTTTACTTAGGGCCTAACCTGCGAATCTCGCAAACCGTTCATCCAATCGCTTTCAAACTTAAAAGTGATGTTATGGGGATGGCTAAGAAAGATTTAAAGTTGGTTTGGATCAGCTGGGTGCAATAGATTTGATCCTAGGTAAAAAATAATTTTTTTGAATTTTTACCGGGAAACAGATGATTTTTTTTTTCTTCGAATTATAGAATGTTCTAGATCTAACCATCTGAAAGAAATCTACCTCTTTAGTCCTGCTGCCGCGGGACTCATTTTTTTTTCTTGAATTTAAGCGAGTAATCACACTTTGAGGGACCTTTTTCCCAAATTCCATCCAACTTGTGGGCCATAAAATCAAGCATTATTTACATTATCCAAAAAGATACTTCCATGTCGCATCGTGATCATAAATTCACATCTCATACGATTATAATGCATAAAATGTGTGGCTCCAGTGGCAGCCCTTCCCACGACCCATTTAGATGCATAAAAAGGGGTGAAGTTCCCATTATTTTCTAAACATACTCCATTCATACAAATGGAAAAATATAAAAAGGAGTATCGAATATACTAAATTACTCTCGTATTTCACTTTGTTCAAATCATACTTTTTGACAGTAAAATATTTTTTCCCCGTGTGGTCCTTTTTAATAAAACAATCATGCGGATGATTCATGATGCTGTAAAAGGAAAAAGATGCGGGCGTCATTAATAAAACATTTTTTTTTTAATTTATTTTATTACCGAGACCCGTTTCAAATGCCACTAAGAAGTAAATTTAAATAGAAAATAATTTTAGCGGATTTCCGGAGGAAAGCAGGCTATTGGGGCCGGCCTCACGGCGGCTTTCGGCTTAGAGGCTTATATATTCATAATCAGGACGATCTCCTGAACACGAAAATATAGGTCACTCCAAACCTGGGGATATATATATATATATATATATATATATATATATATATATATATATATATATATATATATATATATATATATATATATATATATGTATATATATATGTATATATATTTTGTTTTGTTTTACCGGGTAGAAGCCTATTGAAAATGGCTTGAATCGAGAAAGCGGTTCTGGTACTTCGCTTAGGGCATAAAGGGCATTTTCGTGATTTTCCCGGAACCTGAAGGTTTGAGATGGTTGAAAATCGTGACGGGAATGTCCTAGGGGCCGAGAATCATAGTTAATAGCAGTTCAAATTTCAAAATCGGTTCTGGGACTTGTCTATTTAAAAAATATCATGGTAAGTCTTTTTTTCCTAATCCTTTATAGGGAGGGGTGGTTATTAATCAAATCTCACTCCCCTCGCGAAGCCACACCATTCACCGCTACCTATTTCTGGTATAAATGAGAAATATGCCTCCCTCATAATATCGAGGAGTCGTCTAGTAGAAAAACCTGGGGAATTCAAATATGAGCCCGGCGTCGCACTTTCGAATATGTGATGGAAAGGAATATTAAGACCCCCCCTCCCCCCCCCTTTCTATCATGTGCGACTCACGTGAAATTTACATACGGACATTAATTCCAGGATGAAAATTTTTCTCCCGACGAATTCAACCACCTCCCCCGGATAAGACTCCTCATATCAATTGATCGCTATTCCATCTCGCTTTTTTTAACAATTCCCAACACGAAGATATTCCTCTGACCTCATTTCACAGACACCGACAATTATGATCTCCACCAATTGTTAATATGACGCAATACTTGGCTTGTAATTGAAATTATCTCATTCATTTATCACAAAACTTGGGACTGTGTCGAAGGAGGGAGATGTGGAAACTGTTTCAATTGAAATATTATCTTTCCATACAATGGCTTATACGTTTTATCTCTCACAGTATATTTACGACAAATATCTCTTAATATCTTTCCTTTTTTTTTCTTTAAAATATGCAAATTGAAGAGCCTTGGAAACAAATTGAATCCCTCCCCACCCCCCAAAACTTATAAAACAAAAATTCACAAAACAGTTTTCAGGATTTTTCATTATCCAGTAACTTAGGTACTTCTCATTGCTTCAGTACCCTAGGGAAATTTGGATAATCGACTTTAGAATGTGATTATTTACTTCGTTTTAAGAAAAGGTCCTTTCAATATGTGATTATTGGTCTGGAATTTGGGGGAAAAAACCCATTTTAGTGTGATAAATTCTGTAATGTCAAAACGCTTTAAATCAAGAAACTGACTTATCAATGTGTGAATATTTGCTTAAATTCAAGAAATATGCCCTTTAAAAGTGTGATTATTTGCTTGAATTCAAGAAATGGACCTTTAGTGGTGTGATAATTCGATTATAATCAGGAAAAATAACTTTTAAAGATTGTTTATTTGCTTAAATTCAAGAAAAAGGCCCTTTAAAAGTGTGATTATTTGCTTGTAATCAAGAAAAATACCCTTTAAAGTTTGTTTATTTGCTTAAATTCAAGAAAAAGGCCCTTTAAAAGTGTGATTATTTGCTTATAATCAAGAAAAATACCCTTTAAAGTTTGTTTATTTGCTTAAATTCAAGAAAAAAAGCCCTTCAAAATATGATAATTTCCTTGAATTCAAGAAATAGGACCTTTAGTGGTGTGATTATTCGCTGATAATCAAGAAAAATACCCTTTAAAGTCTGTTTATTTGCTTAAATTCAAGAAAAGGACCTTAAAAAGTGTGATTATTTGCTTGAATAAAAGAAAAGGAACCTTTGAGTAGTGATTATTTCCTTAAATTCAAGAAAACGACGAAAAGTTTAGGATCTTCTTAGGCGCTTTTCAGCTGAAAATAACTAATATTGCGGTGTAAAACTTCAATTTTTAACTATAAATCTAAATGCCTACGTGAATCCCACTTATTTTATAAGTGAGATAAAATTAGAATCTGGAGGCGTAGGAAATTTACAATAAGAACAATTGCACAAGGCCGTAACCAATTTTATAAACCTCCCCTCCACCTCCCCTTTTCGCCATCTCTTATTAAAATTAACGAGTTTCAGTGTGGGCCGTCTTTAATTCGTATCAGAAATAAGGAAACTCTATTTGTGTGCGTGTCTTTATAGTCCCGACAGAAAAATAGAACGAAAAAAAAAGGAGAAAAAAAAATAACGCACCGTGAAGAGTCCATCTACTTCCTTATTATATCTTTAATAATGGCGCCACAAAATAACGTCTCAAAACGAACATTTTCCCACACTTCAACACGTCCTCTTTTTGTTCTGAGATCTTCCTCATAAAAGGAGGCCAAAGTTGTCAATCATTGAAGGGGTCAGGGCGTGTATAAACACTGTCCCATCCCCTCGATGACAACCCTATGCTTTATTCAACCCGAGCTCGATTATCAGAAAAAATCTCCTGCGAAGAAAAAAAGGTCATGAAATATGTATTGTCCTACCTTAGATTTCGACCCTCTCGTATTATAAATCCTTCATATCCTCAAAATATGTTAAACTCTTAAAAAAGGAGGAGTAACCTTAAAACTCTAACCTAATCTGTAAAAGGAGCCGGCGTGATCTTTGATTGGCTTATAGGTTTTCGTTGAATTATAAATCTATCCAATGTTTATTTGAAGAGAGAATGTATCTTTCTATATTCTATATGTTTGAGGGTGGAAAAAAAGGGTGACGTAATGCATTTCGGCCCTCGCGTCCAATATAATATATCCCGCGGCTATAAAAAATGACATCCAATTAAAGCGTACACAGTGACAGATCCCCAGGGAGAGCTCGGGAAACTTCCTATCTCACCATCCCCTTTTCAGACAGAAAATTTCGGACTTGTAATTCAAGTTCGAACGTTGAATAATGAACATTTGAGGGTTAAATTTTCAAAATTTTTATCCTGGAAAATAATAAAAGCGATCAATCTCGGGATTTTGAGGTGTTGAGATATGGTTCGAAACTGATATTAAGAAAAGGACCCTTTAAAGTGTGATTATTCCCTTGATATTAAGAAAAGGACCCTTTAAAGTGTGATTATTCCCTCGAATTCAAGAAAAGGAATGTGATTATTCCCTTCATATTAAGAAAAGGACCCTTTAAAGGGTGATTATTCCCTCGAATTCAAGAAAAGGAATGTGATTATTCCCTTGATATTATGAAAAGGACCCTTTAAAAGTGTGATTATTCCCTCGAATTCAAGAAAAGGAATGTGATTATTCCCTTGATATTAAGAAAAGGACCCTTTAAAGTGTGATTATTCCCTCGAATTCAAGAAAAGGAATGTGATTATTCCCTTTATGTTATGAAAAGGACCCTTTAAAGTTTGATTATTCCCTCGAATTCAAGAAAAGTAATGTGATTATTCCCTTGATATTAAGAAAAGGTCCCTTCAAAATGTGATTATTCCCTCGAATTCAAGAAAAGGCATGTGATTATTCCCTTGATATCAAGAAAAGGACCCTTTAAAATGTGATTATTCCCTCGAATTCAAGAAAAGGAATGTGATTATTCCCTTGATATTAAGAAAAGGACACTTTAAAGTGTGATTGTTCCCTCGAATTCAAGAAAAGGAATGTGAACTTCCTATCTCACCATCCGCCCCTTTTCAGACAGAAAATTTCGGACTTATTCGAGTTCAAACGTTGAATAATGAACATTTTTGGGTTAAATTTTCAAATTTTTTTATCCTGGAAAACAATAAAAGCGATCAATCTCGGGATTTTGAGGTATAGAGATTGAAATCGTATTTCATGGTTCGAAACTAATTAATTCGAATTGTTGATGTGATTAGAGGACACGAAATGGTTAAAATTGATTTATTTTTGCTTTTTTCGGGTTCCATTGAAAGAATACAAAAAGAGGGCAAAGACTACTGTTATTGGCGGACATGTATCAACCCGGTGATTGAATAGGAGCAATTCTCTTTCCCGAAAGCGCGCATATACGGTGATTTATCTATACTAATTATAAAGGGTCTCCGGGAACCGCCCGCTCATATTTGGTACATTAATTTTGAATTATTAGTAACATATCCAGAGCGGGGGTCATTAATTCAGGAGCGGCGGATTGAGGACCTCCCCGCCTGAGTGGAAAGGGGCCGGGCGGGGGCGTCCGCGATGTACCCACGCCGCTAATATCGGGAGGCCAAATGTCCGTGGCCGTCACGCACAAGTGAACTTGAATAAACTCGGGCGTCTGCTGTTATTATTCCGGAGTATGTTTTTCAAAAACCTCCCTTGTTTTCTAGTGTCCACATCGTTAGCGACCGATAATAAAACCGAATATCAATGTATTTCTTTTTCTTTTTTTTGTGCCGTTTAAAGTTCACCCTAGCATTTAGGTTCAGTTATTTCACTAAAGTTTCTCGGACATTTTTTCGATCTTCAGGATGATTTTTGATTGTAAAATAACTTTCTTTTCAAAATAATATTATTCCCATGATTAAGAGCCATGATGAAGAAATGAAGGGTCCATTTCTATTAGAAAGAAATGCTCCTTTTCTTGAAGACAAGATGATTGTTTTTCTTGAAGAAAGGAAGATTAGGTTTTCTTGAAAAGAAGGTTACTTTTCTTTAAAAAAGAAATGATCCTTTTCTTGATGACAGAAAGAGCCCTATTCTTAAAAAAAGAAGGGTCCACTTCTTGAAGAAAAGAAGGGTCCTATTCTTGAATGAAGAAAAGAAGGGTCCTATTCTTGAATGAAGAAAAGAAGGGTCCTTTTCTTGAATGAAGAAAAGAAGGGTCCTTTTCTTGAATGAAGAAAAGGAGGGTCCTTTTCTTGAAGAAAAGAAGGGTCCTTTTCTTGAAAAAAAAGAAGGCTCCTTTTCTTGAAGAAAAGAAGGGTCCTTTCCTTGAAGAAAAGAAGGGTCCTTTTCCTGAAGGAATTAAGGGTCCTTTTCTTGAAGGAATTAAGGGTCCTTTTCTTGAAGAAAGGAAGATTAGGTTTTCTTGAAAAAAAAAAAAAAAAAGAAGGTTACTTTTCTTTAAAAAAGAAATGATCCTTTTCTTGATGACAGAAAGAGCCCTATTCTTAAAAAAAGAAGGGTCCACTTCTTGAAGAAAAGAAGGATCCTATTCTTGAATGAAGAAAAGAATAGTCCTTTTCTTGAATGAAGAAAAGAAGGGTCCTTTTCTTGAATGAAGAAAACTAGGGTCCTTTTCTTGAAGAAAAGAAGGTTCCTTTTCTTGAAGAAAAGAAGGTTCCTTTTCTTGAAAAAAAGAAGGGTCCTTTTCGTGAAGAAAAGAAGGGTCCTTTTCTTGAAGAAAAGAAGGGTCCTTTCCTTAAAGAAAAGAAGGGTCCTTTTCCTGAAGGAATTAAGGGTCCTTTTCTTGAAGGAATTAAGGGTCCTTTTCTTGAAGAAAGGAAGATTAGGTTTTCTTGAAAAGGTTACTTTTCTTTAAGAAAGAAATGATCCTTTTCTTGATGACAGAAAGAGCCCTATTCTTAAAAAAAGAAGGGTCCACTTCTTGAAGAAAAGAAGGGTCCTTTTCGTGAAGAAAAGAAGGGTCCTTTTCGTGAAGAAAAGAAGGGTCCTTTTCGTGAAGAAAAGAAGGGTCCTTTCCTTGAAGAAAAGAAGGGTCCTTTCCTTGAAGAAAGGAAGGGTACTTTTCTTGAAGAAAGGAAGGGTCCTTTTCTTGAAGAAATGAACGGTCCTTTTCTTGAAGAAAGGAAGGGTCCTTTTCCTGAAGAAAAGAAGGGTCCTTTTCCTGAAGAAAAGAAGGGTCCTTTTCCTGAAGAAAAGAAGGGTCCTTTTCCTGAAGAAAAGAAGGGTCCTTTTCCTGAAGAAAAGAAGGGTCCTTTTCCTGAAGAAAAGAAGGGTCCTTTTCTTGAAGAAAAGAAGGGTCCTTTTCTTCAACATTTTTTCCTAATTTTGAGGGCAGAAATGGTCCTCTTCTTATCTTAAAGAAAGACACTCTTTCTTCATGAAGAGGACTCCTCGCTTAAATATAATAAAAGGGCCCTTCCTTTCTTTAAGAAAAGTAACCATCATTTCTTTTAACTATAAAGACACATTTAAAGGACCTATTTGCTAGAATTCAAGATAATTACCTTTCCTTTCAGAATTCAAAAATAGGATTCATCAAAGTGTGATTATTCGCTTTTGTATTAAAAAAAGACTCTTTAATATAATAATATTTATTGTCGCGTGTTTTTTGTTCAATATTAATAGTAAATCTCAGTAAAAAATGGGTTTTGAAAATTGTTAGAGCACTTATTTGTCATAAAGGTGAATAAAATAAAAGGGAATGGAGTGGAGGTGCTATAAAAAAAAGAGGGTTTGTAAATACTCGCGGGAGAGGCTCGCATGTGTGAGACCGGGAGGGGGGTCGCTGTTAAATGTTGTTTAACAAGCTTCCACTCGTCACCGATGACCAATTAATTAACGATGAGGTCAAGTTGTTCGTCATTAGCGGTAAAAACGAAAGGCAATTAGCCTCCCCGTCGATGAGGATCCCTCTAATTTACAATAACCGATCCCCTTTTTTCGTTTATTTAAAAAAAAGGAAGAGAAAAAATGTTGTCGAGAAGAAACTGCGAGCGTTTTTATAGCCCAGGTGGAGTTACTTTGTGCAGTTAAAACGAAACGAGATCCGTTGAAATGATAAAATTTCATTGCCTTAACATAAAGTGCAAGTTTCCGGGTTTTGTGTTGACGAGACTTCTCAAAGTCGCCCTGAGAGGTAATGGAAGTTTTAATAGCTCACTCCCTTCTTTTTCGACGTCTAAAACTATTTTATGACATAACTTTTTAAAAATTGAAAATTATGTTTACACGCATAGATTGTCAAAGATGCCTACTTCGACGAGCAAACTCAATCCTATTCCAAGCCCCAGACTTACGTACACATGTTTGCCCTTACGTTTCGGGTTACCTACTGCCTGTTTCTGACGATATACATTCTACCAATCAGATTTCCGACTGTTTGCCCCCTACAAACATCAACCGCTCTCCTCTCCCTTGGGGAGGATTTCTCTTAGTCCTCTTATTAGAAGGAACCGAGATAGTGGCTTTCCAGCTTACACTATCAATAATTAAAAATCGAAATTCGAACAAATTTTTTTTTCAATTTTTACATGCAAAAATTATAGGATCGTTCGCTTTGGTTCAAGAAAAGGGCCAATCGAAGTTATAAAAGTAATATTCACTTAAATTCAAGAAAGAAAGGAAAAAAAAATCAATGGAAAGACTTGTTAGCTTGAATTCAAGAAAAGAACTCTTTCTTAAGAATTTGTTTGAATTCAAGAAAAGGTCTCTTTCTTAATGATTATTCGCTGGAATTCAAGAAAAGGTCTCTTTCTTAAGGATTATTCGCTTGAATTCAAGAAAAGGACTCTTTCTTAATGATTATTCGCTTGAATTCAAGAAAAGGACTCTTTCTTAATGATTATTCGCTTGAATTCAAGAAAAGGACTCTTTCTTAATGATTATTCGCTTGAAATCAAGAAGATAATTCTTTCTTAATCATCATTTGCTTGAATTTAAGAAAATGACCCTTTAAAATTTGCTTTTTCACCAAGGCAATGAAAAATAAATTAGATGTTGCATTTTTTTCGTTTCTTAGCAGCTTCCAATGTCTAGAGCTATATAAAAGAAATGATTTTTCCTTACCAAGAATTATTATTTATAAGATGAATGCTCCAAATCATATTATAATCAATTTAAAGTGTTCGTTAGGGCGCTATTCATCTCTTTATATATAACCAAGTAAAGGATGTACAATGGAAAGGAAGAGCCGGAGGAACCCAGGGCGAAGTAATTGAGTTATTGAAATGAAAACTGGCAATAAATCCAAGAGAGGAGTTTAACAATTTATAATATTCAATCACGTTGGACAAACAATTTTTTTTCTCTCTCTTTTTCCCTCCGCCCCTGGATTTGTTTTTTTGCCCTGGGACAAATCTGTAATGTTTATACTGGGGCTGAGGTTATTGTTAACGTATCAAAACAGTTTTTCCCATCCCCTTCTCGCTTTGATTCCGTTATATATATTTTTTTGCTTGTCAGGGAGAGGGAAAGAAAAAAAATTAAAAAAGGCAATTCGTAAATCTTGTCTGTTCTTTGTATTTATTAAAAAAGAATTTTTTTTTTCTGAATTTAATTGAAATCTTACGCGCGGCTGGACACGCCTAAAACGTTAAAACGTCAAAAGTTTATTTTTTAAAACAATTGTCTTTATTGTGAATTTTAATTGTTTCTTTTAAAAAAATTGTTGACCTTTTGGAAAAATTGAACTTATATTTTATTCATTAAAATATTTTATTTTAATTATATGATTTAAATACAAAAGGGAGTCAAAATGTCAAAAAATGTGTTTGGGTTTTTTTTTCGTTGGTGAATGGGAAAACGAGGTGACGAGAAGGAAAAGAGGGTTGTTTTTGGGGGTGGGTTACAAACAAGCCCACTTTAACGCTGTCTTCAAAAAGGCCGCTTTTCCGAGCCACCCCTTTCAACCCGTTTAATGTACACTCTAATCCTAACCCCAAGAGGTAAGAAACCCTAATTTCCCGACCCCTCTTTTTTTTACTCTTTCATAGGATTTAACTGATTTTAGTTGTGTAATCGTTAGTTTTCTTCATTGTTTAAAGGGGGATTTGGAATCCGTGCCTATGTTCTATTTCGGACGTTGATTGCATGCACGTTCACTAATTGGTCGCCAATCCAGAACTATAATTCAGGAGTATAATGAGTCAATAGAATAGTGAAATGGGAAAGGGAGTAGGTGAAGAGACCAATAATGCAGGTTCGGTGAGGTTTGGGGAAATGGCAGAAGCCCTAATAATCAACACTCCCCCGGTCCGACAAACATCGAGAGACAGAAAGCGCCTCTTCCCTCCCCCCGACGTTTCTCTCCATCATTGACTCAGCTAGTTTACGGCTGACAAACATAAACATACGTACACGTCCCCTTTCCGTACACAAGGGAGCAGACAAATAGGAGAGCCAATCCTCTAATCTGCCTCGGATATGTGGGAGAATGTGTGAGTGCTGCATTGTCACCGCCTCTTCCAACCCTCACCGACTTGCATATAATGCAATCAAACAATACCTTAACCGTACAACGCCACCCTACCCAACTATTGTCTCATCTAACGCACATCCCTATCATCAAACTTCCATAATTAATGTTCACGTATCATTAAAATATTATCGATCCTTAATGGTTCTACACTCGAAATCATGAATCAGACTGACAATACAGTCCACTTTGAGCTAGAACGAAAAAATCCATCTCGAATTCTTATATTTTGGTCTAAATGACAAAACATCTCATTAACACAAGAAGGGGAGAAGAAACGTGCCAAAATTGCTCCAGTGAACATGTATATATACTATTATATATTATATATATCGTGACATATATATGTGGAATCAGGTAAACGACTATCACAGAGTCAGGAGGTAAACGACTGTCACAGAGTCAGGAGCAGCTATCGCTACTATCTAACAGATCCTCAGTGATTCACCCTGAGATCAGAGAGAGAAAAGGACTGGGGGACTAGGATGCCCGCCCCTATACGGGCAGTCTTCTTTCTGCTCTCTCGAGGGACACTTGGCCTTGTAAAGCCAGAGAGCCTAGGGTGTCTCACGTAGCGAATCGCGTGTGCCTTATTCTGAGATGGTTCATAGTTTGATGTTTATCATTAATTATCGTGTGTTCGAGGAGGGGGAGATACCCCCTCCAATGTATATATATGTATGTGGAATCAGGAACGACTATCACAGAGTCAGGAGCAACTATCGCTACTATCTAACTGATCCTCAGCGATTCACTCTGAGAGGCAGAGAGAGGGGGACTGGGGGACTTATATATATTTGTGATCCCCAGAGCTCCCTGATCACGAATATATAAGCCTCTAGCCTGGGAGCCTCCGTGACGACCACCTCTACTTTCCCACGGAAATCCGCTAAAAGAAGGAAGGAGAAGAATGGAGAAGAAGGAACAGCAAGAAGACGTCAAAAGTCGTATATCAGGAAACGACCAGAAAATTCTATGACGTCAACCCAATTAAATACTTGAACATATATTTATTTGTCAAAAACTGTCCAACTTTCTCACATTCGTATGTCTTTATTGGTCATTAGTTTAGGCAGGAAGTTAATATTTTCGAAATGCAGACATATCGTGTTGAAGAGCCTCGCCCCGGGCTATTTCCGAAGAAAACGAAAGGTCTTTTGAAAATAAATGAAGCCCGTCTATTTTTTAAACCTAATTATTAAACTCGATGTGAATTTCCAATTATTTCGTTTTAAAACCTAACAAATGAAGCGGTAACAGGAGAGGCGGGGAAGTTCGCTCCCATGGGAATCCTCAACGTGCAACATTAATTGCACATTTTACATCAATGGGACAAGAGTCAATTTCTCAATCCATTACACAGTCACCAATTTTTTACCCCAAACAAAATTTTTTTTTCAATTGATTTGAAAATTTTCAATTTATTCCTTTTTTATGGTTTCTAATAACATATGAATTTCCATTCAATTTGGACAGCAATTACGATACAATTTATAGTTCGAAAATCAATTAAAACTCGTAGGAGGGAAGTAGTTATCTGAAAATTTCGCATGAGGAAACATGGAACAATAACATTTGAGCGAGCAGGCTTTTGTAAAGTGTTGGCTGCTCCCTCAGCTTCGGCTCAAGAGAAACCGACCTCAAAACTTCATTTTATATCCCAACACTCGCTCCGTTAAAGTTCTACTCGAGCGGCGAATGTCAGAAACTTTAATTCTTATTATATTTTATTCGTTTCAATTGATTTTTATTGAAAGTTCACCGCACTTGCCCCTTTTACATGTTCAATTGAGTTCAATTTAACAAATAATTAATCACTTAATGTGTTCGTAATAAATCAAAAATTTCTTCTTTTTTTATAAAGTGCGCACACGGATAAAAATACGAATTTACGCAATTTCGATAACAAAGTCGTTTATGGATTCATTATTGGAGTAGTTCCAAATCATTAAAACTTCTGGTAGAGCAAATCAACGAACCTCCCTTAGGACTAGAAGACACTACAGAAAGATGAGGTTTTTTCATCAACTGCGTTTTTCATCTTCCTGTGGACCGATCTACTTGAAATTTGTAGGGCCTCTTCTTATTATATGACAGAAGATCTGTGCCAAATTTCAAGACGATTGGTCAACATGGAGCTGAGAAAAATGTCCTTTACGAGTGTAGATTCTACTAATGAAAGATATTGAGTTTTCTCAGCTTCCTGTTTACCGATCGACTTGAAATTTGTAGGGATTATTCTTATTATATGAGAGAAGATCTGTACCAAATTTCAAGTAGATTGGTCAACATTGAGCTGAGAAAACGCAATGTCCTTTACGAGTGTAGATTCTACTATTGAAAGATATTGAGTTTCCTCAGCCTCATGTGGACCGATCTACTTGAAATTGGTAGGGCTTCTTCTTACCATATGACAGAAGATCTGTGCCAAATTTCAAGTTGATTGGTCAACATGGAGCTGAGAAAACGCCATGTCCTTTACGAGTGTAGATTCTACTAATGAAAGAGATTGAGTTTTCTCAGCTTCCTGTTTACCGATCGACTTGAAATTTTAAGGGCTATTTCTCATCACATTAAAGAAGATCTGGGCAAATTTTCAACTCGATGGGTCAATATGGAGCTGAGAAAACGCAATGTCCTTTACGAGTGTAGATTCTACTAATGAAAGATATTGAGTTTTCTCAGCTTCCTGTTTACCGATCGACTTGAAATTTGTAGGGATTATTCTTATTATATGAGAGAAGATCTGTACCAAATTTCAAGCAGATTGGTCAACATTGAGCTGAGAAAACGCCATGTCCTTTAAGAGTGTAGATTCTACTAATGAAAGATATTGAGTTTCCTCAGCTCCCTGTTGACCGATCTACTTGAAATTTGTAGGGCTTCTTCTTATCATATGACAGAAGATCTGTGCCAAATTTCAAGTTGATTGGTCAATATGGAGCTGAGAAAACGCAATGTCCTTAACGAGTATAGATTCTATTAATGAAAGATATAGAGTTTCCTCAGCTTCCTGTTGACCGATTGACTTGAAATTTTAAGGGCTATTTCTCATCACATTAAAGAACATCTGAGCAAATTTTTAAATCGATTGCTTTTTAGGCAGCTGAGAAAACGCAACTTTCATCCTTACTACCCTAACATTGGACTGTACAATGCCTCCTCAAAGGCCACGAAAAGAGAAAGAAAGCTCAATTTAAAATGGTCGGACAAAAAAGATGAATTTGCAATTGTAAAATAACATTTTTTTGAGTAGATTCGCATCAATTCCTCCTTCTATCCCGTAGAGGGAAAAGGCAGGCGCATCTCAATAATGCATAGCCTTGTATCCAACTTTATACATATGTTAACAAACTGAAGGGGCCTGAGGGTGCGAGGGGGGCGGTGGTGGAGGGCAGGGGAGGTCGCAATCGCGTATACCGGGGGATCCCTCGCCGCCCCCCTTCCTTTATCAGTCTTCCTCACTCAATCCTCCCTACTCTGTTTGATGTTTAATTAATGTATAATGTCGTTAGACGAATCGATATAAAAGGGGAAGAGCAAAATAGTTTTTGAATGTTATTCTATAAATTTTTTTCCCTAAAAGAGTGGCATAGGGAGGGAAAAAAAAAGGGAAGTTTTTTTCACGGAGTCAATTTGTCCGTTGTTGATTCGAAAAACACTTCCTTTCCTTTGCCCAATTTAACTTTTAAAACATTCCCCAAAATAAATATACCAACATTTTCTCCCTTTCGCCATTTTAAATCCAACACTCCCTTTGCTGGAAAACCTTCCATTTTGAACGTAACCCGTTTTACTTCGTCCCAATATGATTTTCCACTGTGCCATACATGTTAAATTTCAATCATCCGCATCGTTTCCAGCCCCCAGTAATAAAATTATCTTGGACCCGTTAGGAAGCTCGCGGTATAAAAAAAAAAAGGTTTTTTTTTTTAAAAAAAGAAAGGGCCTGACAAACCCCTCCGGTCTACGTTTGTAAATAACGAAATTGCCAATAGATTGCGTTTTTCATTTCCAACTCGATGCTCATCGAAAAAAAAAAGTATAGAAAGGGGGAAAAACGAGGGGGGGGGGAAGGGGCGAAACAAAATATGGAACATTTATATGTATACGTGCTTTCTCCTCTCTGAATAGAAATATTCGTTGTTCCTTTTATCGAGCACTTTTGAATAAAGTGATCTGAGACGTGTGTTTTGTACTGTGTATATCCACTATACTTTTCCATATCCTTTATTTTTATTCAGGCAATTAGTTTCCTTGATCCTGTTCTAAGATTCTTCAATTTGAGATTCTTTGTGGTCTTAATTTACCAGGGGGATCAGTACAATGTTTTGACTGTCCAGTGATGCTATTGTCGAGAGGGATTCTCCAAGGGGGTATCCTGTTGCCAATCTTCTTCACGCTTTTTCTTTCCAATTTTGAGCAGTTTTTAAGGGAACCATCAAAAATCGACTTACAGATGTGTTCTTTTTGCAGACAATTTACCAAAGAAAAAAAAATCCTTTTCCCGGAAATGAACGGAAACCTTTTGCGTCACGGTGGGAGGGGAAAGTGGGATTTCGGTCGATAATATTTAATGACATGGGGAGCATTAATTATACATGAAAGTTTGATGATAGGGGAGAAAATCTATACGTTATGAAGGCGAGAAGGGGTTCCGGGGGGTTCTGGGGGATAAAAGGATAAAACATAGTTTTGACAACGATCAAAAAGTTGAAATTGTCAAAATATAAATTGGATGGAAAAGTCGAAATTTTGCGAAAACAGTCCCCGCATTTTCGAAATTACAAAACCTCGAAAAAGCTAAAAACTCCGGTTTAAAACGACCGCAAATTTTGTTTACTAAACACACTCGGAATGGACAATAATTCATTTGGACGGGCATTGGAACTGGAATATCAGAATGGGTGAGGTTATATGTCAACACTTTGACCCTGTATTGACAATGAAGAAGGTTTTTAGGCGTACTTAGACCCTCTTAGTAGGACGCTTTTAAAGTTTACTTTGACTCTTCATTGATAAGAAAGACTCCTTTTGGTTGAACTTTGGCCCTTTATCAACCAAGGAAGAGCCTTAAAAGACTACTTTCACTCATTATCGACTTAAAAGACGTATTTTGGGTGTATTTTGACACTTTATCGACTGGTCTACTTTGACCCCTTATTGACCAGTAGTACGCCTCTTTAGTGTACTTTGACCCTTTATCGACTGAAAAGATTCATTTCAGGCATTCTTTGACCCTTTATTGACCAAGAGGACGTCTTTTCTGATGTAATATGCCCCCAAAGAAGGAAGACGATTTTTGGTTAAACTTACTTAGACCCTTTTGGACGAGTTTTTCCTTAGTAAAGTACAATTTGGACATAAAATCAACAAAATCCTTCTTCAATAGATTCTGAGGCTCAAGGTTCCCGGCGCTTAAATCCCGTCGAAATTTTGAGGCAGACGTTTCTGAATATTATAATCTTGGCATCCTGCGAAAACCGAGATAAGATCGCCCTCTCCCGGATTAAGTTTCATTAATGCCTCTCCCCCCTCTTTTCCCTTATAAAATTAATGTTTATTTTATTTCAACCGCCTCCGTGAAGACCGCCGCCCTCCCGCCCTTAACGTTTTAATTAAAATGTGAAACTAATTAATTAAACAAACTCCCAGAGAGAGAGAGAGAAAAAAAAAAATCCTAAAAGTTGAATTCCGTCCCTGTTTGAACGGCCTGTATTTAATATCGTCCCCTCTCACCGTTTTTCTCGCCCCACGTGTTCATTTCTACAAGTTAAGAAACCCACTAACATCCTCCAACGTGTGTATATATATATATATATATATATATATATATATATATATATATATATATATATATATATATATATATATATATAGTAATATATATATATATATATATATATATATATATATTGACCTTTATATATATATAAAGCCAAAAGTCAACCCCGGCCAATGCCGACCCCAATAGCCTGCTTCCCTCCGGAAATCCGCTAAAAACCCAAAAGTTTAAAAACAATTTTCTTTTTAAATAAAAGAACATAATTAGCGTAATATTTATGGAATATTAATATTCAAATATTTGCACAATTGTTAACAAGGACGTTTATTTAAATATTAAAATATTAAATTGTCCTTGACTCCGGCTGGGGAGGCTGGAAACCTTGTTTCCACGGTGAAATGTATAGAAAATTAATGCAGGCTCGTCAATTGCTTTTGTTTGCCCGACTTCCATTATTCTTGCTGTCAGTTAAACCCCCCTTCCCTCCTTTCTTCATCGTCTAAGCATCCAGAAATATTGTCTGTTCATTTATTTAGTTATATTAATGACGATGAGTTATCAGAGGCTCCCTAGTAGGTTCTTTTTCTCAAATTTTTGAAGGTTTTCAATCAACGAAATTCTTCAGACAATAAGAGGCCATGAAAAAACTTTTAATCTATGATATTTACAAAATTACATTTTAATGCATCAAATGTCCCTGAGCGAATTAAAACCTGTTTTAATATTGTTTTCCTCTTTTTATAATAAGAATTCGTGAACTTTAAAAAAATTATGAGGCAAAGGCTGCAATTATTCATCGAATTCGAATCTCCACAATGACTGTTTTTAGTGGAGTTATTTAAATTATGAATATTTTATAGTTCGTTCCTCTGCGAAGAGAAGGGAAAAGGAGGCTAATTATTTTTAAGGCGTAATCTAATTTTACTTCTCTCAAGTATTGATTATTTTAATGAACGTTTCTGACGCCTTTTTAACAATTTTCCTTTCCTTTTTTATGTTTCAGGTGAGTTTTTTGGACCTTTCCGATTCTGGGTAATTCCTTTTTATTCAATTAATCGACTCTATAATTTAAAGCTAATTCAATTTCATATTTTACTCTCGATTATCATTTTATCTACCATTCGTTATTTTATAATCATAAATTATATGCAATGGAGTATTTTTTCCCCCTCCTATTCATGTATTTGCCTGCCTTACTATAAATAAATAAATAATTAGATTGAACCACTAAATCTGGCAAAAATGGTACAATCCTGGGAAATATAGAAAAAGCTGATAGATTAGGCTATTTATGGCATATAGGGCCACCTTAAATATACCCTAATTTGGGGATAAACCTCCAAATATGGCAAAAATGTCACAATCCTAGAAACATAGATGCCAGATTAGGCTGTTTAAGGCATACAAGCCCTCCTTAAAATACCCTAATTTGGGGATAAACCTCCAAATATGGCAAAAATAGTACAATCCTTGGATATTGAAACATAGGTGCCAGATTAGGCTGTTTAAGGCATACAAGCCTTCCTTAAAAGTGCCCTAATTTGAGTAAAAAAACCTCCAAATATGGCAAAAATGGTAGTCCTGAGATTAAGATGCCATATTAGGCTGTTCATGGCATACAAGCCTTCCTTAAAAGTGCCCTAATTTTAGTTAAAAAACCTCCAAATCTGGCAAAAATGGTACAATCCTTGGTAGTCCTGGTGGACTACCAAATGGACTACTAATGGTAGTCCTGAGATTAAGACGCCAGATTTCTGGCGTATCTGCCTTTTCAAATCCTATTTTGAATCTATTTTAAAACTATGTATTCGTCCAAATAGACCAAATATTCTGATTTCTAGTTTATAAAAACACTTTTGTTTGTGAGGATGTCATTTGTCACTTTAATTATTTTAATAGCCAACATTTTTTTATGAGACTGACATAGAAGGTTTTTTAAAAAGAAAAACCTTGAGTTTATTCTATGAATTATCTCGAATTATTAAATTACCTCTCCTAATGTTCGGTAATAATTAACTTCGTTCTTTGTCCTTCTTGATGAGATCTAACAAAGATGAGCCAAAGAACGCTTTCCTTAATATAGAATCGAAAGATTTTTCCCCTCAATTCCCGATTGTATGGACAAGGTGGATTTGGGAATGCAGAACATTTCCCAGACGGAAAGGACAGACGTTGAATATTTTTGAATCCATTGAGCGACCCCTCCCGCCCTTCTTTTTCCATCAACGGACGCCGAGTCCTTTGCCTTCTTTTTTATACCATCCCGACATATCATTACCCATCGGGAATTGATACTACGCCTTACATAGTAATCTACCCAGACATCTACATACAAAAAACACATTCTGAATCCCTAATTAACATTCTTTTTTATAAAATATATCAGAACTGCACCTCAAAAAGAGGACCTTTTTTTGCTATTTAAACCCTGGAGTGTAAAATTTTTCGATTATAAACAAAAAGGGATTAATTGGATTTTGATAAAATAACTAAAATGGAGAAGTTTTGCTCGAGATAGTCTTTCACAAACATTCTTTAGGAAGGGGTGGTAGGAAAAAAAAAAAGCTCCAAATCTGGCAAAAATGGTACAATCCTGGGAAATATAGAAAAAGCTGATAGATTATGCCATTTATGGCATATAGGGCCACCTTATAAATACTCTAATTTGGGGATAAACCTTCAAATATGGCAAAAATGGTACAAACCTTGGATATTGAAACATAGATGCCAGATTAGGCTGTTCATGGCATACAAGCCCTCCTTAAAAGTGCTCTAATTTTAGTAAAAAGCCTCCAAATATGGCAAAAATGGTACAATCCTTGGTTATTTAAACATAGATGCCAGATTAGGCTGTTCATGGCATACAAGCCCTCCTTAAAAGTGCCCTAACTTTAGTAAAAAACCTCCAAATCTAACAAAAATGGTACAATCCTTGGATATTGAAACATGGATGCCAGATTAGGCTGTTTATGGCATACAAGCCCTCCTTAAAAGTGCCCTAATTTTATTTTAAAACCCCCAAATCATGCAAAAATGGTACAATTCTTGGATATTGAAAGATAGATGCCTTATTATGCTGCCTAAGGCATACAAGCCCTCCTTAAAAGTTCCCTAATTTTAGTAAAAAAAAACCTTCAAATCTGGCAAAAATGGTCCAATCCTTGGATAATGAAACATAGATGCCAGATTAGGCTGTTCGTGGCATACAAGCCCTCCTTAAAAGTGCCCTAATTTTATTTAAATTTTAATTTTAAATTAAGGCGCGGTGTGGCGATGTCGTTAGTGTGTTAGGCTTCGATGCGGGGGACCCGGGTTCGGATCTTCCGAGCGCCTCGACCTTTTTTCGTAAGTCGCCTCGTTAATATAATAAATATCAAGGGTAAAACACACTCGTCCACGACACCATTGAGTTGGTAGTTGGACGTTAAGCCCGTGTCACGAAAATGCAAAAATAAGTCGGTGACATTGATATTTATTTTTTATTTATTTTTATATTTTTATTTAAAAAACCTCCAAATCTGGCAAAAATGAAACAATCCTTGGATATTGAAACATAGATGCCAGATTAGGCTGTTCGTGGCATACAAGCCCTCCTTAAAAGTGCCCTAATTTTAGTAAAAAACCTCCAAATCTGGCAAAAATGGTACAATCCTGGAAAATATAGACAAATTTGATAGATTAGGCTATTTATGGCCCATTTTATAAAATATATCAGAACTGCACCTCAAAAAGAGGACCTTTTTTTGCTATTTAAACCCAGGAGTGTAAAAGTTTTCGATTATAAACAAAAAGGGATTAATTGGATTTTGATAAAAGAACTAAAATAGAGAAGTTTTGCTCGAGTTAAAGCAGTCTTTCACAAACATTCTTCGGGAAGGGGCGGTAGGGGAAAAAAAAGGCCTGAAGACTTCCAGGGGGAGGTTTTTATTGTTGAGCTATATTTGATTAGACTCGGCCCAGTCACTATCGAGGTGAAGGCCTCCCACTCGATCTACCCCCCGAGAATGAATTAAACAATTTAACTTGGGAGCCGCCGAGTTTGAAGTTGTGTTTTGGGATTCTATTATGTTGTCGTTGGCATCGACTTGGCCGCCCTCCCCCGAATTAAATTAACGCGAGGAGGAGAAGTAAGAGGAGCGAGTGAGACGAGGAAACGGACGGGTCGAAAGGGGAAGGGGCGCTTCAAGTTTATTTGGGTTTAACTTTATCTCTAGGCCCCCCGTTATTCATTAAGCCAATCACCCCTTTCCTCAAGCTCAAAAACTACTTTTCCCACATAAAAACAACCAAAAATCCATCCTTTTTCCCTTCAAAATTCCATAATTTATAACTTTTTACAGCTGAAACAATGTCATAAGGATTTGAATGGGGTTCTTTTTACCTTAAAGTTAATTGGGAGGCTTTGGGGGTTGAAAGGCTTTGAAGGTTCCTGTAAAGAGGGGTGGAAAGAAAAAAGGTGTCTGTAATGAAGTAGATTGGTCGATCAGAAGTCGCTAAGCGTCTTCCTTAACCACCCCATCGCAATCCACCGACGTCAATAAAAACCTTTTCATCCCGAATTTCTCTTCAAAATAATTCTTTTTTATATTAAAGTTTTTTTGATATGTTTAGGTGTGGGGTGAGAGGTAGTAAACTCCAAGCACGAAAGAGCATAAACGTTAATTCTTTATGACTTGGGCCATTTTGATTGTTTTATTGAACGCTTCCATACCTTACAATGTAACATTTTCTCCAACTTTATTTCTTCGTATTTTTTAATTCATTTTTATTATACATTTTGAAAATCCTTTCTTGAATTCAAGCGAATAATCGCACTATGAAGGTCCTTTTCTTGAATTCAAGCGAATAATCATTAAGAAAGAGCCCTTTTCTTGAATCCAAGCGATTAATCATTAAGAAAGTGTCCTTTTCTTGAATTCATCGAATAATCATTAAGAAAGAGCCCTTTTCTTGAATTCAAGCGAATAATCATTAAGAAAGAGCCCTTTTCTTGAATTCAAGCGAATAATCATTAAGAAAGTGTCCTTTTCTTGAATTCAATCGAATAATCATTAAGAAAGAGACCTTTTCTTGAGTTCAAACGAATAATCCAACTTTAAGTCTATTTTCTTATTGTTTTCTTTCTTCTCATACTTAAAAGTTGAAATGAAATTTAACAAAAAATATTTTTAAATCTTCTCTTATAAAAGTTATGCGATAAATATTTATTTTAAACAAATCTGGGCCTCTTTTTAATATCTCTCAAAATAGACTCACACTTACTCATATCGGGTTTTTATTGGACAAATCGGTGCCGACGACCTCGTAAATAACCGAAATAGAAACTTGTTTGACTTGGCTTTAAAATTACGATTTTCCGTATAAACAAAACCCGCGAGAATTTCATATTTTATCGGTGATTTTTAAAGCGTGAATAAAATATAGTGAATTTATAGGCTGTGAACTATCGGGTTTAATTTTTCACCCCTCTGACCATCTTTTAAGGTATTTCGTGATTAATGAAAGTAGAACACGGAACATTTGATCGATGCCTTTGTTCACAAGAATAAAACTTTTAAGTTCCCCACCTTGAAGACCTAAAAAAAAATTAATCAAAACTTTTGTTTAAAAATAATGTTTGTTCAGTTGTTAAAATTTTTTTTAAAAATACATTCGCGATCAAAAATTTAAGCGTTTTCCGAGTCTCCCTTTACCTTTTCGAGTACTGAATATTGCACTTTAATCATCTTCCAGTGTATTAAGAATACAGAGCATATATGACGAAGTTTCCCCTCTTACGAATTCATCCCCCTCCCTTCTTTTCATCCCTCAGGATCAATCATAGTTCAACATTCCGTGAAATGGCGTTTCCCACGAGGAAAACAAACGTTTTTTTAAATAATTTTCAATCGAAAGCTTTATAGGAAGATTTAAAATATTGTTTTTCAGAGATGATTTTAACTTCCTTTTTGAGGAAGTTATTGCATTTGTCCAAGTTTTAGTCTAAAATTGATAATTTTGGATTTTTCTCTTTCCTTCGAGTTCACACTTTAAAGAATCCTTTTCTTGAATTCAAGCGAATAATCACACTTTAAAATATCCTTTTTTTGAATTTGAGTGAATAAATACACTTTAAAGGCTCCTTTTCTTGAATTCAAGGGAATAATCTCTCAATAAAACTGAAGTGGGTTATTTTTTGTTTGATTTCTTTGTTCTTGTGGGAATCGATGTCTAGCCTTATTTTTAAATAAATTTGTAAAATGAATTTTTAATATTTTTTTTTATCTTTCATGCGAAAAAAATTCGAATAAAAATTATATATTTAAATAATTTTTTTAGTGCTATATTGTAGTTTCTCAGGGAAAAATGCATAATTCATATAATATTATTTTCTTCTTTTGTTTAGATATTCATAAGACCCTCCTTTTTATTTTAATTTTTTCTCCTCTTCTTTTCATGTCTATTAGAATAAATATGTTTAAAGACTTTAGATATTTTTAAACGATGTAATTAGTGAGGTGTTTGTTATGTAAATTTGATGTTAATTTTTTTAGGAAAAAAATTGTTTAAACTATTTATGTATTGTGGATTTTTTTTTTTCTAAGTAAAACCACTTAAGAATTTTTCGCTTTTTAAACTTTCCTCTCACCCCTTTTGGAAAATGCAATTATTACCGGAATTCCTTTTTTCAGCGTAAAACAAAAGGAGATATTAATATTCGAGTGAAATAATTCAAAACAATAATCTCAAAGAAAAAGAATGTTTTTCATTTTATAAAAAGGAACTTGAAGAGGGTGGATCAAGTTTTTTTCTTCGTAAACGGTTCTTTTTTTAAAAACAATTTTTCAAAGTTGAAAACTATTTCGTTAAATCGCTTCTGACGCATTTGAATGGAGAGGGGGGTGAAAGTGATGTAATTATAAATTTAATTATAAAGAAATGTAATTTTCTCGGAGGCGTAAAGCCTTCCCCCACTCCTCGCTGTCCCACTTCTCCCCTCCTCCCATTACCTTCCTTCACAAATTATATTATAAAAGTATTTCCGTCAAATGGTAACAGTCGAGCTTTTTTTTTTAATATTTTTAGAGGGGGAAATAACAAGAAAAACGGGCTGGCTTGAAGTTACCCAAGTACCCCAGGTCGTTTAAATTTTCCCTTAAAATATAATTTTTTTCAATTTTCATCAAAACGAGATTTTCGGTAAGAAAAAAAAAATTAACTTATTTTTATTTTTTAAGGCGGAACTACTTTAGAAGCCAATTTCAAGAGACGTAATTATTTTTTCAACATTAAAAAAAATCGTTTAGGAAAATCGAATCAAAATTTCATGTTCGACATATAAAATAGGTTCCTTACTTGGAAGATCTGCTGAATAGTTCCCTTCATCTCCTCCACTAGCGCCACTTTACTTAAGGTGTGGAGGTGTGGTGGGAGAATTATAAGGATTCATTCAGCTCCAGACATTTATCTGAGAATTCGCTTGAATTCATGAAAAGGACTCTTTCTTAATGATTATTCGCTTGAATTCAAGAAAAGGACTCTTTCTTAATGATCATTCGCTTGAATTCAAGAAAAGGACTCTTTCTTATGGATTATTCGCTTGAATTCATGAAAAGGACTCTTTCTTAATGATTATTCGCTTGAATTCAAGAAAAGGACTCTTTCTTAATGATTATTCGCTTGAATTCAAGAAAAGGACTCTTTCTTAATGATTATTCGCTTGAATTCAAGAAAAGGGCTCTTTCTTAATGATTATTTGCTTTAATTCAAGAAAAGGACTCTTTCTTAATGATTATTCGCTTGAATTCAAGAAAAGGACTCTTTCTTAATGATTATTCGCTTGAATTCAAGAAAAGGACTCGCCCAGAGGGTTCAATTTTTGATATCCCACGAAACAATGATTATTTCGTAAAAGTCGTTGTTTACAGTATTTTAGTGAATGTGATGGCAATTATTATTTGACGTGATGAAGCGAGCGTCATCCAATCGCTTTGATGCAATTCCACCCCCTCTCAGCCTATATACCCAGTTTTCAGTCTATCACCCCCCTATCTAATACCGTCCCCCTCATTCCCTCACCCCACTCGAGTTCATCCTCGCTCCTATCAGCGCAATTTTAGCCAAGCGGACTGTAATTAGTTTCAAACAACTAATTAATAGTAGTGATTAATGCGAAATTAGTTCGTGCAATCGATGATGGAAACAGAAAGGACATGGGCGCCCATAAACCTGTCATGATTGCTTTACGTAATATTTACTCGTTAAAATATCAGCTTTAAAACGATTCATTAAAATAAAAAAGGGATGAATGGACCCTTTTTTTATATATAAAAATATTTTTTTATCTCTTTTTCTACGTTTTTCCACGTTTTTCGATTGTAGAGAGGAAAATCCGGTTGGCGTGTTGAGGGTTGTGGAATGGGGGCGGTTTGTATCCCCCTTGTAGTAGGGGATGAATGGACAGGGTTTCCCTTTAGAACCCTGACCTTTCCTCGAAAGCCTTGACACAATTTATCTCTCTATCTCTCTCGGAATTTCCCTCTCGTATACAGTCTAACAAGTGGTTGCCGATATCCACAACCGTCCAAGATTCCCTTTTTTTCCTTTTATATGATTTATCGAAAAGGGAAACCCGATCACTTTTTCTTGTGGCAGTGAATAATCGCCGAGGGGGCGATAATGGTTGTACGCGATGTTAAAAAAAGGTTAAGACAAATTAGAGAATATTTTAAAAAGGGACTCCCCCCCTTTCTAAACACGCGAACTTGACCGACGTTAAAAATTTATTCCTGTCGAATTTTTCACGCTCATATTTCACGGGTTATTTACCTCTCTGTCAATGTGGGCGTACTTTATAATATTAGAGGCAAAAAACGTTAAAAATTTAAAGTTTTCGCGATTCCCTTGATAAATTGAGATTTAGATTTGTTAATCCTAACAGTCTCCAACATATTAAAAATCTAGAACTACTTTAATATAGGGAAGATTCTCTTTTCAAGGCTTATCTCTATATTAGAAAAGACATTTTATTTCTATTTTTAACTCGGTGATTGGGACTTACTAACTAAAATTTTAAATTTTTATTTTATTAATTTAAAATTTTTCCCGTAAGGTTTCCGAAGATTTGAAACGAAGGTGGAACTCTTTGGCACCCAGTTTACAGGACAAGGTATGTCTCGTACTTTCCATTAGTTTACCTAAAATATTAACGTATTTCAATAAAGATTGTATCAACAAGATACCTTAACGACTGCCCTTGTTATAAACGACCTTTTCGTTGATTTTTATCATTTGTTTCCTCTTTTTTTTTATTTATTAATATAAAATAAAAATATTATTTTCCTTGTTCAGTTCTCAGAAACCGAAATCAAATTAAGGGTTATATTATTATGTTTATGTTACAATATGGGGTTTAGAAAATATAGATGATATTTACATTTTTATAAAATTTCAAATAAAACCTCTTTGGCGTTTTTCTTTTCTTGGAATTAATTATTTCTTCAATTCTATTTTTTCCGGGTAGAAATAATATTATGTTTTTCCCTTTTTTCACCTTTCTTTTAACAGGGGTCCCCTTGCCTCACCCCCCTGGGGCTTTTCTTGGCGTTCCACCATGCCCATGGAGAGTTTAGGTAGGCAACACCTTCACACTTGGGGAATATATGGAGGTTTCACTTCCATAACTACCTCACCAGACATTTTTTTTTACGTTAAAAGTGTTTTGGCAGTTGGCTCCTATTAAATTAAGAATACGCTTTTATTCCAACGTGAATTTTTCACGCTAGGGGCGCTTAAAAAAAGAAATTCTTTAAATTGAATAATCGTCAAAGGTCGCTCGGATGGCTTTTACGGGGGCAGGACCGCAATTAACGTCCGAGGGTCAAGAGAGGGAAGGGTGAGAAACCCGGCTAAGCTTCTCTTCGACCCCCCGACGCCTCGGCGGCCGCCCAACCCACCGCCCAAACCCCGAAAACCGCCCTTAAAACCACACCTGCCCTTCACAGCTCGCCCTCCACCCCCTCCCAAACCCATTAATCTGAATAAAACCACAAGATTTTCCCACCTTCCGACAACATTATAGCCATCTTTCCTTTTTTACCTTCTCACCTTTAATTGCTAGAAGTGTAAATTACTCTCTACACGTGGTTTTTTCAATACTTAAAACAGAAATTTTTATATATCTCCCTTTTGTAAATTTTGACATTTTTAAAAAATAAAAAAAAACGTCGGGACGTAAAAAGAAAGAAAAACGGACATTAAAAACGTTATAACTTTAACTGAATTTTATGGTAAATGCTTAGGTTCGTTTTACAACGGGATATAATAAAAGTTAAACGCTAGAGGCCCCCTATCTCTCTCGGTTAATGGTTCGAATAAAATTTTAACGTATTTAATACAATGTCGGTTTTTATTACGTTGTTATTAGATTCTTCGTACAAAGTTGCCTTCGAACCCTTCCCACTTTTTTTGTGCATAAAAATGTTGTTTGAAAAAAATTTTGTTCTTTCCGAATCAGAGTTGAAAAAATGACGAAAAAAAGGCCTTATTTGGGATTTATGAACGCGGCAGCGTTCCTCGACTTTTCTAAAATTTAACTTTTTCATAGGAAAAACTCGAAAATTTTTTGTCGCCTCGTAGCTCAGGAACGGTTGGACTTACAAAAAATCTTACTAAATCAAATTTACAGCAAATTTTAAAGGCTTTAATTTTGTTTTTATAGAAGTTTTTGAAATTTCAATTTTTGAATGAATTTTTTTTAAATTTACCCCCACCCCTGTCTATTGATCGTTAATTGCTTTTTAAGATGTGGTTTTTAAAGGTAATTAAATTCTCCACAACTTTTATTAAGTCCACTTTTTTGATTAGATGACGTCTTCTGCCCTTAAGAGGTCAAAATAGAAACCCCGGTTTTTTTGTGACCTCATTGCTCAGAAACGTTTGGTCCTACGAAAAAATCATTTCAGCTCAAAATTATAGCAAATTCAATTATCTTTAATTTTGTACTAATAGTTATTTCGCCTACGACTAACGGTTTTCGAGATATTGCACACAAAACGAAAAAAACACCTTTAAAACGCTCTAGACACTTTTCCCTACGGATTTCGGTACTTTTTTGTGGTTAATCAGGGGACCAACCCCTACAAATTTCCGTATATAAACAACATATCTTATTTATTTTTTTTTATATGCCCTTTTTGGGCTTAGATTGACTGGACTACTGGTGGCAGCGGAGTTTCAAAATTTCTTTTTTTTAATGTTTTTTAACGTTATACTTCCGTTTTGATAGTAGGCTGAAAGGCAAATAAATTATTTACTTCAATATTTAGTAATGAGGGAATGAATACAGGAGGAACCTCTTTATGGTGACAATTATCATTTGCATTCATCAACTATATACGAATATTGCAATTGGTTTCCATTAATTAGTTAAATTTGGAAAGTTACAATGACAGTTCTCTCCATTTTCCGTCCAATTTACATTAACGACTAATCGGAAGTATTTATAAAAACGGTTTAAAAAAAAATTGGGAAAATAGAAGGGTTGAAAAGGGTTGGTGAGTTATGGTGGGGTCGGATAACCTCAACATGTGTTGACCCCCTTTGGAAACTCAGCAGCCCATATAACAACGCCTTTATCGCGAATCTTTTTCCTGGTGAATCATTTCTAAGGGTTTATATCGAGATAGTTGAGCACGTCTCTGGGCTTAGCATTGTAGAAAATCCCCTCCTCCCTTCTCGCCCCCTAAAACATAATATTATCCTTCGCAAATATACACGGATCAAACGGGACCAAGGGTATTCTAATGTGTAATATTCTAGAGTAATATTGGTTATGTTTGTCGAGGGGGGGGGGCTCCACGTATATAGCCGAGGGTTCGGAGATTAGTAGCGATTAGAGTCTCTTAAGCAAACTTGAGAGACTCACACAAGCAATTGTAAAACGTGATATTACACCGAGATAGAAATGTTTATTGAATTATTTCACTCGTAATAATCCGGATGTCTCCACGCATACTCTTAACTTTTTTTTAACATGTAATATCGATTTTTTGTTCAACATGGATTATAAACCTCTTCTCTATTGAATAGGGGACCCTATATCAAAGGTAGTTCTAGATTTTTGATATGTTAGAGTATGTTAGGAAGTTCCAATTTTCATTATCCTATTGAAAAATGTTCAAATTCATCTTTTTTTTTAGCGGATTTCCGTAGGAAAGTAGGCTATTGAGGTGGTCGTCACGGAGGCTCCCAGGCTGGAGGCTTATATATTCGTGATCAGGAAGCTCTGGGGATCACAAAAATATAGGACGTTCCTTTCATGTTTATATATATATTTATCTATATATATATATAGAAATCGGAAAATGGCCTGAATTGGGGGGGGGGTTGAGGATATCAAAGAAAGGATTTGGGAAGGCCTTTCCGGAGGAAATCCGCTGCTTCTCGAGGCTTTTTAACATGTAATATCGATTTTTTGTTCAACATTGATTATAAACCTCTTCTCTATTGAATAGGGGGCCCTATATCAAAGGTAGTTCTAGATTTTGGATATGTTAGAGTAGGTATGTTAGGAAGTTCCAATTTTCCTTTGAAAAATGTTCAAATTCATCATTTTTTTGAGTTTTAAAAGAGTAAAAGAGTGTATTGGTCAACTAGATTATCCTCTAACGTTACAAAAAATTGGATTTTTAATTGAAAAGGTTATAAAATATTGTAAAAGGAGAAAAGTGTTATTATAAAAATGGCGAAGAGGGTTTGAAAGTTGTACAATAAGACAACGGGCAACTCGCTAATACAATATAACTTGAAAAAGGGGTTTGAGGGAAAAGGAGAGGGGACTCTCCTTTAACAATATTAATTTCTCTGTTCATTATCAGACTCGGACGTGCCATTGGCCCTAAGAACAATTGCATTTAGCCCCCTTCTTTCCCATTTCCCCTACAGAAATCGTTTTTTTTTCTTTTCCTCTTTTTTTCGCCACAACCCGACAAAATTACAATTTTACAACTCGAAGCTCGGGAGACATTAAATTATCTTTATATCAGGTTTGTGTCCGTTTCAAATGCAGTAATCCAATTTGTGTTTCGCATGGGTTGAGAGAGTCCGGCGGGAGGCTTTTTGTCCCATTCATAACGCGGGGGTGACTTTTGACAGTTTCGGAGGCCCCGCCGCACTCCTCCCTGCAGTTATTCTCTACCTACCGTGCCCGACATAATGATACGACCGTCCGGAGGTGCATAGGCGAGCCCCAGGCCTTCGTTGATGAATGCCTCTCATAACACACGTGTTTTGCATTATTCATGCTTTTCCCTCCCGCCTTTTTCCCCCCGCGAAATATTATGTTATAATCCTATCGCTTTTAAAGCTCCGCCCACAAACTGACATGAAATATGCCCTTCGGTCTTTTAAGCGTGGAATTTGCGACATTTTTCTACGATTTAATACAAATAAGGGGGTCCCCTCATTTTTATAAATTATACGAAAATTCGTTCTGAAAAGATCTGATATTCCAGTGAGGTGTTTCACCCTATATTAAATAAGGTAGTTCTGGATTTTTAATATGTTGTAGAATGTTAGGATGAATAAGTCTATTTGGAATATTTTATTGTACTCGCTTTTTTTTAAAATACTCCAAATTACATAAAATAAAAAAATAAAAAAATCCTGAATTATTTATTGATAAGCCAAACGAATGGCCACTAAACCAGCCGATTATCTGCCAAAATCTTGACCGTACCAAAAAAAGTATGCAAGTAAACCTCCCTTAGTTTTTAGCGAGGAATATATTAAAATAAATAACTTTTAGATCCGACTTACAGGGTGCTCCAGAACGACCCTACCTTCGTTATTTAGTTGCAAACTTTATGTTTTGACGATGGAAATCAATTTAATGCCTAATTTCCGGTAACTTTTGCTTAAATCGTTTTTTTGATAGGACCAAACGTTCTGGAGTTATGAATTCCTGAAGATAATTTATAGAAAGAACTGTTTTCCTACCCTATATCAAAGTAGTTCTAGATTACTGATATGGGAGCTTTTTTCCTAACCTTGTTTTTGCACTTTCAATGGTTTTTTCGTTAAAAATTGGTTCTTTAAGTTAAGTTTTTATAAATAATAGCGTGATTATTTATTGTTTATCATTCTATCCTTTTTCGGGGGGGAGTTGTTGAGGCTCATTTCTCACCGATATTAAAAACCCGGGTCGGGGCTTTTTTAATTTATAATTTTAACGGGCTCACATAAATACGCCACTTTAAATAGGGGCCGTTTATTTGATTTATCCCCCCTCCCCCTTTCCATCCACCCCCCGGCCCCATTTTTTTCCCTCTCACTCCCTTTCTGCGGAAAATAGAAAGGGGAAGGGAAATTTTTTTTATTTAATTACCCCGGTGGATGGAAGCCATTTGACCGGTAATGCCGTGTACACAGGGAAAAATTGGATCCGTTGTTCTCCAAACGAGCCTAAAGAATAAAAAAAAATTCTAAGTGATTTATTTAATTCCGCAACTCAATTTGGCCTCCCCGCCCATTTTAGCCTCTGGGGCTAAAAAAACAAGTTTTTTTAAAGAAAAAAAAAATTATGAATATAAAAGGCGAAATGGTTTTCAACTGTAGTTTTCCGTGTGTGAAATTGAAAAACTAATTGCGTAAGGCAATTTCCAGACAAATTTTTGATTGATGTTCAAACATTGGAATTTATGGCCCTTTGAGACCATATGCGTTTTTTATAAACTTTTAATTTGTATTTTTTATCGAGTAATAAAGATATTTTCTAATCCAGAAGGGCCATGTGTCTTTTTATCGATTTTTTTTTTATAAATAGTCCACTTAAATATATAGAACAAAATTTTTTATGTCCTTAAAAGTTTGAATAAATCGTCGGAGGGGAGATTTGTTGAATTTTCCCGAGTAGGAGCCCCTCCGGGGGTGAAGAGCTGCAAACTAAAACGGGCCCCCTGATTTATCGGCATCATTATTTATTATAATAACGGCAATAACTCAGATAGATTTGGAAACAAATGAACGTTTTGCGGAGTATGAGTGTGAGGGTGGTGGCTGGAAAAGAGTGACAGGGCCACGTGGATATGAACATGACGGATGCTCAGGTTTAATGGCGTCGAAATCGGGGTTGGATCGAAAATTACGAGTGCTCTCCATCCCCTAAGAGTCATTATAAAATTTTCATTAAATATTTTTAACTAGTTAACCCAACTTTCAGTTCTATTTACTTAATTTTTTAAATTTATATTAGGATTAGGCTTTAAAATACGCAATATTAGATACAGTCCATTCCCTTACAACATATCAAAAATCCAGAACTACTATTTTAATATAGGGAATATCTCTATTCAATGAACTACCAAGAAAATTGATACAATTGTTCCATTTTAAACCTTGATTTTCTTTAGTTTTTTCTATTAGAAAATTGAAAATAAATAAATTTATGAATTATATACGAAGATAAAGGGTTTAAATTATTGAATGTGGGAAAAAAACACCTTGAAATAGGTTAAGAAAAAAGGGAAAAGCTGTGTTTATCCGGGGATTCTCAGGATGCAAGCTCGAGTCCACAAGGGTTAATAGAGTTGACTCGGATGTAGGGAGGGGGAGGGGGGAGGTTGTAGGTGGGGGTAAGGGTGAAAACGGAGTACGTGAGGGGTTTAAGGAAAAGGGATGAATGGAAAAGTCAGCGAGTCGGCTGGCTACATCTCCTTTAAGTTCACCTTCGTCTCTTTTTTCAAACATCCACACTTTTCTCACCTAATTAACAAGCTTTACAATATAATCGAACATTAAACGAATTTTTTTTATTTTAGTTTTAAAAAAAGGCTCATCCAAAAATTAATTTGAATTTCGATTCATTATGAAGTTGATTAAAAAAGTTTCTTATTATGAAAAATAATTAGAAACTCGCCCCTCTTTTGTAATAGGGGAGAAAAAAAGAAGAAATTTTTTTTTTCTCAAATTTATTCAATTTCAAAACTTTTGAATTTTTGCAAAAAACGACATTATTAAAAAATTTGTTCATGATGGTCACTATTGGATTTTTGCGGCCGGCCTCATGGCGGCTTTCGGCTTAGAGATCTCCTGATCACGAAAATGTATATATAGGTCATTCCAAACCTGGGATATATATATATATATATATATATATATATATATATATATATAATATATATATATATATATATATATATAATATATATTATATATATATATATTCGATTTAACGTCCGGGAGGCTAGCCCTCCTAAGCCATAGGCACGGTCAGACGTGGTCAAACGTCTTACACAAATATTTGAAGCGTTTGACCAAATCGTACCTCACTAAAGGTACTACTCATTGGCTCAATCCCCTGAGTTGGGAGATAGGGAATACAGCGCCGCGTTTAGAACATGAATATGACTAGAGTGGTCACCCATCCATGTTCTAACCTCGGCCGACTCTGCTTAACTTCGGTGATCTAGTGGGAACCGGTGTATCAGAGTCGCTAGGCCGTACCCCCATATATATATATAATGACCTATATTTTCGTAATCAGGAGATCGTCCTGATTACAAATATATAAGCCTCTAAGCCAAAAGCCTCCGTGAGGCCGGCCCCAATAGCCTGCTTTCCTCCGGAAATCCGCTAAAAGGCTGATTCACAAGTTTAGGCTGCTGTAGTGTATGAGGAAGTTATCCCCCAGAAGACATCTAGACTAATTCGTAACAAAAAACCATCTTCCCAAACGATATTTCGTTCATTTCCAACGCGAATAATTATAAAAAGAGGGCCCTTTTACCACGGCTCATTTGTTTGCTCGAGTCCCACCCAAGAAGTTTTTCCCAGGCGTAAAAATATAAGGAAAACAATTAAAAAGCATTTTAGATTATAATTTTTTAAACTAATTTCATAACCTCAAGAAGTCATTGCATGAATGTTGCTGACAAGCCTTTAAATGGATTATAAACAATTTTTTTAAACTTTAATTAAAATGAATATCCCTTTGTAAGTCCATTACTTGTTTTAGATAATAAATAAAAAAATAAAAAATAAAGCCTTTGTGGAAATTTTTTTTTATGCAGCACTTAATCTGCACCAAGTTTAATAAAAGGGATGAAATACACAAATGTCCCTGGGATCTGAAACAGGCGTGCAATTTGTTACATGGGGCGGATGCGGAACGAACTTTTATCGAAAATATTCTGAGAAATAAATTAGTTTTTTTTTCTGTCATTTTATATATTTTTGTGTCACGTATAGGGCCGGAAAAAAATCAGAAGGGGGAAAAGGGTTTCTCGAACTTGAGGGGAGAAGAGAGATGATTTGCAAAATTAATGCCGAGAACGCCCCCCTCTCGGCCTCCCTGAAAATTTACGATTCTGTTTACATATATTTGCTTTAACACGAATAAATTGTTAACTAAGTTTTCAAACTAGTCTCGAAATCGGTTCAAACTTCTCCGACGATTTAAATGAGAAATTATGGCTTTTAGAAATCCTCCTTTTCCAGTTTTGTTTTA
>JAGWEN010000457.1:45000-91802 GCA_018703685.1 Orius laevigatus
AGCTGATCCAAACCAACTTTAAATCTTTCTTAGCCATCCCCATAACATCACTTTTAAGTTTGAAAGCGATTGAATGAACGGTTTAGGAGATACCTAGTTTAGGCCCTAAGTAAAGTACCAAAACCGCTGGTCCGATTTCAGCCGTTAACGAACTCATAAATTCTATTAGTTTAAAAGCCCTAAATACCGAATTTCATGGTCGTCAAGTAAAAATTACTCAAGTTATCGTGCGAATATATATATATATATATACATATATATATATATATATAAACTTTTGAGATGAGGGTGGTTTTGGGGTCCAGGGGGTCTGAAATGAAAACCTATCACAAAAATTTTTGATTCTGAGACTACTGCCCCCATTGCAATAGGTAGATTTTCTGAAAGAAATCTACCTAATATTTAAAATAACACTAAAAACAATCCTTGTGTAAAAAAGGAGCATAAGGATTGTAAAAACAATTCTTATGTATTCTGAAACTTAGATTTGTTACTCCTAACTCACCAACATATCAAAAAATCTAGAACTACCTTATTTGATATAGGGTGATCCTCGTGGATTGAAGATAAAGAAAAAAGACTTTTTCGACCTTAAAATTGTTTTAAATAAAAAAAGGCATTTATAAGCTTAAAATTTTTTGAAAAGTGTTTCCTTTTAATTACATATCCTAGTGTTTGCCTTTTCTGCTCCGCTTACTTAAGTACTTCATTATTTTTATTACATTTTTCCTTAGGTTGGAAGCAATTACTGTCGTGGCATGAGGTTAATTTACTTAGAGAGGGGAGGGAGAAAAAAAAATTAAGGAAAAGCTCCCCACATACCGTAATTTCCCTGCCATGGGAAACTCATCACGACTTGATTTAAACTCTTGTTTACTCAAGTACCCTGTATAAAAGGGTGGGGGGTTCGGAGTTAATTAGTTAAAACCTAGTTTAAATATTAAGAATTGAGCAATTGGAATAAATATTTGTTTAAATCAATAATTGACTAGGTTAATGATAATATTAAAAAGGGGTCGGGGGGTCGCGTTTTCGCTAATTATTTTGGCTCGATTCATAATTCAGGAGGAAAACGGCAAAATGTTTCGATTCGCTGGATGGGGGTATGTTTTACACAATTTACATGATTTTCTTGTTTTAATTTATTTACTCCCTCTGTTTAGCATATTTTCGTCAAATAATAAAAGTTTTTAAAATGTGAAATTTTGTTGATTCAAGAAGGGGGTGGTGTCACGGAAATGACGTAAAAAAACGTCATTTTATAAAAAATTTTAAAAGTTTTTTAAAAATGTGGAATATTGTTGACATAAGAAAGGGAGGGTTTGAAAGGGGGTAACATCATGCTAATTCTCGTGTGTGAGAGTGCAGTGATGGATTGTAAGGGAGGGGGAGTTGGCTGTTATCAAAGGGTTTAGAGATAGATAGAAGTTGTCAATGTAATCCCCCCTCTCCAGACAACCCTTCACCCCCCTTCAAACACCCCCCAACCACCCCAGACAGACGTACGCATTCATCTCAGCCTCCGTGTTATCTCCACCTCGCCCGTTCCTCAACATCCATCTCCCGACTCAGACTTCCCCTCGCCCATCGAGAGGAAACCCGCCGAGCGAGCCTATTTATCAAAATAACAGCCGGAACAATAACCTGGTAATAACACTAGGGTTGGGGGGTTAGAGTGCTCTAAGCATTTGTTATCAACCCTTCTAGTTTAACAATAACCACCCTCTAGTTTCACCACCTCCAATTATAAATTGCCCTTTAAAATCAAGCAAATCCTTCAACTTTTTTCAAAAAATTATGATGTCAGGGGTTTAATCTCATGTGTAGGTTACGTGTTATTAATAAAAATTTAAGGGAGGGCAGAGGTTTAGTAATGAAAGGGAGGCGGACTGTATATTCTAATTTATTTAGCCCTGGTAGGGAGGGAAAAGAGACTGATAAGCCGCAAGCAAAACACTTTATCAGAGTCAGATCCCCCGCACCAATCTGGCTAATTACAATTAACACGGAAACCTTCCCGGGAGTTTCCCATAGTCATCCATAGGAGGGAACACGCCCTTATTACTCCACCCAGGCACTGATTTACAGGGTACACCCGCCGAAAACATATCCCCCCTCCCCTCCCCACCCCACCCCTCGCCTCAATCTGTTTACTTCACACATTCCCTCTCAAGAAGGCTCCAATCACAATTAGACTAATACGTCGACGGAACAGCTAATTTAATAAACGTGAGATAGAAATTAGAAAATATTTCATTTCCAACCCTTTCTGGCCCTTTCCCCCGCACTTTCATCTTTTAGAGCGATGATTAAGTGTCAGGATTTTAATCATTTCGAATCCATCCTTTTGGTAAAGAATTTTCAACTTTTGATTTAATTATTCTCATTCCTAAAGCGACATCAAAAGTTCCAAGCGTCCGATTATCGATATTTTATGAAGAACGATCCCACTTCTGATAGTGGCAACTCTTCTACTGTGACCTCCGATGGCCTCAAACTTTGTAGAACAACGGGACACATGTTCATGTCATAGTTTCTAGTGGAACAACGGGGTACGTGCAAGTCCGTCGCTTCTCCGTAAAAGCTAGGGATGTGGCGTTCCTGTTTTTCCACCAAATGATTCAGTTTTGAGGAAATTTATTTTCGATCCCACTTCTGATGTTGGCCATTCTTCTATCATGTGAGATTATGACCTCGAACCGCTCTATATTAGGTAGATTTCTTTCAGAAAATCTACCTACGTATTGCAATGGGGGCAGTAGTCTCAGAATTATATATATATATTATTGGAACAACGGGACACGTACCACGAGGGGATCTTTTCAAGGGCATATACCCCATTGTTCGATTCCGAAATATAAAATTTTACGATTTGCTCTAAAAAGGGTAATTTTTATATTTGTATAGACATCTAAAATAACTTTTTTTATAAATAAAAATGCTTATTTATATAAAAGGAGATTTCTTGAGTTAAGGGGGAGAGGTAGTAAATTAGTTTTCTTTCTTCAAGATATGGGAGGGAGTGGATTCTATTCATCCGCCCGTATGAATGCGATTGAATACAAGTATTGGGAAAAAAAGAAGGAAAAGAGGTACTCTAAATATAGAATACATATTTGCTTACAAGGAATCGGAGACTAAATTATTGCCGGAATGAGCTTTCATTTATGTAAAAAAAGGGCGAAGGGGGAGGGGGCTCTCCGGGAAGAAAGGATCGTATAAAATTTTACATAGACCTCACTGACAGTTATTGCTGGGAATAAATTTCTTTAAAAGATATTATAAAAGAAAATATATTTCAGGGGAGAAAAATTAAAGGAGCTATAGTCGGGAAATTTATATTTAATGCTTGGTAATTACGTATGCCGTCCTAAGAAAAAAGTTTATGCTTTAATTTTTATACCGAGTTGAATTATAAGAGGGAAGTTTTGTTGAACTAGGCGCTCACATCAGAAGTGGGATCAACATATTATTTGAATTACACTTTTTCTCGAGTCAAAGACCCTCTGGAGTTATCAAATCTTTTGAAATTACAATGTTTTCTGAATTATTTTCAACTTTGAGATCGGAGCAAAAGTTCTGAATTGGCGAGATATCGAAAAAAGGGGGAGTAAAACATAAAAATCTATTATAAGAACTTTTTGATTGAGGGTGGAAAAGACCCGATCGGAAGGCGGACTTTAGGAAAAAGAGAGAGAGAGGGAATTTAATTAAATTTACTTGATGAAAGACTAATTGACGAAAATATTTCAGGAAATAATTTTCGATTGAGGTGTCTGGAGGGGTCCATCAGCTGCCTCTGGACCGGAGGGGGTTGAATTAAAATAATTCCCTCCGCCGATCAATTCTGACAGAAGTTATTAATGATAGAAAGTGAAGGGCAGAGCTGCCCCTCCGGGTAGGGGAAGGTTATGAATTGTGCTACCTCCATTCTCCAGACACGGCATATCTAATTAAGAAAGTAACAAAAGATAAAATTGAACTTTATCTGTCCTCGACCTCCTGGAATTCGATAATTAATCTCCACTCGTTAGACGTTACAAATACGGGAAAGTCCTAAAAAAAGGCTTTTCATATGAGACTAATCCGCTAATTGTATCGCAATCTGAGTTATACAAGAGAAGTCCATTTATTCGTTTGTTTAATTTTTTTTTTCTTTATTTCTCCTCTAGACCTCATTAACATTCAAAGATGAAACGCTCGTAATTAATTGCCATAGGAGTCTATCCGGCTCGGGAACTTAAACTAATTAATAGTTGTAGAGGAGTAAAAGCGTTTACACAGAGGCCCCTCTCTTGCTTGCTCTAGACTCTAAAACCTAAGCCGACACCTATATCCACAGTCGAGGACAATCAATTAGGAGAATACGAGCTCAAAAACCCGTAAATTGTACACTTTTAGAAGACTTGGAGGGCTTCAACATGTCTCTTTTTTAGGATTCAAAGAAAATATCAAAACAGATCGAGTAAACTGAGCTGATTATATAACATCAGAAGTGGGATGCTGGACGAATATCTTCATTAACTATGGAAACTATACCTAACACTAGCTCGCTTGTGTCCCGTTGTTCTATTGCATTTGAAATTTTGGGCCACAGGAGGTCATAGTCTAACACTTATTAGTTATTATGATATAAGAGAGGCCAACATCAGATGTGGGATCGAAAATGAATTTCCTAATAAACTAAAGAATTTGGCTTAGAAAAACAGGCATACAGGGGCTCGTACCCTGTTGTTTCACTGAAAACTGCAACACTAGTTCGCTTGTGTCCCGTTGTTCTATTGAATTTGACATTTTGGGCCAAAAGAGGTCATAGTCTAACGCTTATTAGTTATTATGATATAAGAGTGGCCAACATCAGAAGTGGGATCCTAATAAACTAAAGAATTTGGTCAAAAAACAGTGTACTTTCCGAGCTTTTAAGGAGAGGCACAGGTTATACCCCGTTGTTCCATTAGTAACTCTTAAAATTGATTTCTCCCTTTAGTTCGTGATTAACGGTTATGAAGGGAATGATTGCTTTATTTTTTCGATATTAAGTTACCTGACAAACAAAAATAGCAGCTGCCATGTGTCATTTTCACGTTGAACATCTGTCCCCTTCCCTATTATTTACCACAATTTCCACTATTCGGATGTCTATTTTAAAGACTTATAAAGCATAAAAAGTGGATGGTGAAAAATTGGATTTCTGGAGTTGACATCACTGATTGAATGACGTAAGAAAATTAAAATAACCTCACGGTCATGTTCCTTTATTGCTGCTGCATTGTTGGTGTTTCGTTGGCCACACTGTTTATATGACGTAATAACTCGAGGGTTCATCTCAAGAGTAATAAAGCTTTTTTTCCAAATCCACCCCTTCTGAGGCTTCTCTAATCCGCGTTTCGTCTTATTACTTGTATAATTTACTCAATTTACCTTCTGGGGGCTTAATTCGTCCCTTTTCAGCAGAGAGTTAATATACCTTGGCAATCTACAACAATCTATCGCTTTAACCTCCCCCCTCCTCCACCTCCCAAGATTGTTATTACTCCCCTTCGTAACTCAAAATGAATTCTTGAATATAAAAAAAAAAGAGATAAAGGTTTTGATCTCTTAAAAATCGGTTTTAAAATCCAATTTATTTCTTCTTATAAATACAAAGGAGCTCATTACATTTGGTGGCAGCGCCTTTCTTTCATCATAAAAATTATAAATGGCTGAATTTATAATGTCATATTCTTAATGCATCGTAAAATGTTTAAGGCAGTTTTTTACAATGAATATTGTAGTGTAAACAGTGAATAAATTAAAGAATAATTAAAACGTATTTGGGGTGGATAAAAGGAGTCATCATATTTTGAAGCTAATTAGTAGGAATATAGTGCTGAGAGTGAATTTGTGGGAGGTTTTAAAAGGTAAACAAGAGAAAATGTATCGAGAGAGAAATAAGTCGGTTAAAGGGGTTTTCGGGTATTAAAGGAAAAGTGGAGGGTTGAAGGTTGTAAAAGGGCCCTCCCACCCCTGAAGTGTGAGGGAAGGTCTGAAATTTCAGCACAAACATTCACTCTCGCCCTCCCTTAATTTATTCTCTCCGCTCTACAACCTTCAGGCGGATGTAATTGCCCTAAAATTTAAGGCTAATTTGCCATCCCTTTGTATCCTTCATCCTCTTTATGTTTTAGTTACTGATTATACATCGGTAGGTACTATTTAACAAAAGGGATTCGCAGTATAAGACGATGAAAGGCAATTTTCAAGTATCTAATTACAACACCTACCTTGATTGGCCTATTCAATATAATTAAGTACGTCATGCATTTTCCTTCAACCATCTTCCAAACGTCTTGTCAACGTCGTTAGCCTAATTAATAACCCAAATTACACATTTAAGTGTAAACACGATCCTTGGGAACGTCAAATGGGTCAGAATTTAATGCATGTTTAATAAGAGAGCACATGGGTTGTTTAATAAGTAATCGAGTTTCCCTTCTTGATGGCTCTTCTGTTAAATTAATATTGCAAATCTCCAAGATAACGGATCCGTGATAACCACCGAACCGAGCCGACTCAGAAATATGTAATTAGCTACTAATGAAATTGCTTTTCTTCACTTGTATTCCTCAAGACGAAAAATAACCTCATGCTCTTCTTTTTGGAGATATTTACGTCACGAACAATCTTGCCAACCGTTCCTAAAATTTCCTTTTCCGGGCGGGAAAGCCTCCTTGAATTTTTAACAAACATAACCTCATGGTCTTCTTTCTGGAGATATTTACGTCACGAACAATGTTGCCAACCATAACTTTTCCTTTTCCGGGCGGAAAAGCCTCCTAGAATTTTTAACAAACATAACCTCATGGTTTTTGCACCGAAAAAATTGTGTCATGAACAATGTTACCAACGTAATATTTTTGAAAATATATCTTTTAGAATAATGCTAATAAAATCAATATTATTTTATGATTGAAAAGTAACCTCATGGAGAATTTTACGTCACGAACAATGTTGCCAACCATAACTTTTCCTTTTCCGGGCGGAAAAGCCTCTTAGAATTTTTAACAAACATAACCTCATGGTTTTTGCACTAAAAAAATTGTGTCACGAACAACGTAATATTTTTAAAAATATATCTTTAAGAATAATGCCAATAAAATCAGTATTATTTTATGATTAAAAAGTAACCTCATGGTCTTCTTTTTGGAGATATTTACGTCACGAACAATGTTGCCAACCATAACTTTTCCTTTTCCGGGCGGAAAAGCCTTCTAGAATTTTGAACAAACATAACCTCATGGTTTTTGCACTGGAAAAATTACGTCATAAACAATGTTACCAACGTAATATTTTTTAAAAATATATCTTTAAGAATAATGCCAATAAAATCAATGTTATTTTATGATTAAAAAGTAACCTCATGGAGAATTTTACATCACGAACAATGTTGCCAACCATAACTTTTCCTTTTCCGGGCGGAAAAGCCTCCTAGAATTTTTAACAAACATAACCTCATGGTTTTTGCACTGAAAAAATTGCGTCATGAACAATGTTACCAACATAAGAATAATGCTAATAAAATCAATATTATTTTATGATTAAAAAGTAACATCATGGTCTTCGTCTTGGAGAAATTTACGTCATGAACAATGTTGCCAACTGAAATATTTTAAATCTAAAAACGTTCAGAATGCATAAAAACATGACCATTACCTTTCCAAGCGATAAATCACGTCTTTTGAACTTGAGAGACGCCCATCAATATGGGGACGGCTCATAAACTGCATCTCGGAGACGTTTTGACTTCCAATTCGGCTCCTAAGGTTCTCTATGTTCCGAAACAATAACCCTTTGTCAAGGGATAGAGTCATAAAATAGAGCAATATGAAAGTAGTTGGAACATTACAACAGATTTATAGTTAAGTCTCATCCCTTATTTCTCATTCCCTCATTTCGACCCTCCTCGGCCACTTTTTTAACATCAATCGGGAAAAACTTTATAAGGCCTTCCCATTAATGTGGACGAGCATTATGGTAAACTTAATAATTTGAATAAGGATCCTATCGACCCCTTTTTTTTATACCTACTTTTTTTTTAGTTTTATACTCCCTTTCTTGAATGTTTATATATAAATTATGCAAAAAAGAACTGTTTAAGGCCCCTTTAATATATTATGCGCGCCGCATGCACAAAAAAGTTGGTAATTTTTGTGCATTAACTCTTTAAATGGCCTTTGTACATTTTAAAGCTTAGTTTCCAACCTAAAAAATTCTCAATTCAAGAAGGTTCCTAATTGTTCCTCTATATAATATTGTGCCTTTTGTTTTCCAACAAGGTTATTAACTCTTCGTTGAATAATAATACGGATAAATACAACCTTGATTACGTCATTGAGGTGTGGAGTTGTATAAGTATATTGATATTTTTAATTTTAATTTATTTTTCTTTTGTTGCAGGTAAGAGGCCATGCATAAGATTTAAAAGAGATTCCACTGGTAATTATTGCCTTATGAAAATTAAAATCGTCTATTAGCCACATTCATTTATTTACTGTTTTTTATCCGATAAAACCTATAGGATGTGATATAATTCATCAAAAGATAAGATTCTGGATGTTATTTCTCCTATAGATAAATTTCCGGACAAAAGATAAGAGATAAAATATGCAATTCTTTGATTTATATCTTATCTTTTGTCCGGAAATTTATCTATAGGAGAAATAACATCCAGAATCTTATCTTTTGATGAATTATATCACATCCTAAAGGTTTTTTCGGATAAAAAACAGTAAACGAAGGAATAATCTGGCTAATATGATCTTCTTTTGATAATTTATGTAAAAAGAAGCTTCTGTTATAATATTTCGTTATAAAAATTTCGTATGGGGAAAAAATTTTTAATTGTGACTAATGAGTCTGAGTTTAATGAGTTTCTTGGGCTGGAAATTAGATTCCCAAGGGGGACTAATACTTTTCTTCACCTGCCTCATCTTTGTCCATATCTGGGGGCCTCTGGATTATAATCATTATCCGACGCAACGTAACAATTAGAGTTTAATTTTAGGTTTTTCTATGAAATTTTAAATATTTTCGGATTTTCGGTCCACGTTAAAATTTGAGTTATTCACGAGTCCCTGTCGATAATGAGTGATCAAAATTGAATCAGAAAATTCGCTGATTCGTTAATTTTGGGGATCGATATTTTGATGTTTTACGTAATAGAAAAGAAAGTGACAAGGAAAAGTGTGTAAAGGGGGTGTTTTTTAAGAAGGGTTACTCGAAAGGGGGAGGTAAAAGGGAAGCGGAATGTCATCTCCCCCCTCCTTTTTTCGTTCTCCTTCATCCCTCTCCGACCACCCCTCAAGCCCAAAACTCCAGGCTCACTTCAACCTCCCCCACCGCCAACCCCCCAGAGACACTTGTTGCCTATCCTCTGCCCAATTGCTTCTAATCGTCTCAGATACTTCCACCTCCCTCAGATAGCCCAGTTTAATCAGCTTTTATATTGTCAGTGCATTTTAAAGAAATCAATACATCCAAATTCTCTAAAAAATAATATCAGAAAAGACGTAAAAATTGCATTTTTTGAGCAAAAATTTCAATTCTTATATTTTTTGAAAGCTCTTTTTATCGCCAATAAAATTTGTCAAATACTGAAAATCGCTCAGAGCATTCCTTTGCCTTCAAAAGAGCGAAAAATGTCAACATTCTTAAGAGCCACGTGATTAATGGCTTCTTATGTTTGGATGCTTACTTGCGGTTATACAGATTTGAGGTTCTGAAATCTTTGAAAGGCGACGCCTGTGGCGGAATAGGACATAAAAATGAAGGAAAAAAGGAGTTTTACACGTTTGGGAGGGAATTACGGGAGAGGTTGAGGTGAAAACGTGCAGGTGGGGACATCGCTATTAATTGGGCGTGGCTAGGGCAGATCCGGCCAATCCGAACCGTTTGTCTTCCAATCCCGGTGAGTTCGGGCCGGACGTTTCGGTGGAGAGAGGAGATAAAAAAAGACGACTGAGGAAAAAAGGTTCAATTTAAATTTGTTGAATGTCGCTATTTTTAAACTCTTTTTAAAATGCGCCATTTCCTTTCTAAAAATAGGAAGAACGCGACAAAGGCGTTTTTTCATCTATAGGGACCCCAAAAGTTCGTTTAAAAGACGTTTTTTTCGTCAAAAACCCAAGATTTATGAAAATTGACATGAGTTTTTTTTAATTTTGACCACCTATTGGTCCATCTCCAATTTTATCAAAAAGAAGAGACATTTCTGCTTCAAACGAGACTAGTCCCAGCATCATAGCTCTCAGAATAAGTGAGATATGATTTTTTTTTTAAGTTTTGAACATATTTGTGCGATAATTAGCTGTTCAAACCTTAACAAAATGGAATCTCCCTTATTATTCGAAGCATGGGACTCTTAAAACCTCGATTTCGAAGTTTTTCGACGAAAAATTAACTCTTAGAGCCTCGATTTTGAAGTTTTTCGACGAAAAATTAACTCTTAAAACCTCGATTTTTAAGTTTTTCGACGAAAAAGTAACTCTTAGAACCTGGGTTTCGAAGTTTTTCGACGAAAAATTAACCCTTAGAACCTCGATTTCGAAGTTTTTATACGAAAAATTAACCCTTAAAACCTCGATTTTGAAGTTTTTATACGAAAAATTAACTCTTAAAACCTTGATTTCGAAGTTTTTATACGAAAAATTAACTCTTAAAACCTCGATTTCGAAGTTTTTATACGAAAAATTAACTCTTAGAACCTCGATTTTGAAGTTTTTCGACGAAAAATTAACTCTTAAAACTTTTTTTTTTTTTTTTTAGTGTTTCAGCATGAATCGTTGATTTTTTGTTTAAGATCATGAAATAAGCAATTCCTTAATAAATTGAGCACCTTAATCGTTTCTTGTAAAGATTACGGTTCCAAAATAGGAAAAGAGACCGGTCGAAAAAAAAATCTTGAAATGCAAGCATTAAACTTTCTTTGAAATGGCATTCATTAATTTTTATTATTATTGCGGTATGGAGACACAAAGGTAAGAAAAAAAGTTCCCTCTTTTTTCAAACGTCCACGATCACAATAAAAAGAAAATAAAGTAAATAAAACGACCTGTCACATTTTATGAAAAATGACTTGGGTATTTTTTTTTCTCTAAAAAGTTTTTTTTTTTTCTTATACAGATTTACCGATAATCATTTTTTATACCTTAGAATAAGACCGGTTTTCATTGAAGAGAGTTTCAATATATCAGATTCGAACGTCCTTTGTCTGAACTTTTCGGGATGTAGCCATTAAGGTCCCCCCTCACCTTTTTTGAATCCCTTTTCAATCTCATTTATACAAAAATATTCCATTTACCTTGACTTCTTTGTCCGCCGTTTTTCTAAGCGCTAATGCCCTGAGTTAAACATAACTTAAGGCCATACAAAAAATAAAGAAAATAATAAAAATTATTTTTTATTCTGGACCTATTATTATACTGTAATGACTCAGTAGTGCTATTCAAGCTGGACAGTTATAAATGTATATTGAAGGCGTTTTTTTGGTCTCAATGCTACAAAGGAACGTTAATGTTAATTTAATAGCAAGACGGATTAACATATGCAGTTGAAGAAATGTTTTATATACCGTGAAAAAAAAAAAAAAAAAAAAAAAAAAAAAAAAAAAAAAAAAAAAAAAAAAAAAAAAAAATGACCATTTTCACCTTGAGAAAAGAATTATGTCGAAGAATTTTTTTTTCTTTCTATGAAATAATTTTTTATTTTAAAGATCATGTGACTATAAGACGAAATATTGGAACAGGTTTTAAGAGTTAATTTTCGTCGAAAAACTTCGAAATCGAGGTTCTAAGAGTTAATTTTTCGTCGAAAAACTTCGAAATCGAGGTTTTAAGAGTTAATTTTTCGTCGAAAAACTTCGAAATCGAGGTTTTAAGAGTTAATTTTTCGTCGAAAAATTACGAAATCGAGGTTCTAAGTGTTCATTTTTCGTTAAAAAACTTCGAAATCGAGGTTAGAGTTACTTTTTCGTCGAAAAACTTCGAAATCGAGGTTTTAAGAGTTAATTTTTCGTCGAAAAACTTCGAAATCGAGGTTTTAAGAGTTAATTTTTCGTCGAAAAACTTCGAAATCGAGGTTTTAAGAGTTAATTTTTCGTCGAAAAATTACGAAATCGAGGTTCTAAGTGTTAATTTTTCGTTAAAAAACTTCGAAATCGAGGTTAGAGTTACTTTTTCGTCGAAAAACTTCGAAATCGAGGTTTTAAGAGTTAATTTTTCGTCGAAAAAAGTCGAAATCGAGGTTATAAGACTTAATTTTTCGTCGAAAAACGTCGATTTGGCTATTCAATAAGTTAAATAAACACGGAAATTGCCCTTTTAACGCTGATTCTGAGGTTTTTTGAAATTGCCTCTTAAAATCATGATTTTGGGGTTTCTGACAAAAAATTGTCTCTTTGAAGTTGACTTGAGGATTTTTTTCAAACGGAAATGTGGCTTTACAAATGTAGATTTTGAGGTTTTTGAAGAAAAATTGGCTCTTAAAATGTCACGTTTAAGGTTTTCGACGAAAAAAAGGCTCTTAAAACTTTGATTTTGAGGGTTTTTTAAAAGAAAAATTGGCTCTTATTAGGTCGATTTTAAGGTTTTTGATGAATAATAGCGTTAAAATGTGTTCAGAAAGAGAAGAAAACTAAATTTTTGGGGGATATTTGGAGGGAAAAAAAAAGGACGGTCTAGTGGGGCTTTGTTATGCTCTTTCTTGAACGAGATAAGCCGGAAGGGATGATAATGCTGATGGGGAATAGTTTAATATGCAGTTGCGGTGTCAGTACAAGCTTAAAAGGTGTCAACTTTGTTTTTCACCGCGCTTCCGGATTAGTCAAATTTGAATTAATCCAATAACGAGACTTTTGGTTTAATTAACCCGTTTCCCCTATTTATTTAATACCGTTTGTTCACGCTTTTAAGGATTAAATAGGAGGTTCTCGTGGATGCGTTTTACGCCGTTTTCGGTTCGGGAGAAAGTGTTAGGCGCTCGTCATTAGAGGGGATTAGGCTAACCGCAACAAACCTCTGTGAATGTCAATTGCGAGGCCGGTGAGGGGCCCAGCGTATCCCCGCCGCCGCTGAAATAATTATAGACAACCCTGACTGGTTTGAAACGGAATCCGAGTAAATTTCGACAAACATTTCAACACCCCTCCCTATTCGCACTCTGTTACTAATAAAATAGACCAACCTTGTATAGTTTCACCGCCAAATTGAGGGTTACAGTTTTAATCAAGATACGTCATTCGGCCTCCTCAATTATTCGTTTTACACCAAAAATACGCTTCGTATGTTTTATTTAGTTTTTCAATATGACAAATCTTTGTTCCATATTTTGCTGTCCTCCAATACCATCGAAGATTGCAGCCAAACTCGCTTTTATACCTCCAGAGCCTTCTTATTTCCTTACAAACGACATACCGCCCAGGATGGTCTTGAAAGGTCCATCGGAATATGCGAAGGAAAACTTCGAATGTTTCTACGCGCGGACGAAAAGGAAGAACAATATCGCTTGCCTTTATGTGAAGTGTGCGAGAAAACCTCGCTTTTGTATTCTTTACTCGCACGGTAACGCTGTCGACATGGGGAGTATGTGTAGGTTTTATTTTGGCTTGGGGGTGAGTTTGAACTGCGATGTCTTTAGCTATGATTACTCAGGGTATGGCATGAGCAAAGGGAAGGCGTCGGAAAAAAATGTCTACGCGGATATCGAATGTGCTTGGAATACGCTGAGAATGAAATACAATATGAGAGCAAGCGATATAATTTTGTTTGGGCAAAGCATCGGGACTGTGCCGACGGTCGATCTAGCTTCAAAGCATTCTCCAGCCGCTGTCGTCCTTCAATCTCCTCTCACTTCCGGCTTAAGAGTCGTCTTTCCCAATTCGAACCGGAACTGGTGCTGCGATCCTTTTCGAAGCATCGATAAAATAGCGAAGGTTACCAGTCCTGTCTTGGTGATGCATGGGAGGATGGATGAGGTCATCGATTTCTCTCACGGTGTCGCTCTTTATCGTAAATGCAGGGTTCCTTTGAAGCCTCTATGGATCGACACTGCGGGACACAACAATATGGAATCCCACGGTGAATTCTTTGAGAGGCTAAAACGTCTCGTCTTCCTAGAACTGGCATATTCCTCCACCTCGGAATCTGAAAATGGTTGAAAAGTTTGCCTTATCGAAATGCCCCCTCATCAGGAAAAATGGTAGCAGATTCATTGTGCGGTAAAGCCTTTTATTTGAGCAATAAAATTAGAAACTTTTCCGCGAGTGGTTGCTGTAAAGTTAGCCCCGGGTTAGGAAATACATAATAAACGCGTTTGAGTTTCCGAAGGGTATAAGTTGGAGATGTTGACATGCGGTTTTGGCCCCTCATGATCCACCACTCCGCCGCCCATTCCCTTTGTCCCAACTCAAATAAATTGACCGGACCGTCCGACTTATAAAAGAGCGAAGAACGCTTTTTCGGATCCCCCGCGGCTCCGGATCGTGACGGATTTAATCTGTTCCGAATCAAAAAATGTAATTTTAAAACAAGAGAGAATAATATCGGAAGGATCAATATAAAAATGATATACGAGGTTTATTTGTATGAAAATAAGATGTGATTTATGAAAAATCGTTTAAGCCATTATGACTTATTATTTATACAGTCTATAATTAAAATTTTGTAATAATATTGAATCGAAAAACTCTCTTTTATTATAGAAATCTTAAGATTTATTGATTCCTCTTAATGTCTATATATCACGAAAGCCTATTTTTGATCTTCACCTGCTGTGACAACCTCTGGTGAAAAGACGCGTCTTCTAATGAATTTTTCATTCTAGAGGCCCTTTTCAGGGCCATAGCATAGTTTTCATGACGCTTTTACTTTTTGGGAATTGAAAGAATAGTGAGGCCCTTTTCAGGGCCAATAAAGTACATGTGATCCTGACCTTTTGTAGTTGATCTTGAGGTTTATTTATATGAAAATAAGATGTGATTTATGAAAAATCGTTTAAGCCATTATGACTTATTATTTATACAGTCTATAATTAAAATGTTGTAATAATATTGAATCGAAAAATTCTCTTTTAATATAAAAATCGTAAGATTTATTGATTCCTCTTAATGTCTATTTATCACGAAAGCCTATTTTTGATCTTTACCTGCTGTGACACCCTCTGGTGAAAAGACGATTTGGCGTCTTCTAATGAATTTTTCATTCTAGAGGCCCTTTTCAGGGCCAGAGCATGGTTGTGATCCTGACGCTTTTACTTCTTCACGCTATGGGAATTGACAAAATAGTCGTGTCGTGATGTATTTTAATGTCACAGATTAATTTTCTAATTAGAAAAGATAACCAGAATTTTGACGTCATAATCCTGTACGGGAAAATGTTATAAATTATAACACCCCCAGGTCTAATTAACAAAGTGTATAAAACGACCTCCTGGCTAGTCCGTGATAGGTTGTTTGTATTGGATCGGCTAGTTTCATTATAGGTCCAATGTTTCAGGAGTGATTAGGTTTGTAATTGGTGTATTACTGTGCCTGGTACAAGCCGTGGGGAGGGCGAGGGAGAAAGAGAGGGAGAACGAGAGACCTAATCGCGAACAAATACATACACGGCCCTCACATGAACAACACCGACCCTCTCCACTAAATAAAGACGGATTTTTACAATTTTCGTTATCGTGAATCCACACCGGTTACTTTTCACAACGTTTCCTGAATGAAAAGGGAGAAAATTAACTTAACGTCAAGAAGGAAGGGACCTCCAGGATACTGGGCGGGTCTGGCTCTGTTGTGTGGGACTACCGTTCAGGAGGTCACGAGTTCGATTCTTCAGATCGCGCTCTAATTTGTTTCGAGGTCATTAAATTGGTGTCGAGGATGGGATCTGACGGTACCTGTCAACGTTCCTTGAATTCAAGAAAAGGTTTCTTTCTTAAGGATTATGCGCTTGAATTCAAGAAAAGGTCTCTTTCTTAAGGATTGTTCGCTTGAATTCAAGAAAAGGCCTCTTTCTTAAGGATTGTTCGCTTGAATTCAAGAAAAGATCTCTTTCTTAAGGATTGTTCGCTTGAATTGAAGAAAAGGTCTCTTTCTTAAGGATCATTCGCTTGAATTCAAGAAAAGGTCTCTTTCTTAAGGATCATTTGCTTGAATTCAAGAAAAGGCCTCTTTCTTAAGGATCATTTGCTTGAATTCAAGAAAAGGTCTCTTTCTTAAGGATCATTCGCTTGAATTCAAGAAAAGGTCTCTTTCTTAAGGATCATTTGCTTGAATTCAAGAAAAGGCCTCTTTCTTAAGGATCATTTGCTTGAATTCAAGAAAAGGCCTCTTTCTTAAGGATCATTCGCTTGAATTCAAGAAAAGGTCTTTTTCTTAAGGATTGTTCGCTTGAATTCAAGAAAAGGTCTCTTTTTTCTCAAACTTTTAATAAATCGTTGCCTTTATGGATAGAAATGAAATATTTACGAGTCGTCTAACTTTAGGGTCTCAATCGTAATTTAAAAAAATAAAATAAAAGAGAAGAAAGAAGGGAAAAAAACCACAATTTTTTATCACAGAGTTGCCGAGAAAGTGAGAGAAAAAGAGGGGTGCATAAAATGTAGATCACTCGAGACATATAATATAGCCATATATTTCACAAAGTTTCTTACCAACGGCCCCTCCAACTTTTACTCCCACCATATTTTTATAACACTGGGGGTTTGCCCTGAGGGGGTCGGACGGGGGGAGTTAAAGTCCGTATATTTATTAAAATATATAGGCTTTTTGTTTTTAAACATAGTTCCCTTCTGGCCTACTTCCATACTTCACTTCTTAAATCACCCTTCTAAAAAAAAAGTTTATTAACATTAAAGTATTTGAATAATTGCCATTTCATGGAGCGAAGAATTTTTTTCCTCTTCTTTATTAAAAGAGTTTAAATATTTCATAATCTCTGTAATTTATTCAAGGACGACTGTGGGTAGTGGTCATTAAATTAAAACACATTGACTGAATCATATCAGAGTAACAATTTTGAACGATTTGCTAGAAAGAATATGATTCTAATTTGTCGAAACTAGGGTTTCCGATTAACCATTAGTCGACAAGTTAATATAGGTTAAGTCGTGGGGTGGTTGAGGTTCATTATGTTCCTGGCGAGGCATTAGAGCATTAGCGTGCTTGTATCCCGAAGAGGTGGGGCGAACAGGAAAGAGCAGGGGCTTTGGCGATCCGATGACAGAAGCAGGAGGGGGGTTAAATCCTCCCGTCCTACCGAGCAAAACCGACCCCTCAATCCTCTAGTTCTACATGACTCCGATGTTCACATCCATTAGACCCCCGCACGAGAATCTCTCTATTAATAACACACAAACTCCGGGAAACAAGCTGGGAATTATGCATTTGCGTCCGTGTCATCTATCCCACCCCCCTGCCCCCTTTTCCACGGTGAGCCGACTTGACTACCCGACCGATTCATGCGTTTTACCGCCCCCGCCCACCCTTAACACACACTCCGATCAAGCATTAGAGGATCAACCGGGCAATTGTAACATTGATGTAATTTGTAATAGTACACCCTCTTCCTCCCGCCCTAATACCTAAATCCTCCTGTGCCTACTTCAACATATATGATTTATATGCTAAGTGCATTCTCTGCACCCTTTCACTAATTATCTCAAACTGATCGGATCGTCTATAAGAGAGGGCACTCGAAAAGTTAAAAGGCGATGGGGAAATAGGGGACTCACCACCTACACCACAGTTTTCTGAAGATTTGATATGTTAGAGGCCATAAGACGGTAAATAGACCTAATAAATAGACCGTCAGTTCCCATCCTCGTTGTTGAGAAAGATTCCTTATACGCTTGAATTCAAGAAAAGGTCTCTTTCTTAAGGATTATTCGCTTGAATTCCAGAAAAGGTCTCTTTCTTAAGAATTATTCGCTTGAATTCATGAAAAAGTCTCTTTCTTACTGATTATTCGCTTGAATTCAAGAAAAGGGCTCTTTCTTAATAATTATTCGCTTGAATTCAAGAAAAGGGCTCTTTCTTAATGATTATTCGCTTGAATTCAAGAAAAGGTCTCTTTCTTAAGGATTATTCGCTTGAATTCAAAACTTAGTTTACCTTTTAGTTTACCTTAGTTTACCTTTCAGTATTATTAGGTTGCAGTTCCTCATAAAAAGTATTTTTATCAAACATGCGAGTGTAAAGATTATTCGGACAAATTATCGGACAAATCTAGTGTTGATTTTAAAAATATATTTTTTTAAATATTTTATCTTATCTTCACTTTGAAAAGATAGCACATAGGTGTTAATTGTTAGTATACAACCTTCACCTGCCTGACCTGTTTTTATTATCGCAAATAAAACTTTTCTATTGTATGTTTCAAAAAGAAATAATAAAAAAATAAATTTTTCTTTTATATTCAGAATAAACTCACGCTAGAAATAATGTCCGGGCCGCAATTACAGTCTTTTCTTACGATTCCTCCTTATTAGAAAATTATTTAAATAACTGCACGCAAGTTTTGCGCCTCCGATAGCCGTCTACCACAAAAGGGGGCCCCTCCATTTACATATTAATTGCCGTTAACTACTCTATAGAAACTCGGACGATTTACATTTTGCTTAATTTTTTTTGTTGTTTAAAAAAAATGAAATCCCTTAATTATTACAAATTGCACTGACATTGTAACTTACTAGATAAAAACGTTGTGGTAAAATTTAATTCCTTATCTTCCCCTTTTACTGAAATAAAAAAGGTTTTTTTTTTTTTTTAATTTTTATCTCGGGTGGTTTACCCTTTATAATCAATTAAACTACAATGTTTTTACGACGAAATCTAAATTGAAAGAAATTTTTAATTGGAAACGATTTTTACCACTCTCGGTGTTTTTTAGAGGATTTCCGGAGGAAAGCAGGCTATTGGGATCGGCCTCACGGCGGCTTTCGGCTTAGAGGCTTATATATTCGTAATCATTACGATCTCCTGATCACGAAAATTCGTGATCCCCAGAGCTTCCTGATCACGAATATATAAGCCTCTAGCTGGGAGCCGACGACCTCCTCAATAGCCTACTTTCCTACGGAAATCCGTTAAAACGACAATAAAAACATCAACGAAAACCACAAACGAAATAACATCAATTAATCCCAAAAAACGAACCACTTCCCCAAATCATAATCTAATCCCCAAATAACCCACTTCAATACCCCCCAAGAGCCAAAATTCTTGAACCTCCTTAAACTACAACCCTCCCACTAACTTCCCCTATCACTAATAAACTTAACAAAGAAGTAAACCTATTTTTCTTTTAAAATCCGACCCCTCGACAAGTCCACAACCCCCAAAAATTGGAACATAACCGGACTAGCCTCTCATTGTTCATACCCATCGATTTTATTTTCGGTCATCGAGTTTTTAAATCTTGTAAAATCCGTAAAGTCCGTCAATTTTTAATTTCCGGTAAATCCCGAAATTATGGGCGCGAATCAAATTTTCATTCCTATTATTTAGAAAATTTAATTGACAGCTTGAAACTGCATCGCGATTTCTCGTAAAGGATTAAACGAAAAATCCCTCGCCGGTATTGTTATACGCCTGGTTGACGGCATTACACGCCCACCGACGCCCCGTCGAGGGGAAATGAAATAAAATAGAAGAAAATGAACGGAATTAGCGAAAACATTCATGAATTTATAATCGCGACTCGTCCATAATTACTTCGGGATTCATACGCCTCTTTTTTTAACAAAAAAAAAAAAAAAAAAAAAAAAAAAAAAAAAAAAAAAAAAAGATTTTTTTTAGTCTTCAACCCCTCTTACTCATTTTAAGTTAATGAAGTCGAGAGGCTGAAACGACCACACGAAAATGGCAATTTTTATAATCTAACAGAACAAAAGAAACGAATTTATTTATTCATGACATTAATTTTCAGAGGGGGTTTCCGTGCGGTTATTTTTTCTCTCAGTTTTACGATTGTATACTGTGAAAGAAAAAAAATATTTGAAAAAACCGCATTAACTTATTAAAATAGGCTTTTATGATTCATTCAAAAGGAAAATTAACAGTTTTTTACGTGGAATTTTTTCTGGACACGTCTATTGATTTGCTTTTTTGTTTTTGAAAAAAAGGTCCTGTAGGCCGGACGATTAGCGATCCTTTTGTTTTCTCTTCAGATCGAGGGGAGACTTGGAATAGAACGCAAAAATTGAAACTCCCGGATCGCTTTTTTTTTAAGCGACAAAAATAAGAACAATCGTCCCTATATTGGTAAAGCGCTAACTCAGGGGCAAAGTGGCAATCTCCCCTTTTTTTCACTTTTCAACCCTGTGAGATAGTTTGAACAATGCCGTTTATTTTTTCGGCTCTGAAAAAAGGTGGTTATTGTGTTTTAAGGACGTGGAAAAAAGTTAGGAATGATTTTTTTTGTGACACTTCTAATAAATTGATTTATTTAAAAGAGGAAATGTTTGCAGGGTGTTGGACTAACACGGCAATACCTTTTAGGGTCGCCACTGTTTGCTCAGAGCCTAAAATTTTTTGTCTCTCCACCCTCTTTTAAAGGCGACAAACGAGTTTTTATTTTGATGGGGAGCCGAATTAAGTGCGGCCATTGTCCTTGGGTCCCCCCCTTCGGCGTTGATGAAAAAAAAAAGTCATTAAAAACGGACAGAATTGAGAATATCCTCCGTTATAAAATATGAAATAAAAAAAAATTTCTTTTTTTTTAGACTTGACAACCGCCTCTTAAAATTTTGTTCAATAAACGACATTCTGACTTGTGTTTTATAGTCGCCCCTCTTCTTTTTCCACCCCATAATTGCTTTGTTCCTTCTTTTATCGGCCGTGATGAAGTAACTTTTCAAATTAAACGAATCTCCGCTGAAATTTTTTTTTTGTTGTGAAAATATTTTTTCTTTTTGTTTCATATTTCTAGAAGAAATTTTCCATTTGATCTACTTTTCATAAAATTTGTCATTCCAAAACTAAAAACCATAGATCTACTCCATTCGTCATTGTTAACGTCATTTTAAACTATTGGACTGTTATAATGATGTCAGGTGCTGATTTTTATCTCTAGTGTGAAGCTTGTTAACTATTCCTGATGAAGCTGTCTTTTGAGACACTGCATTAAAGTCCCTTTATTTAACCTAGTCTTGTCTCGATTGGATGAACAGCTTTTCCGTAAGAGCCAAAAACGTCCTCGAATCGATTTACAATGAAAGGAGGAAATATTTCAATATGTAAATAAAACAAAAAAAATTTTTAACTTTTTTTCTCCATATTACGACTATGTAAATTTAGTGCTTTAAAAAAAAAGGGAAAATTTACAATCTCTCAGCTATAAAAACCTGTAAAATTGGCACTTTTAAAATAAAATAAAAAGTAGTAAAATTGACGTAGTAAAAACGAAAACAATGGCCTTTTTTTCGTTAAAACTTCCCCCCTCTATAGAAAAAGAAAATTCAGACTTTTTTTTACAGCTTTAACGTAAAGGGGGAGGGGTAGGAAATAAAATTGAGACACAATGTTGCTAAGTTTATTGAAGAAATAACTATCGAAACGACTCGGTTTAGAGTTTTCGGCTATATAGAAGGGGGAGTCATAACGGAATATAATGTTCATACCGACTCGTTTATCATTTATCGCGCTATTGTCTCAAAGTATCGTTTTACGAGGGTAAATGACCTAAAAAAAAATAATTTTTTTTCTTTCCCTTCAACATAGGGGATGACTAGCGTCTTCATATAGTTTAGATAACATATATGAAGGTGAAGTGAAAGTTTATATTATGTCTTGGAAGGAAGGGAAGAAACACAAACCCATTCTCGACTCTTGTTTGCTCAGAAAATAAAGACCATTTGGTAAATAAAAGATTATTTACAATAGCGAGGTGTGTGGGCAAGGAATGCCGGCTATACAAATACAAGCATAAAGAACTTTTTGGGGCCCTCGGTCCCCCCTTCAACTTTAAGTTTGTTTTACTTCAGAAATAGTGTTAATTTTAATTAGGCGAAATTTTCCGCCCACATGGTCACCGACATTTATAACTTTCAAGTCATTCAAAACTACTTTTCCTAAATTTTTAATCAAAATATTACAAAAAATAAGAAAGGGGAGGTTAGGGGAGGTGGGGAAAGGCCTTAAGAGGTGGGGGAAGGTTAGAGGAGGTAGGGGGAAGGTAAGGGAAGGTGGGGAAGGTTAGGGGTGGGACAATGTTTAGGGGCAGTTGATGTGAGAATACGAGATGGTAGAGAGACTTCTAACGGATTTCCGTAGGAAAGTAGGGTATTGAGGTGGTCGTCACGGAGGCTCCCAGGCTAGAGGCTTATATATTCGTGATCAGGGCGCTCTGGGGATCACAAAAATATAGGATGTTCCTTTCATGTTTAGATATATATATAGATATATGTTTATTTATTTAGTAGTACCTACGTTAACCCTTATGCTAATGGTTATTTGAAATATAGTTTAATGTTGAAATAAAAGTTTATTGAATTTTACGATGGTTTGTTCAGGTGGTCTAGGGTAAAGGAGCCTTTCAAGTCATCTTTTTTCTTCTTTTAGTTTATATACATCTAGACTAAAATAACAGGTCAATTTGGCCTTATTCATTCCTTATTGAAGAGTTTAATCTTGGAGCGTTCCCTTTATATTACCTAAGAGGAGAGATTTCATCACTCTCAAGGTGAACTTTATATTGCCTTCCTAACATCACAATGGGAAATATAATATTCACCCTACCATAAAAGTTGCATTTTTTAGAAAAAATATGAAAACAAGGAAGTATTGGAGTTTATGAATTGAAAAAAAAAAAGGAGATAGAATGTGATTTCTTGCTTGAATTCAAGAAAAGGACCTTTTGATCATTTAAATTCAAGAAAAAGATCATTTAGAGAGTGATTTTTTTGCTTCAAATTAAGAAAACGACCCTCTGGTAGTTAGAAAATCAAGAAAATTACTGATTTACAGTGTGATTTCTTGCTTAAATTCAAGAAAAGGACCTTTTGATGATTTGAATTCAAGAAAAAGACCATTTAGAGAGTGATTTTTTGCTTGAAATTAAGAAAACGACCCTCTGGTAGTTAGAAAATCAAGAAAATTACTAATTTACAGTGTGATTTCTTGCTTGAATTCAAGAAAAGGACCAAAAAGGAATCACAATGGGAAATATAATATTAACCCTACCATAAAACTTGCATTTTTTAGAAAAAATATGAAAACAAGGAAGTATTGGAGTTTATGAATTTAAAAAAAAAAGGAATCAATCAGACTTCAATGTTTATCAACCCTTTATGAAATATCCTGTATATAGGAAATGTAGCCTAAAGGCAGGGAAAAACTGAGAAAGGGGTATTCTCGGGAAAAAAATTGTTTGCCGTCCTTTTTTAAAAAAGCGTTTCCCTTTTAAAACGCGATATTTGTGCCCGAAAAAGTCGAACTGTTGACTAGGGAGGCGTAGATTATTAACAAAAGGTGAGGAGGGGGGGAAACTGATATTTAGGCATAAAGGGGCGTAGCAATGACTAGGTTTTTTTGGTTGAAATCAAGAAAACGACCCTCTGGTAGTCAGAAAATCAAGAAAATTAGTAATTTACAGTGTGATTTCTTTCTTGAATTCAAGAAAAGGACCTTTTGATCATTTGAATTCAAGAAAAAGACCATTTAGAGTGTGATTTTTTTAGAAAACGACCCCCTGGTAGATAGAAAATCAAGAAAATGACTAATTTAGAATGTGATTTCTTGCTTGAATTCAAGAAAAGGACCTTTTGATGATTTTAATTCAAGAAAAAGACCGTCTAGAGAGTGATTTTTCGCTTGAAATTAAGAAAAACGACCCTCTGGTAGTTAGAAAATCAAGAAAATGACCAATTTAGAATGTGATTTCTTGCTTGAATTCAAGAAAAGGTCCTTTTGATCATTTGAATTCAAGAAAAAGACCATTTAGAGAGTGATTTTACGCTTAAAATTAAGAAAAACGACCCGCAGGTAGCTAGAAAATCAAGAAAATCACTAATTTAGTGTGATTTCTCGCTTGAATTCAAGAAAAGGACCTTTTAATCATTCCAATGCAACAAAATTGTTTTTTAAAAAACGTGTCCCTTTTAAAACGCGATATTTGTGCCCAAAAAAAGGTCGAACTGTTGACTAGGGAGGCGTAGATTATTAACAAAAGGTGAGGAGGCGGGGGGAAGTGATATTTAGGCATAAAGGCCCGAAGCGATGACTAGGTCGGTAACTAATTATCTAAAGCCGTCTATAGTTGTGCAGTTCAATCACGTATATACACATGAGCGGTTCGGTAGGGACAGATGAGTGAACCCGGGCTGCACACAGAATCTCCCCCCACCCGCCCTTCCCACGGCAAACTTGATCACTGATAAAACACCGTGTGATTTACCTCCAAAGGGAGCAACCACTAACATTATAAGGGAGAAATGGAATGCTCAAATCAAATATTCTCCGAGGGGATAGTAACTTCATCCGCACGTATCCCAATTTCTAGTTTCTACCCTACCCCTTTTCCCATATCGCCAATATCAACAACAAACACAAAAGGCTGAATAGTGGAAATTCCGTTTAATCAACTGTTAATCCATTTTATTCGCCTCCTATCCCTCTCTAACTAATCCCTCTGTTATCTATAAACAAATTTCTCCTATAGGAGTGACGTTTTTCGCTATCTCTGATTTCCCCACTCGGAAAATAGACTTCAGAACATGGTTCGCTTAAGCTTCACAAAATACTTTTTGCTCTCACGTTAAAACGGATCATCTGATCTAGACCAGATTAAGCTCATTTTTGCAAGTTGTCCGGATCCTCTATCTATTAAGGCGGAGACGACCATTAGTCAATAGATCGCAGCACATTCGGCCCCAAAAGTTTTTTCTTTCTCGTTTTGGGCACTAAAAATAGTCCGATTTTTTATATGAAAAGCGCATTCCCTTTGATTTGGAAAACTCTAAAATGATATGAGAGCACTTTTTCCGAAAAAAAATTTTCTTCCGGAAAATCGGGAAACGAATTTTCCGGGAAAACTTTTTTTCAAAAAATCCAGGTACACGTTTTGTAGGTTACGACGAGTTGTTTCCAAATCTGTTAATAATTTCAAAATCGGTTAAAAAACGGCGTCGTAATCGCTGTCACAAGATTTAGACGGTGCGGGGGGTAGGGAGGGAGGCGTAGGCTTGAGGGCTAATGGAGTTCAAAAAGCGACTTTGACGTTTATGGCTCTCACGACAAAACTATTCATCCGATCGAGACCAGACTAGGCTCATTTTAAAGAGACTTTAATACAGAATGTTTTGCAAGTTGTCCGGATCCTCTATCTATTAAGGTTTAGGCTTGAGGGCCAATAAAATTCAAAAATCTATTTTGACGTTTATGGCTCTCAAGACAAAACTATTCATTCGATCGAGACCAGACTAGACTCATTATAAAGGGACTACAATTTCGAATGTTTTGCATGTCTTTATGATTGTATATCTATTATAGCCAAATTTACAGCTGTTATAATTTTATAGCCTATTTTTTATAGCCCAAAAACCTCAAAATCAAAGTTTTAAGAACCTTTTTTCATCAAAAATCTCAAAACAAAGGTTTTAAGAGCCAAATTTTCGTCAAAAACCTCTAAGTAAACTTCAAAGAGTCAATTTTTTTTTGTCAAAAACCTGAAAATTCAGTCATTATACATTTTTTTATTGAATTTTTTTGTGTGTAGGTTTTTGTATAGTTCTGAATAGTTAGTTTTGAATTATTGAAAGGTTTTGTTGAAAATAATATTTTTGAAATAATCTAGAATGTGAGTTTGAGTTTCTTGACGTAAGAGATCGATTGAATAAACAAGACACCCCTTTTCTATTATAATATAAAGAGAACTGTCGGAGTGGATGGTAAGGTGGGGGGTGGGGTGAGGGGCGGCTGTGAAGGGAGGGGATAAAATTATTCATACTTACACACTGTTTGAAGACACTTTAAAGCCTCCCAACATTCATTAACATCCCGAAAGGAGAAAACATTCGAAATTTCTTTCCTCACACCCCCCCTAACTAATGTTTAGAACTTAACTTATAAGTCTCACCGGAATACAAGTTAGAACTGATTACAAGTTACGGTTCTAAGTTATGAGTTTCATAAGACAGCTTATGTAGGAAATTTCATATCTTTCATAAAGGGTGGTGAATATGAAAAAAATGAATACGTTCATTAATATTATATAAAGTTACGTTTTTTATTAAATTTAACCCCACATATAAAGAAAAATATGATTTTTAAAACAACAGCTCTTCCGTAAAAGTTACTCATCCAATCGAGACCAGTTTATGATAATTTTAAAATGATCTAAATGCAGAATTTTATGCAAGTTGCCCGGATTCTGTAATATTTTAGGCTTGAGAGAGAAATGAAGTCTACACCGACGTTTTTGGCTATCACGACTAAACTATTCATCCGATCGAGACCAGACTAGGCTCATTTTAAAGAGACTTTAATACAGAATGTTTTGAAAGATGTCCGAATATCTATTAAGGTTTAGGCTTGAGGGCTAATGGAATTCAAAAATCTATTTTGACGTTTATGGCTCTCACGACAAAGCTATTCATTCGATCGAGACCAGACTAGGCCCGTTTTAAAGAGACTTTAATACAGAATGTTTCGAAAGCTGTCCGGATCCTCTATCTATTAAGGTTTAGGCTTGAGGGATCATGGAATTCAAAAATCTACTTTGACGTTTTTGGCTATCACGACTAAACTATTCATCCGATCGAGACCAGGGGCCAAATAAAGTAGTCTCGCTATTTAACGCTGATTGCTTAAGTTTTTAGGTAAAACTTGGATTTGAAAACTTGAAAAGGGAAATCGACTGAAAAGGAGAGAAAAAAATTATTCTTTAGATGGCGTTCCAGTTTATTTTTAAGGCTGAAGCCGTAAAGGTCCCCGGGGGCTAGACATAAAATTCGAAGCGTGATTATATTTTTGTACTTTAACGCTTTTATCCCCCTTTTTAACGCTAGACTGTGTTTTATGAGATCTGAAAATTCCCCCACTATATATTTTTTATTCGAAACATTGTAACGTTTCACACTGTTCTTTTTTAAACATTTTTTGTTCTGTAATCAACTCTTTTTTTTTTTTTTTTTTTTGTATAAACGGAACAGAGCCATTGTCGCCCTGTCATGATGCATCAATTCTCCAGCTTACATATTTTGCATATAAAACAGAATATAAAAAAAAAAAAAAAAATGAAATCGGATAACCAGTTCGTTATATTACATCCGATGACAACCCCTCTGATATATCTTGATGAAACAGGTGTTATTCCAATTTTTCATCCCCAAACAAAAAATTATTAAAAAAAAGGGGTCACAAATATTTTTAAGTTTGAAGCTTTTATTTACAGCCTATGGAGGAGGCAAACATTTTTGCCATAAATCTTGTTTTTTATTTTTGTAAACACACGAAAAGGGGGTTAAAAACAAGAAAAAATCTTTTTTTAGAATTTCCAACATTTTATTGGTTATTTCTTTAATTTTTAAAAATGGAACCGCAAAAGAGTTCGGGAAAAAAAAATTAAATATGTGAGTGGAAAAGGGGTGTGATTGGCAATCAGTGGCCTGCGAAAGTCCCTGTAATGGTTCTTCCCCTCTTCGCCCGACTTTACTCTTCGAGTCCACTCACACACACACTCATGATTATAATTGCGTAAAATGTCAATTTGCATGAGTATTGGAATCATCTATAACCCCCTCTCATTTACATGGACGCTATTATTTGGGAGCCCCTTTCTCTCCTCACTCGGCAAATTTAACAAAAAGGGTTGAGTTAGAGGATAGAATTTGTCTGGAGCTGGACACAAGAAAACTTTCTCAACAGAGCAATAGAACTCTCCTAACTTGTAACCAAAGTTGACCCACAAGAACAACTACGACAGCAACGACATTGGGTGATCATTTGAGATATATATATATATATATATATATATATATATATATATATATATATATATATATATATATATATATATATATATATATATATATATATATATATATTGGAGGGGTATCTCCCCCTCCTCGAACACTCGATAATTAATGATAAACATCAAACTATGAACCATCTCAGAATAAGGCACACGTGATTCGCTACGCGAAACACCCTGGGCTCTCTCTGGCTTTACAAGGCCAAGTGTCCCTCGAGAGAGCAGAAAGAAGACTGCCCGTATCGCGGCTGGCATCTTAGTCCCCCAGTCCTTTTCTCTCTCTGCTCTCAGGGTGAATCACTGAGGATCTGTTAGATAGTAGCGATCCTGACTCTGTGATAGTCGTTTACCTGATTCCACACGGCCATTCTGACAAGCCGTCCTCGACTGGCCCATACCAAGTTGCTGCGGAAAGGCTTCCTTCGGGCCTTCGAGACCAACAAGTCCCCGTGTGGAGTAAAATGAACACTCCTGGGACTTAACCAGTCCCCTCCGGGGTAAAACAAACACTCATGTGTTTTCTACACACTTTTATGTATCAAATTTTTCTTAACTTTTTTTTTCTCTGTTTCAGGTAAGCATTTTTGGAATTGAAAAGTTCAGACGTAAGTTTCCGTTTCTGTTTTCTCTCAAGATTTTTTTTTATCGCTCCTCTTGAAACGTCTCGAAAGGCCTTATTTAAAATAAATCGTCCAATCGAACGACATTGTAACATGCCCACTTGAAAAAGGCCCCTCTAAATACGACTTTGTCTCAAAAGCGTAAATAAACCGCTTGAGAAAGTTTATAGGAAAAAAAAAAAAAAAACGCGCACTTGAACCCTTGGCCACTTCTGAATTCCCCTCGATCCATTTTTAAGCCCGTCATGACACTTCATGCATCTGTTCGATTGTTAAAAACCCCTTTTATTATTATTCCTCGTAAAAAATGATCGCCTGCTGTTACATAGAAAATTTCTTTAAAAAATCGACTAACCATTACTCACTGTCCTTTATTAATTTAATTATAAAAATTACTTAATTAAAAAGCGGACTTTGTTACCGGAGGAAAAAAAAAAATAAAAGTTTCATTTATCACTAATATTGTAGACGGGGAGGGCCATTTAAATAGAATGACTTGACTTATTAAAATAGAGGATATAAGATGGATTATTTTTGTCGTTGAAAAATGCTCTAAACCACCTTCTGTCATTACATAAACCGACCACGTAGCCAGTTAATAGCCGAATATTTCTCTAAACTTATTACACTTCCCATAATTTTTTATATAAAATTTTTTTCCCGATGAACTTTTGAACTTTGAAGATTTTCGGGTATCTTAAAAATTTAAATGTTTCCCGTTGAATTATTCCCTTTCCGTATTTAATTAGACGTTCATGTATGAATAAAATGATGCACCTATAAAGGATTCAGTTTATTTTCACCCCCATATGTTAATCGTATTGAAAATTTATAAATGGTAATGACACCCTTTAAAGTTTGCATTTTGGTTAAATAACTTTTTTTTTTTTTTTTAAATAAAAACTTCATTTATCATTATTTGGAATATTCAATTGTCAACATGGGTGATGAATGTCCTCTTACATAACAGAATGAAATTGTTTTATAAATATTGAGGATTCTTATTTTAATTCTGTTTTTGTTCTAAAAATGAGTCACTTAGAATTTATAAAGAAATTGACATGTTTTAAAGATTTAGGGACGAATTAAAGAAATGGCCCTGTTCGAATTAAAGAAATTTTCATTTTTTAAAGATATTAAGGAATTCAAACACTCTAAAGTGGTCATTTGAGGGGTCGTTTTCTTAATTTCAAGCAAAAAATCACTCTCTAAATGGTCTTTTTCTTGAATTCAAGCGATAAAAAGGTCCTTTTCTTGAATCGAAGCGAGAAATCTCAGTCTAAAATGGTCATTTTCTTGATTTTCTAACGACCAGAGGGTCCTTTTCTTGAATTAAAGCAAAAAATCAAACTCTAAATGGTCGTTTTCATGAATTCAAGCGATAAAAAGGTCCTTTTCTTGAATCGAAGAGAAAAATCACATTCTAAATTGGTCATTTTTTTGATTTTATAACTAACAGAGGGTCCTTTTTCTTAATTTCAAGCAAAAAATCACACTCTAAATGGTCTTTTTCTTGAATTCAAATGATCAAAAGGTCCTTTTCTTGAATTCAAGCGAGAAATCACACTCTAAAATGATTATTTTCTTGATTTTTGAACAACCAGGAAGCCTTTTCTTTTATATCAAGAAAAAATTAAAGAAAATTGCCGTGTTCTAAAAAAAATTGCCTTTAAATAATTCTTGAGGGAAGGATTTTTTTTAATTTGGTTGGAGATCAAGCAGCTTCCCTCGGCCTAAAAAACATTTTAAGAGGCCTGGAAAAATAACGCGTCCGACCCTTATAATCGAATTGACCTCAAACGAGCCGAATCAATTAAGGAAACATATACAATGTAGCATATGATCCTCGAAACCTTCAGAAGTGTCCGACAAACATCGAAAATTTCCAAGTGGATTAACGTTTTTTAAAAATAAAAAGATGTGAAAAACGTTTTCCTGTGGGGGGAGAGAAACGACTCGAGGGAATGCTGTACGATGCGTTTTTTTTCTCAAGTGCACCTTAACCGCCCCCCAACCTCCCCTTGCATTATTGCCTTCCTACTCGAAGGAGCCGCCTCCTTTTAAAATCCTTCCCTTTTTTTCTTCTCTCACACTCCTCACCTACCCATTGTTCACCCGACGACTTATCCCTGCGGCCGTCTTGTCTACACAGAAGCTTGAGAATGGGGATGGGGGTCTTAACGTAGATTTAAACAGAAACCCGACTGTTTACTGTGATTTCACCATTCTGCCTCCAACACATGGTGCCTCACCGCAACTATTATATAAATTACGAGTTTAAACATTAAACTCTAATTAATGGGGATAAATAGGATTTTGAAAACCATCAAGAAAATTAGTAGATAGAAAACGCGGGTTCTACGCCAGAGGAGGAGGAGTGAGGGGTTAAATGAGGAGGTAGACTCAGCACTTCGTTCAGTCCAGCTCCTCGCTCCCTCCTCCTCCTCCCCCACCCTAGGCGACACTTAATTTTTATACAGGGTGTCCCGAGTGGACCGCCAAACTTTTGACCTAGCAAAAAAAGTATCTTAGTAAAACCCACTTAGATTTCACCAAGGAATCGATTGATATTAAAAACTTTTGGATCAGACTTACGGGGTGCTCCAGAACGACCCAAATTTCGTTATTTTATATGCAAACTCTATGTTTTGACAATGGAAATCGATTGTACGCTTGATTTCCCGTAAATTTTACTTAGACCACTTTTTCGATAGGACCAAACGTTCAGGAGTTATGTGCTACTGAACATAGACCATCAAGTCGCTATTTTCTTTGATTCCAGGTGATCAGAACCTTTAGAACTTGCCCATTTCGTGGTTGAAATGAGGTGTAGAACAAGTGTCGTATAAAGGTCGTTTTAGTGCATTATAACCCTCACTAGTATGTTAATAAGGCTTGTTTCCTGTGGAGGAGGAAAAGGACGAGGTAACCGTAATATAGCTCCTAAGCTCTTCCAGTATCAGCATCATCCCCTCCTCTTTTCACTGTTGAAGGGACAATAAAGAACCCCCGGGCTTTATTCTTAGTTGGCTGAGAAATTAATTACAGCTTTCTGCTCTCAGGAAGGGAGAACATTGTTCGCCCCCTACGTTTGGCCTTCTCGTGTTTACCCGAACATTATACGGTCTTAATTACCAAACCCTTTTTTTTTCCTTCTACGTCATAAAAATCGAGAAGTACTTGATGTCCTCGTTATTTTTGACGCTTTTTTTTCTCCTTCCCTTAACACTTTGTAAACAGTTGCATCATGGGGAAAATACTTAGGATGATAATAAAGTTAACAAAATGCGGAAAAACTGTTTACTCTGGATCCCTGGTGAATAAATTGTTGCATAATACCGTATTAGAGAGGCGGTCATTCTCTACGCTCGGTAACACCAGCTTTTCGTCCCTAATATTATAAATCCGGGCACTTTACACGTTTATGCGCCCTAGGGCGGGAAGGGCGAGGGAGAAAGGTGAAATATACTGTTAATGACGACCTTAATTAACATATATATGGAGCATTATACCCGCCCTTCTTCATCACCCCGACTAAATGTCACTTTTTAGCATATCGGGGTTATACTGAGCGAAAAAAAATAGAACCTAATGCCTTGTATTTATGGAAGAGTATTACTTTAGCATAATTTTTTTCCTTTTAGTTAATATACAACAATATAGTGATCTCTACACACAATTTTTATTCTAAAATCCAATATTTATTATAAATTAATCAAAAAAATAAGGGATTAATAAAAAGAGGGACCCCTATATCAAATGAGGTAGTTCTAGATTTCTGATATGTTGTGAAATATCAGAAATCTAGAACTACCTTTGATATAGGGGGTCCTCTTTTTTAAATAAATTCGCAATTTTAATTATTTTTAATCTCCCCATTTTATGAAGAAATTAATTCTAATGACCCCCTTCTTAATACGAAATATAATTAAAGAAAATAATAAGACTGGCGGCAATAAATATAACTTTGTATCATTTTTACAACCGACAATCATAGAACAGGGGAGGCCTAAAACTCTCGTATTTGCATAATTTATACTAATTGCAGGGGCGTAATAATATAAAGGCGGAAAACTTGAAATCCACTGTTATAAATTCGTATTAAAAAAATGTATAATTGAGAATACAAAAAAAAAATTGAATAATTTAATTTTTTTCACTACTAAGGTTACACCTTTTATTTAAATGAGAATTTCGCTTTATGACGTCATGCGTTACGTCACGTTTTAAGCTTGAATCTCGTATCAAATATTAATCGCTTTATAAAAAAATAATAAAGGAGCATGTCAAGCTTCAAACTTCATCGATTTCCGACTAAACATATTCAACCTGCTTAAATAATTCGTCAATTCAGGAGGCGGAAAGCCGAAAATTGATTTTTAAGAAATGGTTTATTTTGGCGAAATTTCGTAATTTTAGCAAATTTCTTGTTCAAGGTAATAATTTTGTAGGTCATTTTCTTGAATTCTTGAGAATTCCCACATTTTAAAGAGCCCTTTCTTTAAATTCAAGGGAATAATCAAACTTCCAGCCTTGATTAAATGTTAAATATTATAATAGAGGTGCATTATTTTGTATTTTTGGTCGTTTTAATAAGTTTTTTTCCTCTTGAGTGCGTCACCTTTGATGTATGAAAATTCTTAAAAATACCTAATTATACACAATTCCGTTTCGTTTGAAGAAAAACGAACATATTTACGTGTTTATAAACAAAAAACGTGTGAACCCGAAAAAAATAGTCATGAAACTCCCTTAATGCATGTCTTTATTATAAGCCTTTGAAGAAAAAATGTCGTTTAACTATAATTAAAAGTCGAATTTTGTCTTCCGAATAGCGTCCAAGGGAGCGGAAAGAGGCTATTTTAATAAACGTTAATGACAGATAAAAAAGGGTTGCGACATTAAAAAGAAAAAAAGAGTAAAACAAATAAAAACATATCAATTGATCTGACAAAATACAGTGTACGCTCCGTTAGCTCGGATAAGTGTTAACGTTCGAGGATATAACTTGCTACTTAATAACAAACAGAACAAAACCTCCTTTTATCTAACACGATGCCGAAACCGAGAATGAATTTATGACCCGAAACCAACTTTCTACCCGATAAAAAACAATTGGACACTTCAAAATTAATTCAAACTAAAGAAAAAGTCTGATTTTTTCGCTTGAATTTAAGAAAATGACCTTTAAACTGTGATTTTTTCGCTTAAATTCAAGAAAAAGGATCCTTTAAAGTTTAAACTGTGATTAGGTATTCGCTTGATTTTAAGAAAAGTTACCATTCTAGGGCGTTTTGGTCACAACTTTACTGCGTGTGGGCCCGTAAATTTAATTTTATACTATTCCAGAGTGATTTTGTGCTCTCATCGAGCTAATTAATTTTAATTAAATTAAATTATGTCGGGACCTTCTGTTCCTTATGACAGCTAATTAGAACACCCTATTAAGTTTTCCCTATTTCAACTCATAACTCGGACCCATTATATATTGGAATTAGTTCTATTAGTCGGATTTTCCTTTTAAAATAAACCACTTTGGATAGTTGAATCTCCCTCCCCCATCCACCACCACCCTTCTACCACCACCCCAGACGATCTTTTCCTTTTGGCGTCGCGGTGGAGGGTTTTCACCCTTTTCTTTTAATTAACAAAGTTTTAATACTCCTAGGATTACTTCTCCGCCAGGCCAAGTGTGTATTTTAAATATTTACTTTGAATTAATATAAAATTCAAAGCCCTCTTCTTTATAAAATGTAAATCTTCGGGAAAAGAAAAAGAAAACGGAACGAAAAGTTAAACTATAAATTTCATAATCTGCCCCTTTTTCTCAGTTTTCGTAATGGAACCCATGAAATTTGGCTCAAAATGAAATTTAAATTTAAAAAAAAAAAAAAAAAAAAAAAAAACATTTAAAAATTTCGCTTGAATTCAAAAAATTGACCTTTAAGTGACTATTCGCTTGAATTCAAGAAAACGACCTTTTAGAGCGTAAAGATGAGAAAAATTTAAAAACAAAGACAAACAAATTGACGAATTAAAATGTGAAAAGATTGCCTTATTTAAAAGTTCAAGAATTTAAGATTTATTTACCAAAAAAAAAAAAAAAAAAAAAATTTTGCTTGAATTCAAAAAATTGACCTTTAAGTGGCCATTCGCTTGAATTCAAGAAAATGACCTTTTATAGTGTAAAGATGAGAAAAAACAAAGACAAACAAATTGACGAATTAAAATGTGAAAAGATTGCCTTATTTAAAAGTTCAAGAATTTAAGATTTATTTACAAAATATTGTCTTATTTACAATTCAACATTGTGTTTTGTCAAGGTTAATTATCATTTCATGAATTTAAATGACATTTTTTATTTAATATTAATTAGATGCTGAAACTGGGACGTGATCGGAATCTTTTTTAGTTAATAGTATATTTTTAAACATTTTATTTTGTTGAATAACTTTCGAAATGAGTGTAAAATTAAGAAGAACCGTTTAAAATGTTATGGTTCTTAGTTAAAACTCATATAATAAACACTTGATGTGTTGATCTTCATATTTTATTGACAACTTAATTAATACTTGGGTACCAATTACTTAAACATCTGCCACGCCGATGGAATGACGTGTTATGAATTTTGGAACGGTTTTAAAACCAAGGGAAAACTTGAATTTTTTAATAGTTTTTTTAAAAATTGATCGGAAACAAAAATAGTTTGAAATATTTTGTTTTCAATAGTTTTTTTAGCGGATTTCCGTAGGAAAGTAGGCTATTGAGGTGGTCATCACGGAGGCTCCCAAGCTAGAGGCTTATATATTCGTGATCAGGAAGCTCTGGGGATCACAAAAATATATTATATATATATATTATATATATATATATATATATATATATATATATAATATATATTATATATATATATATATATATATATATATATATATATATATAATATATATATATATATATTATATATATATATATATATATAATATATTTTTGTGATCCCAGAGCTTCCTGATCACGAATACATATCCTCTAGCCTGGGAGCCTCCGTGATGACCACCTCAATAGCCTACTTTCTACGGAAATCCGCTAAAAAAACTATTGAAAACTATATATATATATATATATCGCATATTTTTAGTTTTTCTATGTCTTAAATATTAAAAAAAGGCATAAAATATGTAAAAGGCCTCTGACGCGATCGTTCAAGACACCCTTTTCAAATAAAAATCAATTTCGATTACATTTATAATGAATCAAAAGGAATGATTACAAACTTTTTCTCCCCCCACCCTTCCTTGTCATGTCTCTCCCCTTCCACTTTTATATAATCAATTTTATATCAGAAGGGAATATCTATCAATCAAGATTTATAACAAAGCTATATCGTATATTCCATTATAAATAAAAAATTTATTATAATGATTTTTTAAGGTCTCGAAAAAAAGGGGAAAAAAATTGAGGTTGAAATGCTTTATTATTGAACGTTCCGATGAAATTAAGGTTGGGAAATTCATTAAGTAATTTTCGTCTGTTTGGAAATTGGAATTCTTATCATTTATGAATATAATTTAAGTGAATAAGCTCAATTTTAAAGCTTTATCTTAAAATGGCGGATATTAGATTATTTTCAAGGATCTTATATTGTAGCAAAGGACACCGATTTAAGAAAAGGACCTTTAAGAGTGTGGTGGTTCGCTCAAATTCAAGAAAAGAATCTTTAGGAGTATTATTGTTCGCTCAAATTCAAGAAAAAGTGCCCTTCGAACTATGAAAATTCCCTTGAATTCAAGAAAAGGACCTTTAGGAGTGTTATTGTTCGCTCAAATTCAAGAAAAAGTGCCCTTCGAACTATGAAAATTCCCTTGAATTCAAGAAAAGGACCTTTAGGAGTGTTATTTTTCGCTCAAATTCAAGAAAAAGGACCCTTTGAACTATGAAAATTCCCTTGAATTCAAGAAAAGGACCTTTAGGAGTGTTATTGTTCGCTCTAATTCAAGAAAAAGGGCCCTTTGAACTATGAAAATTCCCTTGAATTCAAGAAAAGGATCTTTAGGAGTGTTATTGTTCGCTCGAATTCTAGAAAAAGGGCCCTTTGAACTATGAAAATTCCCTTGAATTCAAGAAAAGGACCTTTAGGAGTGTTATTGTTCGCTCTAATTCAAGAAAAAGGGCCCTTTGAACTATGAAAATTCCCTTGAATTCAAGAAAAGGATCTTTAGGAGTGTTATTGTTCGCTCTAATTCAAGAAAAAGGGCCCTTTGAACTATGAAAATTCCCATGAATTCAAGAAAAAGACCTTTAGGAGTGTTATTGTTCGCTCTAATTCAAGAAAAGGGCCCTCTGAACTATGAAAATTCTCTTAAATTCAAGAAAATGGCCAATTTTTGGTTGAATAATACCTTTTTAGAGAGCGGATTTTGTTTTTCGGTTGCATTTTCAAATTTAAATTTTTTATTTATCACACCCAAATCTCATTAATCACAAAAAGGCGTATTTTTTGTCGTTGCCGTTGACCAACATGACGCCCGGGGTTTTTCTGTCATTGTGAATCCAGGGAAAATGGAATAGGGAGGGTTTAAAATTCGCATTATTTCATTTGAACGTTGTGTTTTAATTTCGGAAATAACATTGATTAATGTTTTCTAAAGATCTTTTCTTTTTTTTATACGCCCCCGCCCTTTTTCCAACATGTAAAACTCATTTGGAACCATTATAAGGGTGAAAACATGGGCGAGTATTCAAAAATTTTCAATTTAAAGTCATGTTTGAATATGATCAAATGGAAAAACATTAATGAGTCATCGCTTTAGAGAATAAAAGAGAGAGAGGGGGGAGGCCCTCATATAAGCAGATGTTAAAATCGATATTTTTAGACCGATTTAAACCGACAAAAAAGAGTTCCCCGATGAAATCTGGTATTAAGGCGATTTTCTGCCTTCCGTTTCCGCCGAGGCGGGAAACACTTGAGCCCTGGTGGGTGGAGGTTCTACGGCTCGTCGAACATGGTCGAAGAATAGGGAGTCCCCTTTTTTTTAAAGCTCAGAACGTCTAAAACATGAATAATGGACGATATGAAATACCAGAAAATTTTCCTACGTCGCGATTAGACTATTGTCACACAAGGGGGAAGGAGAAAAAAATTGGAAGTCATTATTTTTTTCGAAGGACTAGTCATTTTATAGTCCATTGAATTTTTGTGCAATTTTTTTTCGGTTCCTAATTTCTTTCCTTTATTCAAATTCTAGACATAATTTTCTTTTTTTATCTCAAGGCATTTTTGAATAGCACTCTAAAAGGCCAATTTCTTAAATTTTAAAGACCAGAGGGTGGTACTTTTCTTAAATTCAAGCGACCACACACTCTAAGTGGTCATTTTCGTCAATTTAAATGACGAGAGGGTCCTTTTCTAGAATCAAAGCGAGAAAACTTACTCTAAAATGGTAATTTTTTTGATTTTCTAACGACCAGAGGGTCCTTTTCTTGAATTAAATCAAAAAAGTCACACTCTAAATGGTTGTTTTCATGAATTCAAGCGATAAAATGGTCCTTTTCTTGAATCGAAGCGAGAAATCTCACTCTAAAATGGTCCTTTTCTTGATTTTCTAACGACCAGAGGGTCCTTTTCTTGAATTTAAGCAAAAAAGTCTCACTCTAAATGGTCGTTTTCATGAATTTAAGCAAAAAGTCGCACTCTAAATGGTCGTTTTCTTGAATTCAAGCGATAAAAAGGTCCTTTTCTTGAATCGAAGCGAGAAATCTGACTCTAAAATGGTAATTTTCTTGATTTTCTAACGACCAGAGGGTCCTTTTCTTGAATTTAAGCAAAAAAGTCTCACTCTAAATGGTCGTTTTCATGAATTTAAGCAAAAAGTCGCACTCTAAATGGTCGTTTTCTTGAATTCAAGCGATAAAAAGGTCCTTTTCTTGAATCGAAGCGAGAAATCTCACTCATTTTCTTGATTTTCTAACGACCAGAGGGTCCTTTTCTTAAACTCAAGCTAATATTCACTCTCTAAACTGTCATTTCCTTAATCCTCTCGTTTTCCGTTTTAACGTCTCGAAATGAAAAATGAAGAATTCAAAGTGACACCTCTTATGATAGAATCGAATTATAACGTAGTTTAATACATTAGACGTGTCTGGCTCCCAGAGGACAAAATTCCAAAATTAATTAACATTGCGGATTTGTCGCTTAATAACCCGGAGGGTGACGAGCGTGAGTGAGAGAGTGAGAGAGACGGTTTGGGGAGGGGGGTGGAGGGGTGGTGGGTGTGGGGAGGGGGGGCGTCGGGGACAAATGGGAAATTTCCTATCCAATTATAGATCGACGTAGATGCATTCAATTTCGATCAGTAACGAGAGTTAAATAACTTAACGCCGAGGGTAATAAACAAAACTCGTTATTGAACTCCCCTTTTCAAGAATACCTTAAAAATTGTATTTTTTTTTTTAAACAAAAAACAACAGGTGGAACATATAATTCGAAAACGTAAAAAAAAAGGTACCTCCATTAAGCCATGACAATTATAGAAATTTCGACGCCATTTACATTGAAATATGAGGTTTTGCCCGATTACGTTTATATTAAAAAAAAAAAAATACTATATCACTCCCGGAGCTTGGTAATGATGATAATAAGTATGTTGGAGGTCAGGTAGGGCATGAGCTTTTTTTTCCTTAAGTACCATCTCTTTTTTTATTCTTTAGTTTATTATCTTTTATTGTTGATTGCACCGTCTGACCACATTAGACCACAAAAAATAATATAAACCCCTTTTTTTTCGTAATAACGTCCAAAATAACCGGTAATATCTTATTCTTATAAAGTTTGAAGGGTCCTTTTCTTAAAAAGCAAACAATCACACTCCAAATGCTCGTTTTCTTGAATTTAAGCGAATTATCAGATATAAGGGCCCTTTTCTTGAATTCAAGCAAATTATCAGATTTAAGGGCCCTTTTCTTGCATATAACCGAAAATTCACACTCTAAATGGAGTTTTTCTTGAATTTTAGTGAATTGTCAGATTTAAGGTCCCTTTTCTTGAATCCAAGTGAATTATCAGATTTAAGGTCCCTTTTCTTGAATTCAAGCGAATTATCAGATTTAAGGTCCCTTTTTTCTTGAATTCAAGCGAATTATCAGATTTAAGGGCCCTTTTCTTGAATTCAAGCGAATTATCAGATTTAAGGTCCCTTTTTTCTTGAATTCAAGCGAATTATCAGATTTAAGGTCCCTTTTCTTGAATTCAAGCGAATTATCAGATTTAAGGACCCTTTTCTTGAATTCAAGGAAATTATCAGATTGAAGGGCTCTTTTCTTGAATTCAAGCGAATTATCACATTTAAGGACCCTTTTCTTGCATTTAACGAAAAATTCACACTCTAAATGGCCTTTTTCTTGAATTTTCGCGAATTGTCAGATTTAAAGTCCCTTTTCTTGAATTTTCGCGAATTATCAGATTTAAGGGCCCTTTTCTTGAATTTTCGCGAATTGTCAGATTTAAGGTCCCTTTTCTTGAACTCTAGCGAGTTATCTGATTTAAGGGCCCTTTTCTTGAATTTTTGCGAATTGTCAGAATTATGGGCTTTTTCTTGAATTCAAGCGACTAATTACACTCTGAAAGGTCATTTTTTGAATTTAGGATTGGATCTTAAGGTTCACTTTCTCAAACTCAAGCGAATAATTAATTACACTTTTTATTTTTCGTACAAAAATAGCCTTAGCTTTTACGTAAGAAAAAAAAAAGTGATTTTTTTTTTTTTTTTTTTTTTTTTTCAACAAAGCTTTTGTTTTAAGTTGTATATAATTTCTGAAGAAATGAGGTCAGAAATCATTTCCAAGAAATTAATTAAAAACAATCGAGATTTAAGCCCCTTCCTGTTTTTGACCGGATTTTATTTATATTCTTTTTCGTTGAGACGGAGATAAAACCGTCATAATTTCGTTAATTTGATGGTGGGGAAAGAGGTCTTGAATTTATTACGAGTTCCTTTTCAAAATAGACTCGCGTGCTTGTCGCGGGCGGGTTTTCCGCGGGTGGAAGGGGGCCGCCTTTCCGTTTTAATCTAAAACTTTATACTATAAGGGATTAAAGTGGGCCGGCGGGGGTTTTGAGGTACTGGGAAGGTATAAGGAGGGGGAGGCACGCTCCTTGTTGCTTATCATTTCTACACCCCCGCTAACAATTTGTTACCGCTTCCACGGCTAAAGTGGCCCCGAGCCGCCTCCCCCCTTTCACCCACCGCCCCTTCCTAACGTGTCCGCCTCTTGTTAACCCTCTTAAAACCATCGCTTTAACCGTGAAAAGGCCCCTTTCGTGTTCTCAAACTAAATATAGAAATCAATCGTCTCAGGTACCAATGGCCTTAGGCCAAAACTTTTATATGATTGAAAGCTCTCCATCAAAATTACCATTTATTGCCTATATTATTTTTTTTTCTATATTAAAAGTTAAAAATTACCTGTCCTAGGCCAATATTGTTCTTCCCGTGAGGGGTCAGGTTTTATTTATGGCTTAGGATCAGAAGAAAAATAATTCTGGGAGAAATTCCCGTGTTAGAATATTAAATTTTATAAGTGGACTGTATGAAGTTAAATAATGTGAGGGAATGTATGTTGGGGTTTTTGTTAGTTCAATGACCACACGATATTCTTTTTACGTCTTTTTATTAAACTCTTCTCACACAGTCTTTAAGCAATCTTTAAAACGTCTTTTTTGATAATTATTCACGTCTTTCTTCGTTATTACGTCTTCACTTCTGTAGAACTTCTAAGCGTCTCTTTTTCCGTTCTCGCGAACCTTCTCCCTTCCTCTTCAGCACGTGCATGGGGTCTTGATCAGTCTTGGCGGGGTGACGTGACGTCACTATCGGAGTCACCTCCAACATCTATATAGGAAAAGAAGAGCTTTGACTGATCATTCCCGACTCGAATCCTTTACTGATTCGAAATAAGCTCTTTGTTGAAGGATTATTGAAACAACGGGGTGTACGCAATGTGTCCCGTTGTTCCAGAAAGGAAACAACCTTGAGGGTGGGGTTTTGTCGAGGTAGCTCCAGACAAGTTTTCCATCTGTTTTTGTTTTACAAATTTTATGTCGTCCCATAGCCGAAATTAAGTACTTTTTCTTAACCAATAAAGTCGTTTTCTTCAAGATTTAGAGTAAATTCAGGATGTTAAACGTAGCGTATCACGTTATAAACTTGTCTCCTCCTATACATTGAAAAGACATCCCCCCATTTGAGGGCAAAGTTATCGCCAGATCGTCGGAGACATGCAATAAAAGACATTGTAGATATGCGGACCCTTTTATTTACGACTTTAAAAATTCAATTATGAACGTTTTTATTTTATTTTCCTGGGAGAAAATTAGAAAGTCCTATTTTGTACGGTTAAAGGAATGGGGTTTATTTCATTAGAATCGTCATTAAGAGGATGGAAAGGGGGGGTCGGGTATGCGAGAATCATTACCTACCCGGTTGGTTTATTACGAACGAGGAATCCCGAATGATCCGTACATAACGTTTAACAAAATTAAGAACTTTTTTTATTTTAAAATTACCCCAAAATATTGAAATTTTAATGTCTTTTCGATGTCAAATGTCATAAGGGTTTGAAATTTATGTACATGTAAAATCAAATATAAAAGTTGAACTTTATTTTTAGGGTTCATTTTTAAGTTGTTTAATGAGCTAAACTGGGAAATGTTAACTTTTAAAATTCTGTCAACCTCCGCACCCTTTCGTTTATTTTATCACCCCCAACGTTAAAAGCTTTAATAGTACATTAATCCTCATAAAGTATGATAATTTTATATCTTACCTTTTAACTGTTTTTTATTTAGAACGAGCTAACCCTTTCGACGATTTTTTTTTGCGACTAGGACACCTGTTCGGACTCGTACAAGTAAAAGCTTTTTTTGGTCGATCCTATGTATTTTTAGCGGATTTCCATAGGAAAGTAGCCTACCCTACTAGGCCTACTAGGGAGGGGGTAGTGAGAGAGGGTAAGGAGAAGGTAGAGAGAGGATAGGGAGAAGGTGATGAGAGAGTAGTGGAAGGGTAGAGAATCCCTACCCCACTAGGCCCCCTACTAGGCCTACTAGGGAGGGGGTTGTGAGAAAGGGTAGGGAGAGGATAGGGAGAAGGTGGGGAGAGGGTAGTGGAAGGGTAGAGAATCCCTACTCCACTAGGCCCCTACTAGGCCTACTAGGGAGGGGGTTGTGAGAGAGGGTAGGGAGAGGATAGGGAGAAGGTGGGGAGAGGGTAGTGGAAGGGTAGAGAATCCCTACCCCACTAGGCCCCCTACTAGGCCTACTAGGGAGGGGGTTGTGAGAGAGGGTAGGGAGTGGATAGGGAGAGGGTAGAGAGGACGTAAAAGGAAGTAAGTGGGAAGGGAGAGGGTAGTGGTCTTATCAATCTCTCCAAGTTGAAGACCTTTTTCAATATACTCAGGTCGCTGGGCATTCCTACTCTTCCTTTTTATATCATTATTCTTGTGGACATTTTCTCTAAATAGTATTAGAAAAAAATAAATTATGTATTCATCTTTTGCGTGAATTTAATTCCGTATTTGTAACGTTTTCGTGTGAAGATGTAATAAAAGTTGATTGCATGAAATCTTTATGTTATATCTGTTTTTATGTTCTTCAACCCGTGTTAGCTAGGGGCTCGTGTTGAAACTTTGAACTATTACCTGTTTATGCTAATGAAGATTGGTATACAAAGGCTCCATCGATTTTTTTTTTTTTTTATTATAAAAAAAGACGAAGATTCTCAGGGGGGATGCGTTTCCGCTTGTTTATCCCGGATCAAAGAGAAAAAGGAGGTGGAGGGGGTAAAAACATGTCGATATGCATGTTTTTGTGAATTAGCTTCTCTTTTCGAGTTGACGTTAAAAGGTGTAGGGGCTTTGGGACTCGCGGGGAAGGCCTAATCACTATAATGTGTCCCTTTTGTCGACCCGGAGAGAAAAGGAGACGACAATAGATGTCGTAACAATAAGTAACCGGCACTAACGCGTCGTCTCTTACAACATACACCATTTAAATAAATGAAGCTAAGAGAGGCGGGGGTGGAAAACTGGGGGGATGCGTTTTGTTCACTTTTATAACCACCCGACATCAAGAAACACCATTCATTACCTACAATATTTTCTACTTAAAAAGCAAACTTTTGATTGCTTAAAAATATCAAAAACTCCCACCGCTGCCACCAGTTTTTCCTAAGAAACATACAATATTCAGATACTTACAAAGAGTAATTTCGCATTTCCCAAGTCTCTTGTGGACCAATTGACTTTAAATTTGGCAAGTTTTTTCTTTAAAACGTTATAATGAAGTCCTAAAAATTTCAAGTCGATTGGCCAAAAGAGACTTGGTAAAACCCAATGTCCTTCTCCGCTGCCTCCTAAAAAACATGCAATATTCAGATACTTACAAAGAGTATTTTCGCATTTCCCCAGTCTCTTGTGGACCAATTGACTTGAAATTTGGCAAGTTTCTTCTTCAAAACATTATAATGAATCCCTAAAAATTTCAAGTCGATTGGTCAAAAGAGACTTGGTAAAACCCAATGTCCTTCTCCGCTGCCACCAGTTTTTCCTAAGAAGCATACAGTATTCAGATACTTACAAAGAGTAATTTCGCATTTTCGCAGTCTCTTGTGGACTAATTGACTTGAAATTTGGCAAGTTTCTTCTTTAAAACATTTTAATGAAGCCCTAAAAATTTCAAGTCGATTGGTCAAAAGAGACTTGGTAAAACCCCCGCTGCCACCAGTTTATCCTAAGAATAAAAATTGTTTCTTGACCAACTTAAAGGAAATTAAGAGTTCATTCTCGAATTTATCACATTTTAGTTGAATTAGACCCACGCTGTGAGGTTATTACTGATAACTCGGAAACATCCTGTATTTTCTCATATTGTTTTTATGGGCGTCGATAAAAGTCGTAATTTTTCGTGAGACCCCGCGTGTTTATTGCGATATTTCTTCTCGGAAATAATTTTTCATTATTTAACTTGTGTGTTTTATTTTTGAGGGGCCTTTTGTTGCTCTATACCCCCGTACACGCAGGTCTCTGCACCCGTGTAGGCATAAATTAATGCAATGAGTTTTGATTATTATTGCTCATAATATGTATGGTAAATTGTTACAGTGCAGAAATGGTCGGGGAGTGTGAGCCCTGAGTGAGGATGTTAATGGGATGAAGAGGGTGCCTAAAGGGGTAGGAGGTTGCGGTTTTCAAACTACCACCACTATTCCTATCACATCAAAGGAAATTCGGTTAGGAATTGATTTTTCACTACAGCAATCTAGGGTGTTCTCATATCCTGAACCAAAATAGTCTCCTATTGGGGACTCTTAATAACTTGAAGAATTTCCTTCTATTGCCTCTAAGCTCTCACCCCAAAGCTATTCGTCCGATCGAGACCAGCTTAACCTTATCTCGAGAGCTCTCGAGCTAATAACCCTAACTAATAGACCCTCGCGGTTTGTTTTATCCTTTGTATTTGATATATTATTCAATTTTCTTGTTTTAATCTCTCTCTCCTTCCATAATCCATTTTTTTCTCGTTTTATCCCATTTTATCTCGTTTTATCCCTTTTTTTTCTCGTTGTATCCCTTTTTTTCACGTTTTATACCCGTTTAATCCCATTTTATCTCGTTTTATCCCTTTTAGGTAGATTTTTTTTCTCGTTTTATCCTTTTTTTTCTCGTTTTATCCCTTTTTTCTCGTTTTATCCCATTTTATCTAGTTTTATACCCGTTTTATCCCATTTTATCCCTTTTTTCTCGTTGTATCCCTTTTTTTTCTCGTTTTATACCCGTTTTATCCCATTTTATCTCGTTTTATCCCTTTTTTTCTCGTTTTATCCCTTTCATTTTATCTGTATTATTCCCCTTCTTTGTGTTTTTCACCATTTTCCCCCTCTGGATTCCATATTATACTTTTCTATCGTGTCGGACTAATAGTTTTAAATCGAGAGCCGATAACGTCGTTTTTTTACTGCGATTGTCAATTTTTATCCCCTTTTTTCTTCTGTAACCTTTTCGAAATTCTAATTTCCGTTCTCCGAAAAGCGAAACATTGTCATGAATTTTAAAAAAATATTAAAGAAAAAGGAAATAACGTAAAAGCGAACAATGTAGAAAAAAAGTCGTTAAAACTCGGCACTTTTCATAGCGTGGAAGTAAAGGAGTAGAGGGGAGGAGGCGTAATATATTTAAAATAGCAATAAAAAGCAGTCGTTAGAAGAGTATCGCCCTCGTTTGAGTACCGGTAAGGTCGTGAGCGCCATATTGCACAGCAGCTGCTAAAGCCTCGTTTATAAAAGTTGGGTGTAAACAAATAAAAGCGGGAAACAAAACTGTCACATCCTCTCCGCAGGCCTTCTACTCAGCCTCTGTACGAGCATAAATAAATCCACATTTTATTATCTCGTTTGTCCCTTTATTTTTCTCGTTGTATCCTTTTTCTCCCCGTTTATACACGCGTTTGTATCTCGTTATTATCCTGTTTCTTCTCGTTTATCCCATTTTATCTAGTTGTATACTCCTGTTTATCCTTTTTATCCTCTCGTGTTGTCTCCCTTTTTTGTCTCGTTGATATACTACCGGTTTATTCCCATTTTATGTCTCGTTTTATCCATCGTCGTTTATCCAGCCTTTCATTTTTATCTGTGTATATCTCGCTTCTTGTGTTTTTCACACCATATTTCCCCTCTAGGATTCCATATTATACTTGTTCTATCGTGTCCGCGGACTAATAGTTGTTTAATTCGAGAGCCGAGATCCGTCGTTTTCTCTTACTGCGCGATGTCAATTTGTTACGTCGCCTTTTTCTTCTCGGTACCTTTTCGAAATTCTAAATTTCCGTTCTCGCGCAAAAGCGAAACATTGTCATGACATTTACAGTATTAAAGAAAAAGGCAAATAACGTTTCAAGCGAACATGTAGAAAAAAGTCGTTAAACGCGGCACTTTCATAGCGTGGAAGTAAAGGAGAGGGGAGGGCGTAAAATATTTTACACAATATCATATAAAAAGAGGTCGTTAGAAGATGTATCGCCTCGTGTTGAGTTACGCGGTAAAGTCGTGAAGCGCCATCTTGCACAGTAGCCTAAAGCTCTCGTTTTTTATAAGTGTATTAAAAGCGGGAAAACGGGTCCTCCGTCCTCCGCAGGCCT
>JAGWEN010000458.1:0-91249 GCA_018703685.1 Orius laevigatus
GGCGTTTTTCGTTCTCAACGACGCCCCATTTTTTTGGCTTTTTCTTTCAGGGGTTTGTCCGACATTGCTTTGGCGAAAGATAAGCTGAAAACAAGGACATTAAATGTGGTAAGACACTTAAATTACAATTTTTCATGTCGCCCGAAGGGGTCGACATAGACACGAATCGTCATTTTGAAAGGGACTCCCCATATCGTACTTTACCAGCCAAATTGGCTTTCTTTCCAAGCCCAGCGGGCGATGGCGAATGGACTGTCAGTCGACCTTCCCATCCACCTCCAAAACCGGAACTAGTATTCCAAAAGGGTTTCTGAAAAATCGAATTGAAAAAAATGATCCGAAATCGAAATCGTAACTTACTGTGGCTTTATCGACGGTGCCATTGTTCCTTTGAAATTCATTATCTTTGAAGTCTTTCACCCATATACGAAGGCAAGAACCTTATCGGCCTCTGCCAGGCCTCTTATTCAAAATAAGTCAATTTGTACTGCGGCATTCTTAAAAAAGATTTTTTGTTTTTTAATTTTGTCCTCAAGTATTGACCATGTATTTAGGTAACAGGCAGCGGTTCCGCTCCGCTAAGCGAAACCACGAAATTTCAACATACGTACCTATATTTTGACGTTAATTACAAGAGTTTTAGCCCTAAAAAACTGAACAAAAAAAAAAAATGTGACAATTAAAAAAAAATTCTAGTTTTGATGAAAGTAATAAAGGTGGAGGGGGGGGGGCAATGATTCATTTTTGGCCTGAAGTAGTTTTCGTGCTGCCATAAGCAGTAGGTACGGGGTAACCAGCGTATGAAGTTACTAGAGTTCAGCACACAATTAAGATATAGTTTTGTGAAATTAATAATAGGTGACGTTGTCTAATATGTATCACATAGTAATATGTAATATGTTATTAATATGTGATAACTAATAACTATATCACTCATAATATAATAAGTAAATCAGATCTACATAACTAATATATATACTAATGGGAAAATACTGTAATGCTTAATCGATATAGATTCCAGACACCAGGTTATCTCATAGAGCAGAGGTATTCCCAAAGTCTTTTTCGCCAGTGCGGCCCCCCCCGACCGCGTGTTTTAAACAATAAAAACCTTTGTGAGGTGCGTCCGCCCCGACCCACATGATTTAATATTATAGAATAAATTAACATAGTGTGGGTTATTGTGAAAAAAAAATTTGGGTTTTAAAAATGTTGATTTAGAGTTTTTGGACAAAAGAAATTGCCTTAAAACGTTGATTTTGAGGTTTTTTTTTGGACAAAAAAAAAAATTGGCTCTTAGACAACAATGATTTGGAGTTTTTTGACTAAAAATTTTCAATTTAAAGTTGATTGTTGATGTTTTTTGGACGACAAAATTTTCTGTATAAAGGTGTTTGATTTTGAGTTTTTGGGACAGAAAATTAGCGGTCAATCAAAATGTTTGATCTTTGAGTGTTTTTTTACTAACGAAAATTAGGCTTCATAATTGTTTTGAGTTTTGAGTGTGTTATTTTTTTTGACGAAAATTAGACTTTACAAATGTTGATTGTTTTGAGGTTTTTGACGAAATGGTGTATGGTACATACATACTTATTATCCTCCTGGTTTGAGTTTTGCATATAAATTTTATTTTACAAGTGAATTTTACAGTTTTACAGGTGATCATTTTATGACAGCTTCGGCGATCCAAGCTTTGATTTTCGGTAAATTTTCGCGCTTTTCTTTATGAGCCCTTCAAGTTGGGATATTTTTCCAAAAACGTTTTTCCGCCGAGTGCAGCGGAAACGAGTCCAATGACAGCCACGATGTACAATTCAGCGCGGCCCATGAACTACGATTTACATTAAAAATCTTAAAGTAGAGGGAAAAAACTTACTGATCCATTGGCCAAATAACCTCCATTGTCTTGAACATATTTTGTCAACTGGACATAAACTCGTTAGCGTTTTCGTTTTAATGACGTTCCATTTTTTTGGCTTTTTTCTCAGGGTTTTTGTGTTCGGACTTGCCTTTGGCGAAGATTGCTGAAAAAAGGATTAAATTGTGGTAATCCGAGAGTTCGCGGCCGTGTGCGGGTGAACCACGACCAGTGTCCCCCACAGAGTTCGGCCGTTTAGAACACGGTGTAGCGTGGTGCGACGTTTAGGCTGGAGGTGGTCAAAGTGGGCTTGTGTTGATTTGAGTTGGATTTTGGGGCGCATGCGGGGTGGGGGTGTTGTCATGAACCTGTCAATTTGTGCGGTAGAGAAAGAGGGACGTGGGGGTGGAGATGCCGTTCTGGGGGGTCTCGCGCTGTTGACTTGGACACTGTCCGGTCGGCCAGTAGTGGTGGGGCGTATTGGGGGGGTGTTGGGGTGAGCTTGGAGGAGTGTGCCCGTCCACGACACGTCTGGTCTCCTTGGAGAGCCGCGCCCGGTTCAGGGGATGCCGAGTGGGTCCGTCGGGGGGAATGGGTTCGAGTCCTGGAGGGTCCCGGTGCTTGGCCCCCTAGGGGCATTGGGGAATATAGGTGCATTGTCCGGGTGCCGCGCGCGCCCAGTCCATGGCAGTGGCCGGGCTGGGCCAGGGGGAACAGCGTAAGGGGCACGCGCCCATACCCGACGGGGGCCCTTCAGTGGGCCGTTTAGGGCCGTGCGGGACACCTCGGACCAACATATGTACATCGGGGGAAACAGTGCCCGGACCACGTAGGGTAAGTCGAGAACGTCGGGGACATTTCGGGAAAAGGGTAGGGGATGCGTGCGGGTACAGTTCCGGGCACGATTGGGGACAGTAGAGCATTGGTGAGGGGCAGAGGGGGACCAGTGACAGTGGCCCTTCTGCGGGCGCACCCGTCGGGGCAGGGGGGGAAGCGTCATTTGGCAGGGTTGGACCGTCTGGGCCGCCTGAGGGCAGCAAGGAAAGTTAAGGGGAATTTGTCCTTTCTCTAAGGGGTCCCATTTTTTGATCACCTAGCTCTTTGGGTTGAGGGTTCTTACCAGCATTGGATAGCACACTTGCTGGTTATATGGCCCGCAGCCGAACCTCCACCAATGGTGGTGGTGGACAATTAACCGCAAGCTAAATCATACGTCCTGGTTTTTAGTCGTCTGATAGTTCGATCTGGTATCGGGTGGGCAAATCAGAAAAGGCACGAACTTGGCGAACATGTCCCTATAAATTGCAATCACAACACGACCGAAAATTTTTGCTTGTAATATCGACTTTTAGTCTGAAAAAAGAAGTTGTGAGTTCCAGTCGTGAAATTCTTCGACGTCTTAGGCAATGCAGAGCCAGACAATACCTAAAACAAATTTTTATGTTTAAAATTTGTCAAAAATAGGTTGAGAACAACCTACACATTTTGGTGGGAGTCTGCGGATCCAAAAAGTCTTATTTTAAAGTTGGACTTTGTGTTACGTTTTTTGTGCATTGCTTACATATGTGCCAAGTTTATCTTGCTTGTCAACTTCGATAAAGGGCTTCTAGTCAAACAGTCTGGTAAACATTTACGAAATTAATATATAGTCAAAAAGCAAAAAATAGAAAGGCAAGCAAGGAGAGGTCAAACAATATACAGAAATGCGAAGTATCAAAGTGTATTGTTTTCAGTTCACTGTTGGCTGAGCTTCTACCTTATTAGGGTTATGACCAATTCCGTTTCTCGTTCTGCCCTCTTCGTCAGGCAAAATTGACGTTCTTGTGTGACACTGGGATCCGTGGCTTTTTGTGAGTTATGCAGACTTTTTGGGTTACTTGAGACCTGGGATGTTTACTTGACCCGCTGATCTTTAATCCTTCGGAGTGCGGGCATATTTCGTGTGTGTATTATCTGCGTGTTTGGGTCGCCGTGCAATGTTCGTATGCACCTGTTCTACCTAAAAAACAAAAAAAAAAAAAAAATCACATTAGACATACTAGTCACGCTTTGGTGTAGGTGGTAGAAGCCAGCAGTCTTGAAAAACGTGGCCATAGCGGTACGGATTACCTCCCCAATCTCGCTGTGCGCCGACTTAATTGGTCTTTGATATTGCCCTTGTAAGCTGTTCTGTCCATCCAACATGGTGACGTAATTGAGTGTGGTGGATATAGAGTCATGCCCCTTTTTTTCATTTTTGTTGAGAATGTTACTGGGGACTCTTTAAAACGAAAAGTCGGGTAGGAGATGGAGGAGTTCGGTGTGAAGACGTCGATAACATGTAGACGAATGGAATTCATGCCGCATCTTGTTGCTGATATCCTCTACAAAAGAAGTTGAAAAAATTTGTTATCGTGTTTTATGGTTTTTAGTACCTGTAACGAGGTACGACTTTCCATATGACGAGGAATAGCGATTCAGGAGAGATCGCCCCTTTGTCCCTTGATCGGTGAGGTTGATCAAGACTTGCGAAGTTCTTCGGCCATTATAGCGTCTTTAAGTTCTTTGATCGTTCTCGACTGATAAACTTTACTTTTCTTCATCGCTTCCAGTGACGGCAACTTTTTAAAGTAGAGGCAAAACTCTTCAATATTACTGCAAAAATAGTCAATTTAAGTTTGTTTTATAACGAAAAAGTTTTAGAGGAGCATTACCTAAGCGATTGGAGGACAGCATTCATAAAAACAAGTGTTTCCTAGATTTCGAAGTCCTACGACTCTTTTTTCGCGTTTTATTTGACTTTTTCTCCGAGCGGTATTCCGTTTGCTACTTTTCCGTTTAGGGCGACCTCGATGTTTGCATTGGATGTTTTCCGAACTTCCCGCGCTGCTGCTGTCTTCCGAGCGGGATCTGCAAAGGAATTATTTGAAGAAAAAAGAAGTTAAAGAAAACCTTTTTCGAATTCTAGGTCTGAGGTTTGCGGTGTTAAGCGCTTCTGTCTCGATATCACAAGGGTCCGGCCACGGGGAAGGGCTTTTACGACCGAAAACGGTCGCGGATCTGATTGATAAGACCGTCGGGCGTGTCGTGATGATGTAGGTCGTCGCACGTGTAGCAGAATGCGGTGAAGTTCTCGCAGTCCATCGATATGTTGTGGCCCTTCGAATGGCTTTCATGGTGCTCGAGGGCGTGTGCGTTTATATATCGGCCACAACTCACGACTCCGCAGTGCAGGCACATCCATAGCTGATTTCCAACTGAGCAAACTGAAAAAAATAAAGCGGAAACATTAAAATTGCGGGGGATAGGGGCATGGGGTTCCTGGTGCTAGAGGGGCCGGGAAGGGGGTATGGGGATATAGGGGCATAGGAGTAGAGGGCCCGGAGGGGAATAGGGGTAGAGGGCCAAGAGTGGTGTTAGGTGTCTTCTCACTATAATTTTCTGAGTAAAAGAAGAAGATCTTTTACTCAGAAAATGAGAAGACATCAACCTTCTTAAGTCCACGTCGCATCATTGACGGTTATTGCCTTTTCCCCTTCATTTTATAGTCGTCGAACTAAAATAATAAACACCTCAGGAGCCGATTTAATAAACTTTTACGATTCCAGACTTCAATTTTGAAGACATCCAAGTCGTTAAAAGTTTTACAACGAGTATTATTTGTTTCAAAAATATCGAGGAAAAAAAATTATAAAGATTTGAGGTAAAAACTTCTTTTTTTAAATGTTTTTGTTCAGGAGTTTAATGACACTTGACGTTGGTCGGATACAAGGAACTCGCCAAGAAAACGTTCTTCCTCTCAAGGTCAAACAACACGAGGTACCACTGAACGTCCATGTTCAAAATTACCATTTAATTATTTATTTTTTATTAATTTTTTTTAATATTAATCGGTTTTGAGATTATGGACACGCGGATTATAATCTGTGAAGAGTGATCTAGATAAATTTTATTAGAAGAGAAAAAGAATTTACTTGAAACATTCTTTTTTATGATCTACATACTTCCCTACTCCCGGTGGTGGAACTGGGCCCTTACCCCACAGGGCCTCTACCCCATGTCCCCTAACCCAGTGCCTTCATCTGTCCCTATACCACCGCCCTCTACCCCTACGCCACTATTCCCCCACAAGGCCCTCTACCCTATGCTCTTATCAGCCCTCCCTACCCGTATCATTCCCACCATCATAGGGGCCCAAACCCTGCCAGCCTCCCCCATCCACCACAGGGCCCTCTACCCCCATTCCCTGAGTCCCCCGCCCCCCACTAGACCCCCCTAAACCCAGCCTATCCCCCAGCGGGCTCTCTACCCCTACTATATAAGTCATAACCACCAGGCATTGATGGCCCCTCTATAGTCCCTACTATCCCTCACCTCTCACCATCAGGCTCCCTTATCACCGGGCACCAAATCCTCTTGTCCCCCTCCCCCCGCACGTTGGCTAACCAGCTCGCTACAATAAATTCAACATTTTTTCCTTTCCATAACTCAAAGAAAATCCCCAATCAAATATCCATTATTTAATTAGCCCGTTTTCAACTTTAATTCGCTTTTCGACGATCGAAATTCGTCGTACATTGGACTTCACGAAGCCATTTATGAAATAATAATCAAGCAGAAAAAAAAGGATCATCGATCTGTTGTCAGAGACGTGATGACGCAAAATCTATAACCCTAACCGAACAGCTGATCTACCAGAGTCTATCATCAAAGTTTCCAACAAAATAAAAGCGAAATTAATGAATGAATAAACAGAATACAACATTTAAGAATCCGTGGTGATTTTTGAGAAAATTTGGTTGAAGACTGAAGGACGTTGGGAAAGAAGAATTTGATGATATTAACGTAAAAATAAATAATTACTTATATTTTGTTTATAATGATAATAAATGAAGTTAATTTTGGTGAATCAATACGATATTGGCTTACCTGCGCATTGCCATTTTTTTGAGTGAGGATCGCCGTTGGTCGGACAGTCGATTTTCACGTTATCTTTAACATGAGGGCATTCCATTCTCCGTGGAGGACGGAGGAAGAAAAAGTGGGAGGAAAAAGAGAAATTTTGGGTGGTTTCGAGTGTGAAAAGGAGACAAACTTTTGGTTTTTCGGGAGGATGAAAACCTTTTGAGTGTGTTCGACGAGTAGGGAAGTCGTAAAAACGTCTGGGGGGGAAGGGAACGCGAACCCGGGGTTGACGTTCCGTCGGGGCCACTCGCTTTTTACGGCGACCGAGAGAGAAGGTCGACGCGGGCACCCCACCGCAGTTTAAGAGTCGTCAACGGAGAGCAATAACCGAATCGTTTAGACTGAAAACCGGTTTTTTATTAACTGCGATCGGTTTTTACTTTTTCCGTTCTAAAATAAGCATAAAAGGACCGTTTTGCCTCTTGTTTATAATTTAGCTTGTTCTTCTGTTCAGACTATTGCAACTAGCAAAATCAGCTACTGGTGTCCACAGGACAACTGTCAAATGACATCCAACAGCAACCTCGACTAACGCAGCAATAGCTGTAGGATCGACGATCCAGCAACCGTGCCACTCATCAAGACCCAAGCAATAGTAGTGTTTTTGTGATGCTAGTGACCTAGGCAACGTTGCCACCGAACCAGCAACTTTTCCCTCCCCTCTTTCGAACGAACGCACCCAGGCACTGAACTGAACAACTCTTCAACAACCGGTGAACCGAAAACCGGTTTTTAAACAAAAATGTCTATTCACAACTTTGAATAGTTAAGTGTTATCACCACTGAGAGCGCTGACTTTCATTCAAGATGATTGGCCAAAACGATTTTCGCGCTCTTTTTCCCGTTCAATTTTCCCAGGTTCGCACTTTGGCGAGTATTGATTGAAACCTCAAAAGCGTCCGTCCAGATTTTAATGTCTTCAGTTGGGACATAAACAGCTTTTTATGCCTAATTATCATTTCAGAAATGGTTTCTTTACTATTTATTAAGCGCCTAACTTCTCGAGAACGACCAGACCGATTTTTTGAGGTTTCCCATTAGAATGCAATTAAAGCTTCTGGGAAAGGACTTTGACCCTTATTTGCCCACAAAAACGCGCCTTAGTTCTTCCTTAAAAGGTTTTTCATGTCTAAAAGGGTCAAAGTCCGCATATCAATCGTCAATATGGCTTATCTTTGAGGACAAAAACGTTTAAAGTCCGTCATTTAAATGTGTTTCTGCATTCCAAAATATCAAGGCCACCCCCACTCCTATCCACTTTTTGATGGGAAATACAATGAGTTGGCATCACTGCCTACATGATAGTCCACTGAAGGTAAAATTTGAATTTTGAATAGCAATGAAATTAATGGATTCTATTGATGATCAAAGAACATAATGCGATTTAAATTTGTCACCTTTGACCTCAACGGTACAATATTCAAACCGGCACGACCGATCGGCGAAATTTACTCGAAATACGCTCGGAAACATGGCATCGAGAAAAATCCTCAAGTTTTGAGTCAAAACTTTAAAAATTCGATGGTCAAGATGAGCTCGCTGTATCCAAACTTTGGATGCGGTTCCATAGGATGGGAAAGTTGGTGGAAGAAAGTGGTCGCTTCAACTTTTGAGCCGATAGATGGAACCGCGTTCGATCGAATATCCGAAGAACTTCTCAAGAAATTTGCTACTAAAGAGCCTTGGGAGCTCTACCCGAATGTCGAGCCACTACTCCAAGACCTCAAATTGGCCGAAGTTCAAATTGGCGCGATCACCAATTCAGATCCGAGGGTCAGCTCAATCTTGGAAGATTTTGGGCTCATCGATTGTTTCAAATTCGTCCTCACTTCGTATGACATCAACGAGATGAAACCGGACAAAAAAGTCTTTCTACATGCTGAAAAGCTTTTTGGCAATTTCAACCGTAATGAGGCTATTCACATCGGCGACTCAATATCAAAGGACTTCGAAGGCGCCACCAATGCTGGATGGAATGCAATTTTAATGTCAAATAAAGATTCTGTACCTGACAAATATAAAAAATTCGTTTGTCAAGATGTTAATGAAATAAGAAATTACTTGAAATTGTAATAAAACCATTGATTTTACTGCGCTGACAATTTTTACCTAGAGGCCCTTCAGATGGAGGCCTCATGACACTTAGAACAGTATTCCGTGACCAAGTTTGAGAATGAGTGGATTCTCAGCACAAAAGGGACGTTTTCTCAGCTCCCCATGATCCGATCGACTTGAAATTTTAAGGGCCTTTTCTGATTAGGGGCCAAATTTCAAAGAGGCAGCTGAGAAAAAAGCTCACGTCCTCAAGTCAAAACTATGATAAAATCAAACAAAATATGATCTAATAAGAAATGAAGAAACTAGGGTAAGTTAGAAATCATAAAAAAAAATTGTCAGAAGACAAAATATTATATTGTTTAGAAAAACAATTTAAAATAATAAAAAAGAAAATTAATTTGTTGGATTTTATTATTGGCGCCTTCCGTAGGGCTGGTTGGCAGGCTGAGTAAGCTGGAGACCGTTGATGTTGTTGAAGTCCTAGAAAAAAGAATAAATGAAAGGGGAAAGAATAGAAAATAATGACTTACCAGCATTTTCAACATGTCTCTGGTCTCAGGATCGACTTCAATGACGTCTTGTTCCAAAGCGGAGACTTCAGGAACGAAGTTGTCTCTTCTCTCACGTTCCTCTTCTTGAAGTTTGATCGAGATTCCACGAACTTGAGATGTCCTCAATCGCTTCATCAAATGGGTGACGAAACTGAAAAAAAGTGAGTGTTATCTTCGATTCTTTATGAACAAAGGTATCTGAACCAGTAGGTAAATTAAGGAGAAGTCATTAGCGATGGTCCAGCAACTGAAATACAAGAAGATAGCCACTGGCTAGTCTGGCCATGGTTCAGCTAAAACCAACAATCTGCACCATGGGGGGCAAGGCTCAAGCCAGCTAATGGGATCATGGGTCAAGTTACCAGCTAATGGCTCCATGGATCAAGGTAGAGCCAAAAATTGGCACCTTAGGACAAGCTAACATCAGCTTATGTTCAAATGAATCAAGGTTAAGTCAGCAACTGGCATCATGGGTCAAGGTGAGGCAAGCAACTGGCATCATAGGGTTCAGCTGCTGGAATCATGGATCAAGCTTAAACCAGCTAATGGAATCAAGGGTCAAGCTAAAGCCAGATAATGGCACCATGGGTCAAGGTAAAGCCAATAACTTGTGACATGGTCTACAGCCAACTAATGGCATCATTCTCCAAGCTAAAACAAGCAACTGGCATCATTGGATAAGCTAAATTCAGCAACTAGCACTGTGGTTTAAGCTATAACAAGTAACTGGCATCATGGGTCAAGCTAAAGCCAGCTACTGCCACTGTGGGACAAATTAACAGAACTAGCTGCCCACCAACAAAGCAGCTACCAGAATCCTCAAGTGAAGCATCTGGGACATGGCAAGACCAGCTACTCACTTGCATCCTAAAGCTCAATAGAATAGCCAAGACATGTCATTAGTCCAACAAAACGTCAGCTATCACTATGGGCACGCCAGAGCCATCAAGATTGTGTAAGGCTCAAATTACAATCCTTGGAACTCCCATGGAAAAACGTCGGAACCATTGAATACATCATACCACACTTTTCATCACCATAATTTCAACTTATTGCACTATCTATATCGACAATAGAGCTCCCAGAAAGGTCTCGACAAAACACTTACCCAGCAATCTTGTTCCTAAGACTTTTGGTCGGAATGATCGCTATCTCCTCGCATATCCTTTTGTTGGTATGGAAATCCAAGGTGAGCTTCGTATAATACTTCTCGATGATCACCCTCGAAGCTTTTTTGATGGTTTTCGTCCTAACGCGACCCTTAAAAATAAAAATAAAATCTTGTTTATAAAAATTCCAACATGTCAAACCACCGTAACCTAAACAAACCACGCCTAACAAACTTCCATAAAAACTAAACAAAATCACTTTTTTAACATCCAAAATTAATAATAAACACAATTTAATTGATATAAAACACGGATTGATTGTAAAAAATAAGATTTTAAAGGATATAAAGTAGAAAACTTACCATTTTGAGAGGCGAAGAAAACTAGAAAGAACGATTCCGTGGACAGGTTGTTCAACTTAACTCGAGATTTGTCCACTAGGGGGAAATAATCGATTATTTTTAAAATACAAAAAAACGTTTTTTAAATAGAATTGTGATTGGTAATAGTATGTTGTAAAGTTGGTTTTATTAGAAAAATGAATTTTGGCTTAGAATTGGGAAAAGAGGAAGAGAATTTTTGTTTTTGTTGTGTGTTACGTTGGCTAACGTGGTTCACAGCTGTTATTTGACTGGATGCATTTTTTTCCCGGATTTTCAGTCGGTTATCGTACTCGAGTGGTGGTTATCCTTCCGCAGTGTGTTTTGCGCGAGTGGGAGGAGAGGTCGCGCCGTCTTCGCTCGTTTCACTTTCACTTTTTTACCCTTTTGAATTTTTCTTCGGCCTTTTATTAAACGAAGGGCCACCGCTGTCGTCATCGTTCACGTTTGCCTTTTTTTTCAAAATTCCCCGGGCATTTTATTGAATACACAAACATGCTTCTCAGGATAAAAAGATAACAGACAAAACGCTGGAAATCTTCCGTTTCTGAGACATCTTTAGATTATTGTTCTCGTAAGTTTTTCGATTTTCAAAATTTAATTTCTATAGATTGGTCACTCTGGTTGATTTCCTTTGTTTTTGTTTTGAGATAACCTTTTGAAACCCTCTTTTGTTATTGTTTTACCACGTTTTTTCAAATTCCACTACTTTGACCCAGCGTAGCATTCGTTGCTTGCTTCTTTTAAATTTATCAGAAGTCATGCTGCAATACCCTGTAATTGACATTTTTGTTCGTTGGATTGTGGATTTTCAAGCCTCTTTTTCATTGGATTAGGGGTTTTTAAGCCTCTTTTTCATTAAATTGGGGGTGTTTAAGCCTCTTTTGCATTGGATTAAGGATTTTTAAGCCTCTTTCTCATTGGATTAAGGGTTTCGAAGCCTCTTTTTCATTGGACTAGGGTTTCTAAGCCTCTTTTTCATTGGATTAGGGGTTTCGAAGCCTCTTTATCATTGGACTAGGGGTGTGTAAGCCTCTTTTTCATTGGATTAGGGGTTTCGAAGCCTCTTTATCATTGGACTAGGGGTGTGTAAGCCTCTTTTTCATTGGATTAGGGGTTTCGAAGCCTCTTTATCATTGGACTAGGGGTGTGTAAGCCTCTTTTTCATTGGATTAGGGGTTTAGAAGCCTCTTTTTCATTGGACTAGGGGTTTCTAAGCCTCTTTTTTATTGTATTAGGGGTTTCTAAGCCTCTTTTTCATTGATCTAGGGGTTTCTAAGCCTCTTTTTAATTGGATTAGCGGTTTTAAGCCGCTTTTTAATTGGATTAGGGTTTTTATTTTTCATTGGATTAGGGGTTTCGAAGCCTCTTTTTCATTGGACTAGGGGTTTCTAAGCCCCTTTTTTATTGGATTAGGGGTTTCTAAGCCTCTTTATATTGGATTAGATGTTTCTAAGCCTCTTTTTCATTGGATTAGGGTTTTCGAAGCCTCTTTTTCATTGGACTAGGGGTTCCTAAGCCTCTTTTTCATTGGATTAGGGGTTTTAAGCCTCTTTTTCATTGGATTAGGGGTTTCTAAGCCTCTTTTTCATTGGACTAGGGGTTTCTAAGCCTCTTTTTAATTGGATGAGGGATTTTAAGCCTCTTTTTCATTGGATTAGGGTTTTTCAAGCCTCTTTTACATTGGATTAGGGGTTTTTAAGCCTCCTTTTTTATTTGATTAGGGGTTTTAAGCCTTATTGTCTTTTGTGTGGGGGGAAAAGTGAATCCTCAAGCTACCCTCAACTGTATTCACTATTGAAACACCGAGATCTAAAAAACATTTAATTCGACTGTTTCGTTAATATTTTGTAGTTTATTTTTCTTGACCTTTTTTCAGTGTTTTCTCGCTTGGTTTGGTCTATTGCCTTCCTGACAGATACTTTTATGTCACTATTATGTTATGCAATGCATAATTTATTTTGTTTGTTTATTAACTTTTCCTCTTTTATTGTTTTCCTTATTTAGACATTAGCATTATTTGATGCGTAACCGTCCACCTAAACGAAATAAAATAAATAAGCTGGACGAACCTCCAAAACTGGGATTTTGGGTTCTCCATTGGCGGGGCGGAACGCTACCGTGTTCCTAGATACCCTAATCGTGGGTTGGAACCAACCAAGCACAAAATAAAAAAAGATTTTTAGAAGGAAAACTGTCAAACAGCCATAATTTATAAGCTATGACAGTACAATGGATCTTTTCAAAATCACTATTTTCTTTTCTAACATGATAAGTCAGAAAAAGATTTGAAAAATCACTCTGTAAACGTCGTGCCTTATTTCGCTGCAATATTTTATGCTTTTTACTCCGTTACGAAGTATACTCAGGATCCATTAGGGCTATTAAATGATTAAAAGGGGTATATCGAGCTCGGTGACGTACGTTTTCCCCAAAACCCATTTTCTAAACTCGATTCAATTGTCATGCTATTCAGATGTCGACTATCTTAATTATAATTATTCATTTTATCCACTCGTTTGTCCTAAAGTTCTACTTTTACGTGTTTATTTCCACGCGAAGGTTGTTTTCGAAGTTATGATTTCAAAACTTCACTTTTCAACTAGAAAGCTGCAGATTCTGTTCGATAAAATTTGTTGTTAAAGTTTTTAACTTTCGTGCTGATTATTATTTATTATGGTTCTCGGAAGCACTGATTTATCGGTTTTGCTAGTACCGAAGGGTCTTTCAAGGTTAGGGCGTGATTTTACGCATTTTCAAAGATTTTTACGTAACACGCATTGACCTCCTGAGTACCTTTTCACGCATTTGATAAAAGTCCAAAAAGAACATCTACTAAGATTTTAAACCTTGTTTTGACCAGAAATGACCCTTTTTTTTTCCTGATTTTGACCCTTTTTGACAAGAAAAGACACTTTTCAGACATATATTGAGCCCTTTTGACATGCAAAGACCCTTTTCAGCCAGATTTTGACTCTTGATAGACTAGGAAAGACCCTTTTCAGCCAGATTTGGACCCTTTTTGACAAGACAAGCCACTTTTCAGACAGATTTTGATCCTTTCTGACAAGACAATACACTTTTCAGACATATATTGAGCCCTTTGGACAAGCAAAGACCCTTCTCAGCCAGATTTTGACCCTTTATAGACTAGGAATGACCCTTCTCAGCCAGATTTTTACCTTTTATGACAAGAGAAGACATTTTTCAGACATACATTGAGCCCTTTTGACATGCAAAGACCCTTTTCAGCCAGATTTTGTCCCTTTAAAGACTAGGAAAGACCCTTTTCAGCCAGATTTGACCATTTTTGACAAGAAGAGACACTTTTCAGAGAGATTTTTACACTTGTTTTTTTTTACAAGAAAAGCAACTTTTCAGACAGATTTTGATCCTTTTTGACAAGAAAATACACTTTTCAGACATATATTGAGCCCTTTTGACATTCAAAGACCCTTTTCAGCCAGATTTTGACTCTTGATAGACTAGGAAAGACCCTTTTCAGCCAGATTTGGACCCTTTTTGACAAGAAAAGACACTTTTTAGACATATAACGAGCCTTTTTGACATGCAAAGACCCTTTTCAGCCAGATTTTGACTCTATATAGACTAGGAAAGACCCTTTTCAGTCAGATTTTGATCCTTTCTGACAAGACAATACACTTTTCAGACTTATATTGAGCCCTTTGGACAAGCAAAGACCCTTCTCAGCCAGATTTTGACCCTTTATAGACTAGGAATGACCCTTCTCAGCCAGATTTTGACCTTTTATGACAAGAGAAGACATTTTTCAGACATACATTGAGCCCTTTTGACATGCAAAGACCCTTTTCAGCCAGATTTGACCATTTTTGACAAGAAAAGACACTTTTCAGAGAGATTTTTACTCTTTTTTTTTGACAAGAAAAGCCACTTTTTAGACAGATTTTGATCCTTTCTGACAAGACAATACACTTTTCAGACATTCATTGAGCCTTTTGGACAAGCAAAGACCCTTCTCAGTCAGATTTTGACCCTTTATAGACTAGAAAAGACCCTTTTCAGCCAGATTTTGACCCTTTTTAGACTAGAAAAACCCTGTTTAGCCAGATTTTGACACTTTTTGACAAGAAAAGACCCTTTTCAGCCAAATTTTGACCCTTTTTAAATTGGAAAAGAAGCTCTAAAGTTTTCAAAAATCTCCTCTGTATTCGTTTTTCCCAGGATATTGAGGACGTTTTTTGGATGAAAAATCGCTTTATCATTAAGATTTCCATTTTTTGACTTTTAATGCCCTTTTTTGTGGTTGCGGTAATAAAAAGATTGCGCATTTGACGGTTTCACCTAACGCAAATGACCCAGTTCATTATAAAAACAATAATTTTATGATATAAAAAATGATATAAAATTACTTCCTTATTGGTAAATCTTTTTAAAAAGGAATCATTCTTCATCGAGCTTGTGAAACGATTGTATGCAACTTGTGGCGTTTTTTATGTTTTAACAATGGATTTCTTTTTTTTGTTTCAGGGCGTCACTTTTGTCGAAATAAAATGCAAATTCATGCCATAGTCGTCCTCCTGGGAACATGTCTATTCAATTACGTATCCCCGAAAAGAGACGCGAGTACGCTCTATATGAACCAATTTGCTGTTCATATACCGGACGGAGACGATCACGCAGACGCCATTGCTTCAAAACATGGATTTTCCAATCGAGGACAGGTAGGCTTTTGTTTGTATTTCTTCCCTTTTTTAAATGAAGAATTTACGAGCTTTACGGTCCATTTACGTTCCGATTCGGTAGCCTAACTTGGTCCATTTAAATCCACTCGCATTATCTTTTAGTGCCTCACGTTTTACTTAACGTTAATGGCCTCTAGTTTCACATGTTACGGTAATTAGGTTTTATGTTTTTTAGCCCAAATTTCGGGATCCTCAAGTTTAATTAAGAGACAACAATTTGTTAAAATAGTGTAAACCATTTCCCTCGACTATGGAGATCTACGAACTGCTTATAGTACCACAGGAAACGTAGTACCGATTTTCAAGATCGGATATCTCGATAACGGAACAACGTATTGAGAAAAGTGCTTAATGAATTTTGTAGAAAATTTTGTCAGCTTTAATTTTTAACTAAGTGCTTATGTCGCTAGGACGCATAGTTTTCGAGAAAAAGGCAAAAAACTTGGCAAAGTCCACTTAAAAACCGTGAAAAAATGAAAAGTTGATCCTGTCTGCGTTTCCCGGTAGTCTGTTTGGAGCTCCTTAATCGATTCAACGCGTAATATTCGATTTTCGTCCGTAAAGAAAAACGAAGTCTCATTAACGTCGTACGTGACAAGATGATCCCACTCACCACCCTGGACGTTACATAAATGCAACTTGAAACCAATCTAGGTCAGTTTCCCCCCTCAGACTCTTGCAATGTCACAAGGAAAGTGAAAGTAATTCATTTGACATTCTTAAACAGTCGCGACTCTGCTACTTGGGACTTTTCCAAAAAGGAAATTTTCTAATTCTTCACTTTGCCATCCACGAATCGATGTTTAAGCAGTGAAAGTCGAACAACGTCACGCTTAAATCACAATTTGTCAAAGTTCCATCGTTTAAATGAAGCTTCCACCTTAATTTTTTAGAAACCTCCTCAAAAGAATAGAATCTAATCAGAATTGGCTTACAAACAAATTATTTATAGAGAATCCCTTACAAATAAAACGACCTTGAAAGGTCTCGATTAACCTTGCATGTACTTGGCAAGATAACCAGAGTTTAATTCCCATTCTTTGTTTGTCCGACTGTTTTCAACCTTTTATCAAGTATTATCGTAAAAAGCGGCTTTCTGTCTTATCAAATTAAAATTTCATTCATTTCTCGAGACGGTTCATCATTAGTCTTAACTTGCTTTTTCCCATTTGACATCTCAAGACAGATTCTATGGCATTACTTCATCGTTTATCATTTTCATAATTGCCTCATCAAAAGGTTTAGTTAAGTTGCATTAAAAATATGAATAAAAAACCTCGACAAATTACCATGTCTTAACTTGTAGTTATCCAACTTTCTAATTAGTACTACGGTTGCAGAATACCAGGCGCTGGAAAATAGCATCCAGGCAGGTAATTAGGCTTTAAATTTCCTCCTTTTTGAAAGGAAAAAAAAATGCTTGGAAAAGCAAAAAAAATCGCCATCCATCGTTGACGTGCTAGAAGATCGCACTGATAATCTTGTGATAACGGTTATGATACAGGTTAGGCAACCTTCTTTGCCACTGGTTGCACCAAGTGGAAAAGTTGTTTTCATTTATTTTGTTTCATGGGAAAAAAATTGAGAAATTTTGTACATAAAAATCAACTGTTACGTCAATAAACGGGTTTTTATTTATATGAATTCCCTAAAAGTAAATACACTGTTAAGTCCCCACTTTGGTGATAAGGGGATCGATTCTTATTAAGGGGGATTCTCCCTCCAGAATTGTTTGTATCTCATTCAAGAGATCGCAGCACTATCACCCCCAAAATTAGTTTCCTCGTTTTGGGCACTAAAAATGGTCAGAAAATTTTTTTGAAAAGAGCGTTCTCATTCTTTCGGAAAACTACGCACTGTTTAGAAAGCGGTTTTCCCGGAAAATTTTTCCTCGGAAAAATAGGAAATGCAATTTTCCACCAAAACTTTATTTTTAAAAAAACAGGTAGTCATCTTGTAGGTTTTGACGAGCTGATTCCAAATATGCTAATATTAAGACGATCGGATGGATAGATTCGTCGGTACGAGATTTTTAAAGCTTAGATGCTGCGGGGTTCCGGGGAGTTCAATGAGGGGGGCGGGGAGAAAAGATAAATTTTCCCTTTGTCAAGGTCAGGATTCTTCAAACCGGTTTTTATTTCAAGAAACCATTTGCCTGCTTTATTTTCTACAATGTTATCATTCTGTAATTTTAAATTTTTATCCTTCGCAGACTGACTTTTCTAAAATCTGACTTTTTCATCGGTAAAAATCGAAAATCCAGGGTTTTTGTCGCCTCGTGGATCAGAAACGTTTGGTCCTACAAAAAATCTTAGTAGATCAAATTTGTAGCAAACTTAATAATCTTTAGTTTTGTTTTTATAAAATTTTCTGAAATCTACACGCGAATTTGCAATTGTTGATTTTGAGTTTTTTGACGAAAATATGGCTCTTAAAACTTTGATTTTGAGGATTTTGGACAAAAATTGGGCATTACAAAAGTTGATATTGAGGTTTTTGTCGAAAATTGGGCTCTTAAAACCTTGATTTTGATATTTTGTACGCAAAAAGGCTCTTTAAACTTTGATTTTGAGGTTTTTGGACGAAAATTGGGCTTTACAAATGTTGATTTTGAGGTTTTTGGACGATAATTTGGCTTTTAAAATGTCGATTTTAAGGTTTTCGGTGAAAAACAGCCTTAAAATATGTTCAGAAAGAAAAGAAAAACTAAATTTTTGGGGAATATTGATCATGAGTCTTTTGTGGTTTTCACTAAATATTATGAAATGGAAAAAAAAATCTACCTAACAATCTCACAATAGAGAGAAAAAATTAAGCCGTTTGAAAAGTTCGATGACCTTGAAGGAGTGAGAGTGATTTGTCATCTTTACTTCCCCAAAATAAAACTCGACTTCCCCGCACCATCTAATCCTTAAAAATCTCGTACCGACGAATCTATTCATCCGATCTTCTTAATATTAGCATATTTGAAATCAGCTCGTCAAAACCTACAAGATGACTACCTGTTTTTTCAAAATTTCTGTTTTGGTGGAAAATTGGATTTTCTATTTTCCCGAAGAAAATTTTTCCGGAAAAACTGCCCCCTAAACAGTACGTAGTTTTCCAAAAGAATGAGAACGCGCTTTTCAAAAAAAATTTCCGACCATTTTTAGTGCCCAAAACGAGGAAACTACTTTTGGGCATCTTCCCTCTCTCTCGCACACTTGGTAGAATTTTGATGTCGGATCCCCCTTAAGGTGATCAATTGTAAAAGTAATACTGCCGTGAAATATCGAACCTAGAGTGTTTTTCTTGTCATAAAGGGGCTGAGGTCGACCTAGAACGTGATTTTCTCGTCAAAAAAGAGGTCCAAATCAACCTACTTTTTCCTCCCAAGTCCATCTAAAAGCGTGCTAAAAATTGTTCTAACTCCTTAAGAAATTTCATTTCTTTGCTTCTTTTATTGGTTTTCCTCTGATATATCGCTATCCCAGGTGGTTCGCCCCTCCCTAGCTCGATCTCCTAGCTACGTTATCTGCTAACTCCCATCTTAAGGGTCCTTGAAAACTATGGTTGGATGAAGATGCAGAAATATTCCAGTTGCCGAAACTCACACCTTTCTAATCACCTTGAGGACCCAACAATTGACAAGGTTAAAACATAAAGAATCTTACTGTCATCTCGAAACTCATACCAAGGTCAAAACAATAACAATTATTACTCATTTAGAATAAATGCAATCTTTTGGTGCTAAAGAGTATTAAATTATTTTCGATTTAATTTGAGGATGATGAAAAAATCATGACTTTGAGTGACGTGATGCCTAATCATCGAAACTTCTCTCCTGACGAAATCTCGAAACATCTCAGTTGAAACGCTGTGAATACATGAAACCTCTTAGCGGATTTCCGGAGGAAAGCAGGCTATTGACGCTTATAATTCGTAATCAGTACATTCTCTAAGCCAAAAGCCTCCTGAGACCGACCTCAATAGCCTGCTTTCGTGAAGTTTCTCTGTTAGGACTGCTTTGAAGTGTCGATTTGTAATTGATTCGAGGAGGAAGTTGCGTGTGCCCTGAAGGCTTATATCCCGTTTTAACAATGTCCCTTTTTTTTCTGTTCCAAGTGAGCTAACACGTTCAATTATACTTTACCTACAATAAAACCATGTCAAGGTATCCAAATAGCCTTCAAAATGCCCATAAAACTCGATCTTATTTTCGAAATTGTCTCAGTTTTAGTAATTTCTTAATTATTCGTCGTCCTTTTCGAACTTTTTTCGACCTTACTTTCTCTTAAGTCGCAACTGTTATGTAATGCTTTCCCTTTCATTTTCCCACACGTTGGAATCCTTTTTTTACTCGTTTTGAACTCTAAAGGGCTCTAATTTACGTGTTTTTATGTCAATTTAATGAAATCTGAGTGTTTTTCCTGAAAAGATAACGTCGGAATTCGTAAAGGACTCATCAATTTGGAGGTCGTACGTTTCATCTCACGATCTTCAACTTGACGTAACTAACGACTCTATTGTTTCATTTCAAAATTTTTTTGTGTGTATTAATTCAACATTTCAAGGGTTTATTAGACCGCGTAAAGCCCGCGACGTTAATATTACAGGAAGTTCTGTATAGAGGCTGAATTATATTCATACTCTTTGTTGAATTACGTAATTATATTCCTAAAGGATTTGCATAGAACCGATTTTCTGTCAGTTCATGTAATGTCTCGAAATGCTGAATTTGGCACTTGACGTCAACGAGGGGAAAAAAAAAGAACCTTTTGCTATTCCATTAGGGAGTTAATAGAGTCATTAAACGTTAATTTGTTAAATTGTTTTAACTTGTATAGCATCCACTTCAGACTAATTAATTAAGTCGGAAAGCCCTTTCCGAGTAAAAATCTAACAAAACGTCCTACTAAATAATTCTTTTTCGTTCTTGTTCTTTTGTTATTTACGTGGATGCAGAGAATAGGAAGTCTATTGAGTTTCCAAGTGAGTGCAATTCAAATGCACTTGTCTAGAGTATGAGATGACGAGTTGTTCAATAAGTGTCCTCTTGAGTTCTGATCATTGAAGGTCATACCACTATCCGCAGGTAGGTTATGCCCAACATAAACACCATACTTTAACCCCTCCATACTTTACCACTTCCATATCACACATTACCCTCTCCTTCCAAATATCCCCCACCAAACTTCCCAACCTCATTTTCCCACAATACCACCTGCATATTTCGATTATACCACCACTTGGTAGCTGTAGCATACATCGCCATGCACTCCACCTAATCACGGCTTCGGCCTACCCCTATACTGATTACCCAGCTAAGTAAAACATGAACGTTTTATTGCACAAATATAATCATTTTCCCTATTGGCGAGACGTGTACAAAACTTGGTCGTATCATCCTCGAAGTAGGAATCAAAACTCAATATCGCTTCCGCACGCAATTTCCAAGTTTGCCGCCACAAGTTCTCTGGAACCGAGGACGATAATTCCCTCCTGAGACAAACTTAACCGATTCAAATTAAAGGCGGATCTGATACACAGAAAATTCGTTATCGATTCAACGAACAATGTTGAGAGATACTTGAGACTTCCGAACGCTTTTATCCGATACGGCCTTTTTAGAACTTTTCCCACTCCCCCGAATCAGTCCTTTTATTATTTTTTCCACAAGTTCAGACAAAGTTTTATCTAACATTTACTGTTTATTTTAAAGATCTTACGGTGTTTTATGCTCCAAAACAACAAAATTGAATATAAAAAAAATATTTTCTCTCTCATTTTCCAGTGAAATTGCTTTTTATGCTTTTAAAATCATGACGGTAAAAAGCGAAAATGTTTAAATAAAGCTATTCGCTATTCAGAGTCATTTTCACCTGCGATATGAAATACAAGAGCAAAAGATATGAACAAATATGAAAGTTTAGATAACAGAAAAGCCTATTTTTCAACAAAATCTATTATTGTCAACCTTTAAATTTTAAAACGTCCGATGCTTTCCCGACATCGTTTTGTAAAAAATTCAAAGGGTCAATATAATGACGATGCCGTCAAAGGTTAATAGGTAGAATTTAGTCTGATTTTATAACCATTGCTCGGATTTTATCTTTCGTTTATAACGTTTTCGACCTTTTAACGCCCGTTTTTTGACATTCGCGTGACCGAAATTAAAATCCCCGAAACGTCTGAGGTCACGTTTTGAAGTCGCATAGCCATTAAAAATCGTACGGACGTAATTACGAGTAGGCAGAAGTTCCGAGCGAAATTGTACAACTTTCTAAAAGCAAACACTTGTTATACAATGTTCGGAGACGAAAATATATTCGGACCCGGTAAACTCGGATCCCACTTTAAGTTTATATGTGCATATTTACCAAAATTACGCAACCAAGCGACATATCTGAGTTATAAATATAGAATTTCTTGTTATTGATCGCATTTTGACAATTATGATACGAAGGGAGGTTCGAACGAAAGAAAATTGAGTTATCTTTATGATAGGGAAGCTTCTGGTGCTTTCAACAGAGTTAAAATAGACAAAAATTGAGACATCGAAGGAAAATCTTCACAAACACCATTCCACACCTCCACTTTTCCATCACTTACCGAAACCCATTCGGGAAATAATCCACACAAAATGAAACGATTTCGAAAGCTAAAACTCGGGCTGTGAGGTCATAAGATCAGGCTCAAATACCGTTCAATCGCTTTTTAATTTTTATCCTTAACCTTTGCTGTCTGAACTTTCCCATTGGAGTTTCTAAAATTGTAAAAAAAGTGTTAAAAAATTAAGACTCTTCATGGACCTTAAGGAGAAAAAGCGTCGAGGAGATAAAGGGGAACAAAGATAAATTGAATCGAGGAAGAAGGCTTTAAAGGAGGGCTTAGCTTCAAGTTGAGCCACCGAGAATTTGATGATGTCAATTTGCCATGTGCCACTCATAACGGGGTCAAGATAGATTCGACTTTAACTCAACTTTTATCATCATTTAAAACATAAAACTCAATTTAAATAGGATTTCCGGGATAAAAATTATTTGCCCACATATTTCATGTAAGGGCGCCACTAGGTTCGTTGCTCTATGATAATTCTCGATAATTCGCTATGGTGTTTTTTATTTATACGCCGAGAAACGGGAATACGAAAAAGGGAAATAACGATCGTGAAGCGAACGATCCAAGTCAAGAAAGGTTTGTTATCCAACCCTTGGAATTTCTTCCTACTAGATCGAATAGCAACCTACATTTTGAACTAGCCGCATAAAATTTGCTTACATGACTTTAAACTTCTCCGCGCAAGAAACTTGCTAATGTGTTTAACTTGGGACGTTAGTTGTAATGAAACCGAGAGAAAACTTTTTGGTTTTTAAAAGCTCACCGTTACAATTCCGCAATACACGAGTGGGAAACGTTAAAAAAAATCTACATGGGCGATATTTCATTGAGACATTCCGAAGCGCTGGCCACCTTTTATCTCAACGGTCATTTTTGTTGTAACTGACAGATACATTGTTCAAACGATATCTGGAAAAGGGAGGAAATGTACAACTAAAACGTTTATTCAAGAGGTTAGCCAACGTAACACGTGGATTGGATAGATACAACAAAAAGGGGTTGGATTTCGTCCTAGATCCTCAAATTTGGACCAACCAAGAGATGGAAATGGTCTCTGAAGTCTGGCTATTTTTCATGTGTTTTGGTTTCATTTCCTACCCTGTGCTCTCTTGGTCTCTATAGGGATGTTTTGGTGCCATTGCCTACTCTCTGCTCTTTCGGTCGTGATGGGGATACTTTGGTGCTATTGCCTACCCGTTCTTTCGGTCGTGATGGGGATACTTTAGTGCTATTGCTTACCCTGTGCTCTCTCGGTCTCCATAGTGATGTTTTGGTGCCATTGCTTACTCTGTGCTCTCTCGCTCCTTATGGGTATGGATTGTTGCTATTGTCTACGTTGCCCTATACAGGTTTTCATTGGGATTTATAGGTCGTGTTGCCTACCCTTCCTTATTCATACTCCAAATTCCAAATCAATATTTACCAAAATCAACATTTCGAACACACCCTACAGAATACTGATAAGGAATAAATCTTTTGTTCATTACACGCCACCCCTTTTTTCCTTCTTGTTCTCCGTCCGTCGCCCGTGCTCTCAGACTTTTTTAATTAAAGTTTCTACGTGGACGTGTTGTGAACTAAGTGGTGAAAGAGATAAATGGATCTCGTTTGTCAAGAAGAAAAAGTTTTAACTTTGTCCTCCTGATATCAGAGTACTAAACACACTAAAAAGCCCACTTTAAAAAACCCTGAAAAATGAGCAAATATGAGTAAGATACATTTTTTTAATTAACTAGAAGAGTTTCAAGCGATGAATTATACTCCACTTATATAAATGTCAACAGGCAGTGTGCAAATGATATGTGCTTTCATCTAATTTACTGTCTGGATACAACTTCCACTGAACTATATTTAAGAACGCAAATAAGATAATCCTATCGATGTCGTAACTTTCAAAGATGCTTACAGTTTCCATAGTAACGCCTTTATATCATTGTTATTGATTATACCAAAAAAAGCTAAGTTCTGGTCTGGACAGCTTGTGACATTTTTTAAACAATTTTCTCTCTTTTTTATAAAAAGACAAGAAAACGTTGCTCAACGCCTTGACCTGGAATAATATCGAGTGAGAGGCCCCCTAAGTTTGTTATTCATTTAAAAAAATTTCAATTAAAACAAGCAAAATTACTGAAATCTCCTTATATTTGGTATTCAAGTTAAGCAAATCCTGTTTAACTAGTAGCTCGTGTTTAACAAGTTTGAAGTTAAGTGCCACTCCGAACGCTCTTTCCTAACTCGGATTAGCATCATCATCGATTTATGAGGAAATTTTTTTAAAAGGGGAAGACAAAAAAGCGTTTTTTGTGTTAAAAGGGAATGGAAAAATGTAGTTCAATAAAAAGGGGGTGGAGCAGGGTCCCATGCATTTCCTTGAAGGATATTCTCCCTTTTCTTTCCTTAAAATGCTCCTTTGTGCGGAAAAAAAGATAAAAGTTCGCCCCTTCAGGTTCTTCTCCAGGGTTAATTCGTCTTCATTTTTATTGTTGGAAGTTCATAAGAAAAATTAGTCGCCTTTAAAACTGGGCAAAAAGATTTCATTTTCCACCTTTTTTACGCACTAAAGGTGTCTGTAGTTATGGAAGTTGGAATGAAGAAACTTGAGCTTATAAATGCCTAATTTTGAGTGGATCAGATGGGGGTCTTATCTTCCAGATGTATCCGTCAAGGCCAACGAACTCTCTTGAGTTCGAAACCCATTGTAGGAAAGGTCGAGAGCGAAAATCTATTTTCTGACTCCGGCGATAAATTAAACGGTCGGTGAATTATTAAGAGATGAATCTACCTTAAGTACCCACTTCAAACCACTCCAGCTCATGTTTATTTAACGAACCAAATCTCCTTACGGTCCAATGATTCTGTTCGTTTTCAAATTGAAAATATTCGATTGGGGAAGTTCGCGCGGGTTGACTGATGTCCCCGTTATTTCCTCTGAATGTCGAGCACGTAGCATCACGAGTTCCTCATTAAAGGAACCCTCTACTAATATGCTTCCAGGGTACTTATATAGATGGATCTCGTTATGTGTTTTCCGCATTTTTCGATCTTTATCTCGCTTTTTATTGTAAAAATTGGATCTCAACTAGTCACAGCCACTGTCCTGCTATGCGGAGTCAGCACGCTACTACGGGGCCATGCTTTTGGTTTTCCTCGTTACTTCCTCAAGTTCAATAAACAAGCCTCACGCTACCACTGGGCCAAGTAGCTTGGACGAAGCCATACCATCCTCAAGTGGAATAAACAAGCCTCACGCTACCGCTGGGCTAAGTATCTTGGTTTGAATCATCTCTATGTATTAAACAAAAGAAATTATGTTCCTTCATTTTTCTTTTCAAGAATCCACGCTACCACTAGGCGCTGCTAAGTCAGAGCCATTGCTATCACTAGGATATTAAACTTTATTTCCTTGAGTTCACTAAACAAGCCTCACGCTACCACTGGGCCAACTAGCTTGTTCAGAGCCATCCTTTTCCGTTAGCTACAGTTCTCTTTTCAAGCTACCACTGGCGACGCTGCTAAATTAGAGGGTTCCTTCTTAACATGGTATTTCAATTACCGAATTTAATCTCTTCCCTTACCCATCCGAACGAGATTACTTGCAATCCCGCCACTTAAACTTGATGGGATTTTCCCTCCTAGCAATTACTTTCCGAGAACGTAGTCAAACCGCAATGCAACAAACCTTTTCGTAAACACAGAGCCATAGAGGGAACCGTTCTATTCAGCTGAAACATGATGAGGATCGTCACCATTTCTCAGAACAACTCGTTTCTCACACTTTAAGGGCGAATAAGCACTTAGGTATGAACGATAACAAAAAAAATGTTGAGGAAGTTATTCTCCCACGTGAAAGTGCTCACAAAAGGTCTGGAATGAATTGTCATGTGGATTCAATCATAGACAACAAATTTGCACGCTCTCTTTCTCTTCGAAAACAATAGATCCAACCGAAAAATGAAGTTCCCAATAATTTCTCAAGTAAGACCAACGTTTTATTTACATAATCTTCACATTTTGTCGATTTCTGCATCATTGGATGCCTTGCGAATGCGTACGAGGAAAATTCTTTGTCAAAAAAGATAAATGCGGTTCGATTTCTTTTTTTGAGGTGGTTATTGAGGTGGGGAAGCGCGGAAAAAGATATACGCTCACTTTATTTCCGAGAAGGTTTACTCAATTTTCTCTGCGGAATCTCCCCGTTTTTTATTTATTTTTTTTTTTCTCTTCCTCCCTTCCCTATTCGAATCCACACCTTGGAAAAAGATACATTACCGAGTTGAATTTAACGTTTACCCTGATACAAGCAATCTTGTGGATTCCACAGCACATATTTCACGAATGTCTTATTAAAGAAGGGAAATATATTAGTCCAATTTTTTCTCGTCTCTTTTTAACTTTCTCAAAGAGAAGTTATTGTATTACCGTCGGATTCGGGTTTTTGGGGAAGGGTCTTCCAGACCCCCTAGGGTCAAACTGACTTTTGATCTTTGCCGGACATGACTTTGTCTGTGGTGCCGGCCGTCCGCCCGTCCGTCGCCTTTTTTTATCGGAACACTTCACGGCCACAATTTTCATCCGATTTTCACGAAATTTTCACACAATCTTCCTTTCGTGGTTATCTTGAAAGTGACTAGAGCGATTTTTGAAATTCGACAAAATGGCGGAGATATGTCTGTCTAAAGTTTGCAAAAATGTGCTACGGGCTTTCTACCGGTCCGATCTTCACCAAATTTTAACCAAATAATCTTCACGTGATCCCGATTAAATTTCATTAACTAATTAGGTAATTAATTATGTAATTAGGTAATTATGACTAATTAACTTAATTTTCCCATTTTCATAAAATTATCGCCAAATTCAAGTTATGATTGAAAAAAAAATTTTTTTCAAAAATTAATTAATTAATTAATTAACTAATTAGGTAATTATATTGAGTTTGAGTGAAATTATTCCCATTTTCATAAAATTCAAGTTATGATTGCAAAAAAAAATTTTTTTTCTCAAAAATTAATTAATTAATTAATTAACTAATTAGGTAATTATATTGAGTTTGAGTGAAATTAGTCCCATTTTCATAAAATTATCACCGAATTCAAGTTATGATTGAAAAATAAAATTCTCAAAAATTAATTAATTAATTAACTAATTAGGTAATTATAATGTGTTTGAGTGAAATTAGTCCCATTTTCATAAAATTATCACCGAATTCAAGTTATGATTGAAAAAAAAATTCTCAAAAATTAATTAATTAATTAACTAATTAGGTAATTATAATGTGTTTGAGTGAAATTAGTCCCATTTTCATAAAATTATCACCAAATTCAAGTTATGACTAAATTTTTTTTTCAAAAATTAATAAAGTAATTAAGTAATTAACTAATTAGGTAATTATGATGTGTTTGAGCGAAATTAGTACTATTTTCATAAAATTATCACCAAATTCAAGTAATGATTGAAAAATTTTTTTTTCCAAAAATTAATTATTTAATTAACTAATTAGGTAAGTATAATGTGTATGAGTGACATTAGTCCCATTTTTAGAAAATTATCACCAAATTCATGTTATGATTGAAAAAAAAATTTGTTCAAAAATTAATTAATTAACTAATTAGGTAATTATATTGAGTTTGAGTGAAATTAGTCCCATTTTCATAAAATTATCACCAAATTCAAGTTATGTTAGAAAAAAAGGATTCATTTCCCCCGAAATTTATGGATCCCCCGAAATCTGTAGACCTTTGAGAAAGTTCGTGTCTCTGGGCAAGCTCCAGGACCAATAATTTTTTTTTTTTTTTTAATTCTGTAGCTTTTTAAGGATATTTTGCTAAATATATTGTTCTTGACGTTGCGGTTTTCTTATCAGGGTCAGCCAGTAATTGCGTCTAGGAAGTCCCAGAACGGTTTACTGGCTCGAAAACAATTTATAATCAATTTTTTCGTAGCCATAACCTCCTACGGCGCTACAAAAATCAATTTTAGATCTCCAAAAAACAACTTCCTGAACCAACAAGTGGACTTCTTGAAAGACTTAATTTTACTCGGAAACAATGGGAGTGAGAAATAATGGAGTTCGTATAATTGAATCCTTTGAGGCGTGATTCTCGGTCCGACGATCATTATTGGAAACAAGAGAAGACAACAAATGCGGGCAAAACGATTAAAAAGACAATGACGTTTTATCGCCTATTCGGACAACAAACCCAAATCTCATAATCGAGGACAGAAAAGGGCACGCGATATCGCTATCGTTTATAATTATATAGTAATTCGTAATTATCTAATGCCAAATATTAGCAAACAATAGAACAAAAGAAGGATTCTTTTAAAAGCGTTTGGAAAAGCTGAAGCACAGGTGATGTCAGTAAATTACAACCAATAAATACTCTTGTCGTCGCAGAATTTTGCCAATAAAGTGAAAATATCCGAGGTCATTAATTAGAAGGAAGAAGCTCGAAAGGATTTTGTGTCGGTAGTTTGAACTTTGCGCTATTTGCTCGAGGGGTGAACATGAAGGTGGAACGAGAAGGGCTAATTTGGATGTTTTGAATGGCATTAATTACCTAATTAATTCCACTTTCGAGTACACTAACAATCACATCCAGTCCTGAGGGAGTTTGAGAACATTATATCTGGTTAAGGATGTTTAATATTGGAACAAACAAGCAGCTCAATTGTGCCCCGTTTGTGGATTTTCCATTTTGACGTTCCACTGACGTAGCTGATATTTCAAATATTCGGAATTTCCGTAAGGAGCAATTTCTATCCAGGGGCGGACTGGCCCGGAGGGGGCGGGTGGACAGAACCCACCCGCGCCCCCCGAGAATACATAGAGGCGGCGCCCCCCGGGTTATTTTTATTTTTATTTTATTTTATTTTTTTTTTTTGGGGCAAATATTTCCAAAAATTCGTGAAAAACATCAAAATCAACATAAGTAAAGCCTAATTTTCGTAAAAAAAAACCTCGAAATCAACATTTAATAAGCCTAGTTTTCGTCAAAAACCTCAAAATCAACATTTATGAAGCCTAGTTTTGGTCAAAAAACCTCGAAATCAACATTTGTAAAGCCTAATTTTCGTCCGAAAACCTCAAAATCAACATTTTTAAAGCCTAATTTTCGTCAAAAAAACCTCAAAATCAACATTTGTAAAGTCTAATTTTGGTCAAAAAACCTCGAAATCAACATTTATGAAGCCTAATTTTCGTCAAAAACCTCATAACCAACATTTGTGAAGCCCAATTTTGGTTAAAAAAAAACCTCGAAATCAACATTTATGAAGCCTAATTTTCGTCAAAAACCTCAAAATCAACATTTTTAAAGCCTAATTCGGTCCAAAAACCTCAAAACCAACATTTTTAAAGCCCAAATTTTCGTCAAAAACCTCAAAACCAACATTTGTAAAGCCCAATTTTGGTCAAAAAAGCTCGAAATCAACATTTATGAAGCCTAATTTTCGTCCAAAAACCTCAAAATCAACATTTAAAAAGCCAAATTTTCGTCAAAAACCTCAAAATCAACATTTTTAAAGCCTAATTCGGTCCAAAAACCTCAAAACCAACATTTTTAAAGCCCAAATTTTCGTCAAAAACCTCAAAACCAACATTTGTAAAGCCCAATTTTGGTCAAAAAAGCTCGAAATCAACATTTATGAAGCCTAATTTTCGTCCAAAAACCTCAAAATCAACCTTTAAAAAGCCAAATTTTCGTCAAAAACCTCAAAATCAACATTTTTATAGCCTAATTTTCGTCCAAAAACCTCAAAACCAACATTCGTAAAGCCCAAATTTTCGTCAATAACCTCATAACCAACATTTGTGAAGCCCAATTTTGGTCAAAAAACCTCAAAACCAACATTTTTAAAGCCCAAATTTTCGTCAAAAACCTCAATCAATATTTAAAAAGCCCAAATTTTCGTCAAAAACCTCAAAATCAACAGTTATAAATGCCTAATTTTCAGAATTGAAAAAGTTATTTCCTAAGTTTTCCAAAAAATAGCAATTTTCTGCGCCCCCTTAACTGAAAACCCACCCACACCCTAAGGTCCCAGTCCGCCCCTGTTTCTATCGAATAGAAAGCAGGGGAGGTGATGGGAAAGTGGTGGGGCGACGGTCAAGGAGGGTAGATGAGGTGATGGGAGGATTGTTAGGTTTGGCAATGTGCAACCTTTTTAGGTAGATTTTTTAGGTAAAATGTTTTAATTATTTCGTTATAATTTTATATGTGCAGGAAGTTTGGTAAAATATTAAAACCGTCCGCCTTTCACTTAAATGTCAAGGAGATCGAGGCCTTTTGGCCTTTGAAATTTTTTTTGTTTTATTTCGAGGGGTCATATACACGAAACGGTAAATGTCCAAACTCTTTTTTATTTCCAGTTTTGCGAAGGAGTTTCTTGCATAATTGGGGTTTCCGCGAACGCCTTCGCCGATGTGTAACATCCGGGGGGAAACGAGAGGCGTGATCGACCGAAATTTTGTGGGTAAACAAAAAAATTTATTCCACCATTTTAATTATCGATGTAGTTTATTCTGGGATTCCCCAAACGGAGTTTCCACAACAGCAAACAACGTGAAGCAATTTTTGCAATGAATCGGACACGTTCAAGGCTATAACCTTGATGAAGGTTACCTTCAATTTCAAAAAATTTGTGCACGATTTATAAAAATGGCAGAATTTCCCAATTAGACTCCAACCTCTGACCAGAAAAACACTCTAAGTGGATTGTGATCCCATATTTGGAAAGTTTTGGATCCTTTATTTTTGTGATCCTCAGAACATCCTGATCACTATTCTATTTTATTTAGGCATTTGAATGGATTTAGATCGGATTTATTCGATAATATACATATTTTTATAAATAAATTTTTTATTAGACCTGGAAGGATCGTATTATCCTATGAAAGTCGAAAAGGAAAGGATCTCTTTTATGCCTCCGGACCTTTTTGGTATCCTCGACCATCGGAATCCTTTAACCCCATCCTCTTATCAACAATCTCTATGCTGGAAAATCTCCGTAATAACGTTCTTGATATGGAGAAAAAAAATTTTCCCCAACTTGATTTTTTCATGCGGAGTAAATACAAAAATGTAAAATATTTGTTTAAGGTGGGGCGAGTAGGTAAAAGGGTCTTGGTATGAGATACACGTCGGGGTCCCTTCGAATTTACATAATGGCCAGATGTAAGACCACGAGGGCCTTTCGAGTCGTCAACTTTATTCAATTCGTTAGACATTTTGAATTGTTTTATGTTGAGTTTTAAATGATATTTATGGGGAGTGGTTAACCATCGCTATCTGGAAGGTGGGGTCATCTATCATGAAACCCTTTCGAGTTTACTACTCTTGAACCTGCAATCCACATACAAGCTAATAGTCCGATAAATCTTCAACCTTATCTTTTCCTAGATAACCTTCCTTGCATATTATGCGGGTTGTTTTTCGGGCGTGTCCGAGGGCCACGAGAGGCTCAGGAAGGCCATGGAAAGGATTCGAAGGGAACGATTTTTAACATTCTTGTTGCATGTTTTTGATGCATTGCCATTCCCATCATTGGGAGATCTTCCCCTAAATCCTAGCTCTCATATTTCAATTTAAAGTCCATTTCCGCATACAAAAGGTTTATATTGAATAATTTATAAGGTGTTGTTTTCAAACGTGTCGATTCGAACTTAAGTAAACGCTTGGAAGGGTTTCCCTGGTGAAAACTAAAAGCGAGGAAAGCGTTTAAGGACGGTTTTCAAGAAAAGGGAAGGGAGAATCAACCCGTTCCGGTTCGGTTAGTTTCAAAACCACAAGGTCGAACCTCTCGAGTAAAGCTCACAGAATAAGACAAAACTTAGCAAAATTGTCTTTTTTAAAGGAAATATTGCTTTTGAAAGTGTTTACACTAGGGAGGGTCCCAAGTGAGAGGTGTGAAGTGGAGGAAAGAATAGCGTGTGGGTATGTCATATGTCACAAACCACCCAAACTCACATCTTCCTCGCCAAAATCTTTGTATAGACTCCGTCAAATTCAGTTTTCATAAAAAGGAATCTTAAGGAACTTAGAGGATCTTGTTTGTCTCTTCCTACTCTCGGATTTGACCACTTTCTAAAAACGATTCTGGTCGCAATGACATTTTACTTAAAGTTATGAAACTGAAGCAGATGAACCTCGAATTTCAAAACTTCCAATTTTACGGTCGAAGTTTTAGTGAAAGGTCCGAGTTTTGTGGAAAGCTTGGTCGGCATGATCGAAAAAAGGCGATTTCTTAATGATCCTCGGATCCCTCTTGAAAATCAGCCCGTTTCTATGGTATCAAATGTGATTTAGGGGTTTGTTGATAGATTCCCTTTGGTGCAGGAAAATGGGAAGCGATATCTACGAAAAATCAATACCTGAAGATTAAGCCTTCCTGGAAAAATGTAATTATTTCGCTGGAAATTCCCTTCTAGTTGAACTAGAAGTTAATTTTGACAGATCGCCGCCTTCGTAATGGCGAAGTTTGTGAACTCAACATTTTTAGACTCGAGGATTCATTAACGGAGGCTCCCACTTGCAACAAAAGTTTTTAACAAACCCAATGGGGAAAAGCCGCCAGTGTGCAATTCTTGCGTTCAAATTATGCAAAACCGGTGGAAAAAAAATTCTTTTCGAAATGAGATGAGAAAAAATTGGTCCTTATAAAGGGAACCCCATTAATATTTAGGGCTGCAATAATTTTTAATTAAAAATAAACTTCATTATTGAAAATTTTTGCTCTCAATTTAATTTAAAACGTGCTGGAATACAGGTTACGTTTCATTGATTTTATTCGACATTCAAAGATTAAATTAATATTAAATAGCTAATTAATATTAGGAGCCGTTGAAGTTAGAACACGTGTAGTTAAAAAAGCGTGTAGGGGGTAGTTAAGGAGAGTAGGGTGTAGTTACGGTAGAGGTAGTTAGGTATAGAGTTAGGGTAATAAGGTAGAGTTAGGGTAGTTAGTGTGAGTTAAGGGGTAGTTCGTTAGAGTTATGAGTAGTTAGAGTGAGTTGGGGGTAGTAAGGGCTAGTTGGGGGGTAATCACGCTGATATGGGGGTAGGCAGGGAGTTGTAATGGAGGGCAATTAGGACGATTTGGGGGATAATCGTGCCGATATGGGGGTAATAAGGGGGAGTTGGGGTAGAGTGGGGTTAGTTAGGAGTCGAAAAATGACTCCAGAATTCTGCTCCATAAAAGTGGACATGACCCGTGAACCCCTAGTAGGGAGAGGCCGTATTAGCAAACGTTTTGTTGATATTTCAGTGTCGGGACGTAAACGTTAAAATGGAGTAGGTTGTGACAAGTGGACAAACAGAGGCTACCGTGTAATAAATTATCGGCGGCATTCAAATGAGGTCGAGTTATTCAAACGTGGAACGCAATAGGGGATGCCCCTTGCAGTCTGACAATACATTTCAGGTGCAATTACAACCCGGACCCTTCATTGTCCCGAGGGTCGCTTTGTCCACCGCTCAATTGATCAAACAGTTGCTGAATTAACAAGCAAAAAAAATACCGACGAGGATGGGATTCGAACCCACGCGTGCAGAGCACATTGGATTAGCAGTCCAACGCCTTAACCACTCGGCCACCTCGTCATATGAAAAGGTCTCCCTTAAAAGGACTGGCAGATTTTAATAAAATTTCTTTTTTGCAAATAAAAACCCTTGTTTTTCTTGTTTAAATTAAAGTACAAGGGAAAAGGACTCGTAAAACAGAAATGCTTTACAAAGCCGTCGCGAAAATCCGAAATAAGCCTCCAGACTAATGCGGTAACTGGGCGGAAAGTTTTCTCCCTCTCTCCCCTTTTCTTCAAAATCGTTCCTCTTTATTCACTTTGTTCGTGTCGAGGTGGCTTTAAACGCAACGGTTTCTTTGTGGTTTCGTGACACATTAAGCGAATTTAATTGGGTTAATTCACAACTACCAAGATTGAAATTCTCGTTTTTGTTTTATCTTGTAAAATAGATAAAAGTTTATAATCTCAATGTTTTATCTGTCAAAAGTAATTTTCCTTGCCGTGTATTTTGGACCCCATTAATAAAAACCTCATAAAGCCCTGCCCTGAATATGGTGAAAAGTTGAAAAACTGGCTAGTTTTCTAACAAAATTTCCATTTTTTGGTTGTGTGGAACACTGCCGCGTTCCTAGCCACAACTTCCTAATGCTCTACCTTGAATATGGTGAAAAAGTTCAGCTTTATTCCTTACTGAGGTGGACCAAATTCGCTGTTACAATTATTGTGAATTTCCCTAGGATAAGCGTCCGGAAAGCCCTAATTCAGACTAATAGCACTTTCAAGGTTAGGAAGCTTCCCTTATTTATCATAAACCCCATTGTATTAGTGAACCATCCGGAATTAAGGATGAGCCGAGTTCTGAGTTCAATCAATAAAGCTACGGTTATGTGTTTAAGGTACTTGAGACGATAATTTCAGGGCCTAGGAAGCACAAATTTACGGTTAGTGTTATTTGGGGGGGGGGGTTAAGGGAGTTGGTGAGTAGTCTAGGGATGTGTAGTACATAGTAGTACTATGGGGGAAAGGGGGGATATGTAGCTTGAGTTTGGGGGGGAAAGATTTTCAGTAGGGGAGTATGTAACGGTATTCGGTGGGGGGTATGTTTCAAAACCATGCCGGTGAGCTTGGGGAGGTCTAGGAACGTGGCAGCGTTCCGCCCCACCATGCCATACCCAGAAAGTTCAGATACTGTGTTATTGAACAAAAAATAGTTAACGAATAACCTATAATAATTTTTTTTCGTTTCTTTATTTTGCAGATTGGTTCACTCAAAGGTTATTATCTCTTTGAACACGAGCACGTCCACAAGCGGTCAATTTCCACCGCCGACGACCATCACGAAAAGCTCATAGGAGAGCCTCAGGTAAAAAAAAATTCTTTTTTAAATTAATAAATGAAATAAAAGGAAGTCAAATATTACGTACGCGGACGACATAACTCGATTGAAAGTAAAAGTCTGAAAGCGAACTTGAGACTGCTTTCCCTTCCTTCCTCTTCGCCCTCTCGACAAGAATGGGCTCATTATAAAAACCGAAAATAAACTAAAATTTCGTCTCAAGGTCACTCGCTATAACCTACTTCCTATTTTATGTAACTTTTTTTATGGGTTCTAAAATATTTTAGTATTGAAGGCGACGTTGCCTCACTTTGGAACTGTATCCGCTGGGAGTTCGTAATGAATTTTTAATTTAACACAATTTGTAGCCTAAATCCATTAAAATGAACTTGAAATTGAGCGTAGGTCACGTTTAGTCCCTGGCTTACACTTTTAAGGGCCCGTTAGACCTCTCTGATAGGGGTGGGTGTTCTTAAAGCATCCGCTAGTGTTTCGGGCGCTAGGGAGCATATCGACAGTAATATTTTGATACCCTGTAAATTTCGACCTTTGACCGGTGGTGGTGAGAGGGAGCGTATTTTTTCGGTTTCTCCAATCGTACAAAAACTTGACTGTGTTTAAGAAAAATCCAACTTAAGTTTTAAGTTTAGTGATTAATGATACACGTCCTGTAGATCTCCTTTTTTCGACTTTTATTGTTTTTGTCATAAAAATTTTGATTACAAAGTTAATGATTTTCAAAGAAATAAAAACATGGCGACCTATATTAATGTATTCTAAAACTAAAATTCAAATGAAATTTTTCAAAAAAAACCAACAGTTTTTTCAGAATATTGGAGAAATACATCAAAGAAGGATTTCCCAGGATTTCGAGTCAAAAGTGCTATAGGAGGAACCCCTTGATTCCATCTTTCCCGAAATTTTGGGCCCTTCAGGCCTCTCCACAAACACCAAATACTCCCCCACCCTCCAACTCTTCCATTAGCTCCCCCACTCTCTCATCACCTCCTCGACCCTCCCAAAGTGCGCCCCCTCATTAAAATTCGTCTATCCACTTGATTTTTTTCCGAGGATCTCAGCACTTACAATATTTTTTCTCCAAGTCCAACTTCTTATCCCTAACCTACTCCTATGTTGAAAGTTTCCTGAATAACAAGTTTTTCCTTGTAATTAATGAAGAGTTGAAGCCTTTTTAATGAGCCAAGGAAAAACTTGCATCTTTTATAAAGGGTCGATCAATCAAAAAAGTTTCCACCGTCGGCAAAACTGCTCAAGATATAATTAAAATTGTATCCCGTTATCCCCTTTGTTACTTTAACCCGCTTCGAGGTGAAGGTTGCCAGGGTGAGTCTTTAAATAACACCGCCACGAATTTCAGACATTAAGGGGTGGTGGGGGGTGGGTGGAAGAAGGTTGGGGGGCTTTTATTGTAAAGCATAACTGTGGGAGGAATTTTCGATGAAGTCTCGCATGCGGAATGCATACGGGAACATCTTTACATCTTGAATATTCTATTTTCTTACGATAACATCGTTTATTTTGCCTGGAATTTTAAACAATTTTCGTTTTCACCGGTAAATATTTATTTTATAGAATTACATGAAAGTAGGCTACTAGGCCTAATAGAGATTCAAGTAGGCACTCGAGTCTAGTAAGTTCTTGACCCAAAAACCAACTCTTTTGGAGTTTATCTATGTTGAAAGATTCCAACCGAGCTCAATAGCTTCTATCTTCCCAGGAAACTAAAAAAATTGAAATCAGTAGATGAAGGCTCTTTCTAGGGAGACAGCAGGTAATGCCATCTACTGAATATTTTGAAACCAAAAACTGCCTTTTTCTGGTTGATTTTAAGATTTTAAACCTAATTGTGGCTATTTTTATTGTCGACTTTAGAATTTATGAAAGAAATTTCGGTTTTTTTGAGGTTCCAAAACTTGATTTTCCAGATTATTGGTCTAACTTGAGAATAAAATAGAATTTATTATTGGAGACGGAGGCGTGTCTTTTGTAGGAAAGAAATGATTAAACTCGCCCCCTTCCAAGGACCTCGTGCAAGGCCTTAATGATATCAATTAAAATCTAGATACACCTTGTCTTTATCCTGTTTCACTGAAAATTTCCTTCCAAAGTTTTTTTTTTGCTTCGAAAGTGAGTCTGGAAAGTTTTTTATCCGTTTTTGTCCTCAACTCCTTTTTTTTCGCAAGAAAATAACAACTTTCAATATTTGATTTCAAAATGGGAAAGAAAATTAATTCAAAACGTGAATATCCTTGAAAACGTAAGGTCTTCTACTCGATATGCGAGCCCCCTTAAGAAAATAAAAGACTTCCTAACTTATTAAGAAATCGAGTTGTCCTGTAACAATGTGGCACGATTTCTTTAAAAGTTGAAGAATTTTTTTAATCTTAATTAAATTTAATACCTTTAGGGTGGATGGAGGGCAGATCTTAGGGCGGATGGAGGGTAGACCTTAGGGCGGATGGAGGGTAGACCTTAGGGCGGATGGAGGGTAGACCTTAGGGCGGATGGAGGGCAGACCTTCGGGCGGATGTAGGGTAGACCTTAGGATGGATGGAGGGTAGACCTTAGGGCGGATGGAGGGTAGACCTTAGGTCGGATGGATGGCAGACCTTAGGGCGGATGGATGGCAGACCTTTGGATGGATGGAGGGTAGACCTTAGGGTGGATGGATGGCAGACCTTAGGGTGGATGAACCTCCTTCCAGCCAACCTTAGGGTGGGCAGAGAGATTTTTTGCCTCTCCAAAATTGTAACTCCGGTAAATAGGTGTTTGTTTAAAGGTCTGTAGAGCACCAACTCGAAAAATATCGGTCTTAATTTTATTTTTAAATTAATTCCATTGTATTTCTCGTCCAATTTTACATAAGAATGTATTTGCCAATGTTCGAAAATTCATATTTTGGCTTTTCCTGGGCTTCTTGAGGCCTCTAGGGGATCTAGAACCACCAAGTTTGGTCAAAATCAGAGGTTCCATGACCTTTTTATAGCGGATTTTTTTTTAAATATAAAGAATGAAGTTTAATCTTGAAATGTCGTTTGAATAATGATGTAAATTGACCTGGGAATGGGTGATTTATGTAAAAAGTCGAGTGAAATGTCGTGAGATGGGATTGGATCGACGTTCATGCCTCTTTGCTTTTCTAGAACGCAGCGATTGAACCGGAATTGAATTTTCGTTGAATAAAATCCGACGTTATCGTCTTAAGTTTGAATATTTCGTGAAGATTAGGGTGCTCTTAAAGGATTTGTCGAATATTTTAAACTCTTTGTTTTTTGGGAGCTCAAATTATATAAAATGGGGGGCTTTTTTGTGGTTCTAAACGAGTGGGAGATAAACGCCCTACGGTTAAAAAGGGTTTAGCGAAGGAAAACGTGAGTAGTTGTGACTAATGCGATATCCGAGGCACAGATGGTAAACCTCTTCATGATAAATGCCCTCGAAAAGGATGACAGGAAGAAAGATGAGTCTTTTTCCTGGTGAGATCATTAAAAATGGAATTCCTTTCCTGATATAATCTCATTACGAAATATGAATAGATTCGGGTTTATTCGTAATTGGGGCACGACGTTCACCCAAGCTGGTTCCAGACATCTGGGCTAACATGAGACCTTACAACGCCCCCATCGACCATTTTACCTACAAATTAATTAAATTTTTTGTGATTTCTCAAACAAATAATGTCTTTTTTTCCCCCGACCTCAGACGCTCCCCACCCCCGCACCGTCTAAATCTTGTAACAACGATTACGACGGCGTTTTTTAACCGATTTTTAAATTATTAACAGATTTGGAAACAGCTCATCGTACCCTACAAAACGTGTACCTGGTTTTTTTGAAAAAAAGTTTTCCCGGAAAATTCGTTTCCCGATTTTCCGGAAGAAAATTTTTTTCGGAAAAAGTGCTCTCGTAACAGTCTAGAGTTTTCCAAATCAAAGAGAATGCGCTTTTCAGAAAAAAAAAATCGGACCATTTTTGGTGCCCAAAACGAGGAAAAAAATTTTTACATCTTCCCTCTCTCTCGCACACTTGTTAGAATTTAATTGTCTGATCCGCCTTAAAGCTTTTTTACAAGGAAGACCCACTTTGGTGGACTTTGACCTTTTTTTAGCAAAATCGTGGAAACCACCCCTTTTGGAATTTTGAATTGGAAAACTTAAATCTCCAATTATGAACTATAAAAATGTATTTTCTCGTATATGATGACGTATATTCACGATGGCAGTTCCAGGGAGTAAAAAAAGTTAAATAAAATATTATCGATATTTTAGAGTCTTGGGAGAAAAACGAGGCGGAAGGAAAACAATCTTTTTTCGGATTTTCCCTATAGGGAATCATATTTTACAGCCCCTGGACCCAATAAAAACATCGATCTTTTATTCATGTCTGCCCAGCTGAGATCCACGGAGGAAATCTTTTATTCAGGCGTGGCGGATATTTTTTTGTGGGAAAACCTTAACTCATCAACACCTCGGTTTTATTGAACTGAAATTCGATAGTTGATCCGTTTATTCTAGGTGAGACTTTGGCTTGAAGGAAACCACATCAAAAGGTTCGTTAAAGGCCCACCCTTAAATTAAGGATCCTTTTTTACGTCGGCTTTTCTCTGCCGCTGCCTCCCATACAATCCGAAACTTTATAGCCGACAGCAATCTCGGTGTTTTCAACATGAGCTATATAATCAAGTTTGATGAAAATGGAAGCATTCTTGTGACAAAAAAGACCTGGACTTTGATCCTTTTTCGACAACAAATAGCTTTTAAGGTGGACTTTGACCCTTTTTTGGCAATAAAATATCTATCTCCCTAGATAGACCCCTCTTAGGTGGACTTTGTCCCGTTTTCAACAAGAAATAGCCTCTTAAGTGGACTTATGCTCTTTTTAAACAAGAAAGATCCTCTTATGGACTTTGACCCTTTTGACAAGAAAAACCCTCAGGTAGAATTTTAACTTTTTTGACAAGAAAGATTTTTCTGGTCAAAAACGGTAAAATTCTATTAAAATGGGTTATCTTGTCAAAATTAAAAAGGGTCAAAGTCCACCTAATAGGTCTTTTCTTGTCAAAAAAAGGGTCAAAGTCCACCTAATAGGGGTCTATCTAGAAAGATTGATATTTTATTGCTCCAAAAAAGGGTCAAAGTCCACCTTAAAAGCTATTTCTTGTCGAAAAAGGATCAAAGTCCACCCATTAGGGCTTTTCTGGTCTAAATGGGTCAAAGTCCACCTAATAGGGCTTTTCTTGTCAAAAAAGGGTCAAAGTCCACCCATTAGGGCTTTTCTGGTCAAAAGGGGTCAAAGTCCATTAAAATGGGGTTTCTTGTCAAAATTAAAAAGGGTCAAAGTCCACCTAAAAGGGCTTTTCTGGTCAAAAAGGGTCAACGTCCACCCATTAGGGCTTTTTTGGTCAAAAAGGGTCAAAGTCTCTTAAAATGGGTTATCTTGTCAAAATTAAAAAGGGTCAAAGTCCACTTAATAGGGATTTTCTTGTCAAAAAAAGGGTCAAAGTCCACCTAATAGGGATTTTCTTGTCAAAAAAAGGGTCAAAGTCCTCCTAAGAGGTCTTTTCTGGTCAAAAAGATTCAAAGTCCACTTATTAGGACTTTTCTTGTGAAAAAAGGGTCAGAGTCCACCTAAGAGGGCTTTTCTTGTAAAAAAGGGTCAAAGTCCACCTTTTAGGGCTTTTCTGGTCAAAAAAGGTGAAAGTCCACCTAATTTGACACTTTTCTTGTGAAGAAAGGGTCAGAGTCCACCTAAGAGGGCTTTTCTTGTCAAAAAGGTTCAAAGTCCACCCATTAGGGCTTTTCTGGTCAAAAAGGGTCAAAGTCCATTAAAATGGGTTTTCTTGTCAAAAAGGGTTCAAGTCCACGTAACAGGTCTTTTCTGGTCAAAAAGGTTCAAAGTCCACCCATTAGGGCTTTGCTTCTCTGGTCAAAACGGGTCAAAGTCTCTTAAAATGGATTATCTTGTCAAAATTAAAAAGGGTCAAAGTCCACCTAATAGGACTTTTCTTGTGAAAAAAAGGTTCAAAGTCCACCTAAGGGGGCTTTCTAGTCAAAAAGGGTCAAAGTCCCCCTAAATGGATCTTTCTTGTTAAAAAAGAATCTTCATGTCATTTTTTTCCCAATAAAAGGTTCACCTTTCTTTCAAAAAAGGATCCAGTTACTAAAATCTCACTTCTCAGGCGTCTAAGATCGAGTAACCCTCAAGGCCCTCCGGTTCTGCCGGCCGAGCATAACCTAAGCCCCTCGATCTTGTTAGATCCGTAATGCGAGCCACTTTATTTTTCAGAAGCACTAAATCTCATCTCGTTATCCAGATTCACCCTTAAGGACCACCAGTTTCCCCTTACAAATGTTACTATGGACACCCTGTACATCAGAGGTTCCCAAACTTTTTCACAGTGAGCCCCCCTTTTAAACAAATGAAAACCCTTGCGCCCCCCAAATATTCTGAATGTTAACTTTAAGGTTTTTGAAGGAAATTTGGGTTTTAAAATGTTGATTTTGAGGTTTTTATCAAAAGAAATTGCACTTATAACGTTGATTTTGAGATTTTTTGACAAAAAAATTGGCTCTTAAAACCATAATTTTGAGGTTTTTGACGAAAAAATTGTCAATTTAAAGTTGATTTTGAGGTTTTTTGACGAAAATTAGGCATTTATAAATGTTGATTTTGAGGTTTTTGACGAAAATTTGGCTTTATAAATGTTGATTTTGAGGTTTTTGGACGAAAATTAGGCTTCATAAATGTTGATTTCGAGGTTTTTTGATCAAAATTGGGCTTTAAAAATGTTGATTTTGAGGTTTTTGGATGAAAATTAGGCTTCATAAATGTTGATTTCGAGGTTTTTTTTTGACAAAAATTGGGCTTTAAAAATGTTAATTTTGAGGTTTTTCACGAAAATTTGGCTTTTTAAATGTTGATTTCAAGGTTTTTTTTTTTTTTTTTTTTTTTTACGAAAATTAGGCTTTACAAATGTGTTGAGGTTTTTCACAAATTTTTGGGGATGTTTGAAAATCTTGAGCTTGCCCCCCCCCCACCTCCCCTGGAGACAGCTTACGCCCCCCAGTTTGGGAACCACTGCTGTATATAGAACTAATAGGTTTCGTCAAATATTTGCTTTACTGTTAATCTTTGTTCAACATGTTTGCATAATACATAAAATATAATTTTCTTCAAATGTAAATTTTCTTCGTTTAATATTCATCGTTTTCAAGTCGAATTAATTTAAAAATTAATTGTTCTTTGAGATAGTTTGAGATTCTTGAAAACTTTTTCGTCTGGAACTTTGACAAAACAATCTTGATAAAGCTTTGTGGAAAGAAACTTTTGAAAAAAAAATTTCTGGTTTTTTAGGTGCGTTGGGTGCAGCAGCAGCACGAAAAGAAGAGGAGGAAGCGAGATTATTATTCCGGAAACGGTGACGACTTCTCGAAACTCTACCCGGACTTTTCGCCGAGTTATTTCGGCGCTACTGAGAACGTCAGGGTCGCCAAAAGCGGAATATTTTTCTCGGACCCGCTTTTCAAGGAAGAATGGTATCTGGTAAGCGCCTTTTGTCTTTTCAATTTGAATTTTAAGTGAAAAAAAGACTTTGGAATATATAAAAAGTTGGAAGATCGATGGTTTCTACGTGTCGTGAAGTCCCTTACGTCCTGAATCGCGATCAGTCACGAGAATATGACTAAAATAAACATTTTAAAGGGCTACTCGACAGCGGACCATATTTTCTCTTTAACAAACCTAGCCAAGCTTAGACTAGCTAAAAAAGGTCAAAAACTTTTCGCGTTCTTTGTCGATCTGAAAGCGGCTTTCGATTGTGTCGACAGAAGAGCTTTACTTCACAAATTAACTACACTCGGATTTTCACGGAAAATTCTGTGTATACTTCAATCGCTATTTTCTCACTCCGTCTCAGCTGTCAGAGATGGAAATTCTTGCTCAGACTATTTTTCCGTAGGTTCAGGAGTTCGTCAAGGTTGCATCCTTAGCCCTTTATTATTCTCTCTCTTCCTTGATGATCTCCCGCCATGTCTGGACTACGGCACTCGTTGTGGTAGCTCGATAGTGAAAATATTAATGTATGCAGACGACATCGTAATCCTTGCTGATTCCGCTGTAGCTCTTCAAAAAAATATTGACTCTCTAGAAAGTTATTGTAACAAATGGAAACTCAAAGTAAACCTGAGTAAGTCAAAAATTATGATTTTTGCTAACGGCGGTCGTCGCGCTAAAAATGAATGTTGGTTTTTTGAAAAAAGAAAGGTGGAAATCGTCAAGGAATATAAGTACCTGGGGGTAATTTTCACCCCGAAGCTATCGATGAACCCTCACTTAAAAAAGAAAATAACAACTTGTAAATTCGCCGTTAACTACATCTGGTCTAGTCTCATCTCAAACCCGCAAATTTCCGTTAGTTCAAAATTTAAACTATTTCTATCCGTGTGTCGTTCCATCCTTTGTTATGCTTGTCAAGCATGGGGCTCGAAACGTTTTGACCTTCTAGAAAGCTTCCAAAGATTTTTCATTCGCAAACTCTTTAATCTCCCGTCGTTTACCCCTAATTTTATGATTTATTTGGAAACTTCAGTTGATCTTCTTTTTCTCCACACTTTAAAGCTCCATATCACTTATGTAATTAAAGCTCTTTCCCTTTCAGACTTCAGATTTCCGAAAATAATAGCATTGGAATGTATAGCCCGAAACGTTTCATGGTTCTCATACTTAAACTCCTTATTCCAGGTATACAACATAGATTTTACTCTCTCTCGTGGTAACACATCAGACTGGATCCCTCGTTTCAAGGAGCTCGAAAACGCTGTTCGCTCACAACACATCTCCCTTTGCAGGCAAGAAGCCTCCAACTCGACCCGTTTTGCTCTTTACGCCCAACTTGATATTTCGAAGCCCTTTTTTCCTCTTTCCGAACAATCTACAGTTCTTCCAATGCATTTCGCCCGATGGGCCTTTAAGTTGCGCGGGGAGCTGCTTTACCTGAACTCGTCTCCATATCGTGATGGACAGGTGAATATCTGTTCCCTTTGCAACTCAAGGTCGGTAGAGGATGCGTTTCACTTCCTGGCAGAGTGCTCGATTCTGTCTGAATTCCGCCGCCTCTACCTCCAGCATTCAAAAATCCCCAGAAACAGACTTATTGATCTACTAAATAGCCCTTCCAATTCATTAATAAACTTGCAAAGCACGCCCTCACCTACAGAAACAGTTTAATAAACCAGTTCAATTATTAAGTTATTTTTTTTTCAAATTTCAGTTAATTTTTATTTTATTTTTTGGTCTGAACCCCGGCAGACGGTTACCAAAAGCCATGCCGTACGTAGTTTTAAATATGTAATTACAAAGTGTAAATTTTCTTTTTTTTTGTACAATAAACTACATTTCATTCATTCATTCATTCATAAACATTTTTGGTTATTTTCTAATATTGAAGATATCTCCGAATCTTCCTGCTTTTTATCTTTGTAGGTCAGACTTTGTCGGGCGATATTTGAGACGGTGGGATGTAAAGTTTGGTGAAAAACTATGCTTTGGACTCCCCTACATCCCGATAAACGTAATGCCCCCCCCCCACCTTGCACCAGTCACCCATCACCTCCCCTACCCTCCTGGATCCCCCACCTCCCAAATCGCCACCCCTATTTCCCTGGATTCTCTTTTCACCACCCCACTATATTCCTCTGCCTCCTGCCTCCTATCACATCCCGTATTCTGTCATTCATCACCGCCTCGACCCTCCCCCACCAACACCCAACCTCCCCTAACCTCCCCTCCAACATTCCATCACTGCGCACCACTCTCCCGTCACCTCTCCCCTAGCCTCCGACTCTCCCCACCTGCATACATTCCTCCCATCACCCCCTCATCCGCCCCCACCATCCCGAACATTCCACCATTCACCTCCCCTACTCTCCTTTACCCTCCCTCCACCATCCCAAACATTCCACCACCACCTATCGTATGATCAATCACCTCATCGACCTCCCCCACCTCCCCCTACAAACACCCAACCTCTCCTGTTCCCCCATCACCTCCCCTGTACTCCTGGACCCTCTCCCCACCATCTTCCACTGCCTCCTATCTTATCCCCTATCCTATCACTCATCACCTCCTCGACCCTCCCCCACCTCCCCCCAAAACACCCAACCTCCCCTCCTCCCCTTCACCTCCCTATTCTCCTGGATCCCTCTCCCCACCATCTTCCACTGCCTCCTATCTTATCCCTATCCTATCATTCATCACCTTCTCGACCCTCCCCCACCTCCCCCCACAAACACCCAACCTCCCCTACTCCCCTTTCACCTCCCCTATACTCCTGGACCCTCTCCCCACCATCTTCCACTGCCTCCTTTCGCATCCCCTATCCTATCATTCATCACCTCCTCGACCCTCCCCCACCACCCCTCACAAAAACCCAACCTCCCCTACTCCCCTTTCACCTCCCCTATTCTCCTGGATCCTCTCCCCACCATCTTCCACTGCCTCCTATCTTATCCCCTATCCTATCATTCATCACCTTCTCGACCCTCCCCCACCTCCCCCCACAAACACCCAACCTCCCCTACTCCCCCATCACCTCCCCTATACTCCTGAACCTCTCTCCACCATCTTCCACTGCCTCCTTTCACATCCCCTATCCTATCATTCATCACCTCCACGACCCTCTCCCACCTCCCCCCACAAACACCCAACCTCCCCTTCTCCCCTCCAACATTCCACCACCTCGCACCTTATGTCCAGGAGGGTAGAGGGGGTGATGGGAAGTGGCGGAATGTTGAGGTGGTGGGATGGTTATGTTGGGGAGTCCAATAACTTACTCTTCGAGAATCTCCGTTTTATTCAAACTTGAAAGTTCTTCTTTAAACCAACATTTACGTAATACGGAGATTTCTGTAAGTCGGCGAAAAATAATGGAACGCAATAATCGTATTTCATACGGAATACATCCCTACTTTTACCCGATAAAATTTTATAGTACGTTCCTTCTCGTTTTTTAACGCACAGTTTGATCTAAATTCCGGAAAAAAGAGCGTTCGAATATCAAAACACTCCGCTAAATAGCCTATAAATTTCAAAAAGATCCCGATTTTAAAAAGAAAAACAACCCTTTTCGTGGATAAAATAAACGGGACCCCACTTTGTTTCCCAAAAAAATAAAGAAAAAGTCTGGTGATATCCAGCAGTGCAGCATCCTATGGAGGAGCCTGAGATGGGCTGACCTCCCAGTTCAAACATACTGTAGTCCCTCCGCAACCCCAGGGGGGTGAGGCAAGGGGAATCCCCAAAATATTCGTTTATATTCATTCTATTTTGCTGTAACCATAAAAGACACCCCTAAAAAAATAACCATTATTGTGTAAAATAACAGGATTCAATTTTGATTAAGGCATCAAGCGGGTTCGTTAATAAAAAAAACTTTTAATTGAACTTTAAGCTGAAGTGAACAAAAAAAAAATCAAGTTAGCGATTCTGGATTAAAATTTAATCAAGTTGTAATTTGATAATTAGAATTGTATTGATTTTGTTTTTTCATTCTTTTTTCTTAATTATACGCTAATTGATGTTTAGTAATTAAATTCGTGTATTGACGTTTTTTGACAGAATGGAGGGGCAAAAGGAGGCTACGACATGAATGTCAGGCCCGCCTGGCAAAAAGGTTATACGGGCAAAGGCGTCGTCGTTTCCATCCTTGACGACGGCATACAGATTAATCATCCTGATTTAGCACAAAATTACGTAAGTACGATTTTTTTTAAGGTTAATTAACACGTAAAATGGTCCAAAGGATGGGGGGAGATTGGCTTCTTCGCTTACACCTTTCATTTTGACCCTATGAGCGCTCTTTGACCCTTTTCATGGCTTATTAAAGTGACCAGATGAAAGTTTTCATTTTTTATCTGCAAATATTAGAACATATAAAATCGATCTAAAAAGGGTCTTTTCTTGTGAAAAAGGTTTAAAATTTGGCTTACAAGGGCTCTTTTTGTCAAAAAGGTACAAAATCTTTCTGAAAAAAGGATTTTCTTGTCAAAAAAAAAAAGGTTCAAAATCTTTTCAAAAAGGGTCGTTTCCTGTCGAAAAATGGGAAAAAATCTGACTAAAAAAGGCTTTTCTCAAAATCTGTCAAAAAAGAAAAAAAAAATTTTTATTCAAAAAAATTGTCAAAATCTGGCGGTGGAAAGTGGAAAACAGAATTTCCTGAGGCCTCCTCTTTGTCTCCTTATTTTCGTCTCCACCCATCGCAGAGAGAATTTTTTAAATCAAATTATCTTCCGAAATCAATTTTTTCCACCGTAATTTGGTTAATGCCATTTATTTAATGGGACCCCGTAAAGGTTCAATCGTCGAGAAAGGTTTGGCAAGGGCCCGCATCCGCTAAAAAACGAAGGAGGGCGAAAAATGAACGTATTTGTCGAAATCATCGGAAAAGCGCTGACGCCCCAGCATGAATAAAGAAAAAAAAGGAAGTGAATAAAAAATTCAACCTCTAGTTTAAACTTTTAATTAATTTAATTAACGTCTAAACTGTCTTCGTGACCGTGCGGATTTAGGCGTGCGACCCATGATTCAGGACGCTCAAGGTCGCGGAGTTCGGCTTGTTTAACCGGTTCGCGCAGTTGGGTTCTGTGCTGTGCAGGTCTGAGGGCTGGGATATTGGGAAAGCTCCCCGCTGGCCCTACCTTATTGTTGTTTTTTTGTCGTTGTTGTTGTTTTTTTGTAATTATTATTGTCATTTTTGTTGTTATTGTTATTATTGTTATTAATAATTAACGTCTTGTATACTTAAAAGTTAAAACTATAATAGGGAATTATCGAAAGAGGTTTTAGGGTTTTGGGATTCAATTTTCAAGGAAATTCCTCTCGGGAAAAGGTCCGTTTTTATCAAGAAAACAAGGCAATATTGACTTAGACCATTTTCAGTCTCTTCCCTCTAATCTAATTCCGTCTAGTGATCCTATAAGGGACACGGAATTTAATCAAACTTATCAACTTTTGTTTAAAAGTTATATTTTTCATTGAAATACGGTTGGAATTTCATATTAGCTTTGATATTGAAATGAAACTTGTGTCGAAATTACCGGAGCATTCACGCGTATTCGTCGTAAAGTTGGAGAAATTTTGATAAAGTTTAAAGGGACCCTGACACTTCACGTCAACGTTGATTGTCCCTGACAAGGGTTACCAACTTGATATCTTTAAATTTTATCAATTTATTTTTTTAAAAAGTTCGCTTTTTGATAAAAAAGAGTTATTGTAAAAGGAGATTAAGGGTGGCGAAATTTCCCGTCCGGCTCTCTGATAAATAAACCCTCTTAGGGGGAGGTGGTGGGATGGGGTGGAGGGGTGGGGGTGTGGAAATCGGGCCAACCGACGGCTTTAGTATAACGGCACTAATTTTCAAACTGTTTCCACTAGGGAAATTAGTTTTCTTTCCAAAACCATTATTTAGGATCGTTTCTAATTATAAATTTAATTCGAAATGGAAAATTATATTATCATTTGCTTATTTAATAAAATAAAGGTCTGGGCTGGTCCACAACCTTTATTCACCTCCCCCACTCACCCTCACCTCCTCTACCCTCCCCCTACCACCCCCCCACAAAATTCTTCTAAAGGGGCGCTTCCCTTCTTTTATAAAAACCATTCATTCAAGGATTTTCCAAAGAACTTCCTTTCGTCCTTGTATTTTTATCGGAAGAAGGCCTAATCAAAGGAGGAACATGAAAGAATACTCAACTACCTTTCTCAAACTTTATCCACACACAGAAACTCTTTTGTGGGTCGAATCAATCATGAAAACCCACAAACTAAATTTTATCATGTTAGGCTTCTTTGATTGAAAATCAGCCTTCTTTATTTATCTATTACCTCTTCTTATCACCAAATTTGGCCAATTTTCTGCTAAACCAGCAAGGTTTATAAGCCTTGCAGGTTTGGTATCATCAAACGACTTCTCGTTTGAGCGTCATTAACTTCCATTCTGTTTGTCCGATTTTATCGATATTTATACCGTTGGAAAGCTCTTTTAAAGGGCTACAAATCACATTCTGAACAAAAAATCGCTCAGACTACTCCTTAGCCTTCAAAAATGTACTTGAAACATTATCGATCGAATTTCAAGGATTCATTTTTTTCTCTACAAAACTTCCTTTATCGACTTTTTTTTATAAGTGCCGAACATTTTTTATCGGTAGTTTATCTCCTTGAAAATGCGTCCGAGGGAGAAATTGGCTTTTAGGTTCGTGATATAACGCTGGTCGGTCCTTCCGAGTGTGAAACGGGCGGGAGTCTTAAGTTTGGGCCCGCTTTTAAATCACCGCGTGGACGGGGTTAAGATCCAATGATGGTGAATGTGATGCCAATGGCGGGGGTGGGGGTGGTCTCGAAAATAGATTGAGGTCGTCAAAACGATAAAACTCCGCCGATCCGTGAAACCAATCGTCTCCACCCGAATTTCCACTTAACTCTGGCCCCGTTCTTCCCTTGATTTAATTGGCAAATCAATTCAAATACCCCATATTTTACAAACTTCAGGACGGAATAGCTTCGCCAAAACTATGTTTAAGTGCACTTTGGGAAAACAGTCGAGAACAGGAAGTTTCATCATTTCACCAGACTTGAGAAAGAATTTGGAATTTGTGGCTTAGGACTTTTATAACGAGAAATCCTCCTGGGGGGTGAGGCAAGGGGACTCTTGTATCTACGGACTGTACATGTATCAATTTTCATTTACTCATGAATTTGTTGCGCGTCCTTTGGTGCCGATCAAACCTGGTGGCTCTGAATATCGAAACCACAAACGTTCCCTGTTTGTAAGAGGGAGTTTGGGAGTGGAATAGACCCCATAATAAACCAGAAACGAGATTCCATGAATAGCTTCAGCTACCCGTTTTCGGTCTACCCGGGTCTTGGTAGACCTCTACCCGAGGCAGATAGACCGCTTTGTTTTTGTCAAATTCCGCCCATTTTGATGATTTCTTTGAATTGATTTCAGGACCCACAAGCGAGTTATGATATCAACGATAATGACCCGAACCCGATGCCGAGGAACAACGGAGACAACAAACATGGTACGAGGTGTGCTGGTGAAGTGGCTTCAGTTGCTAATAACAACTACTGCGGCGTGGGCGTAGCATACAACGCGAGCATCGGAGGAGTGAGGATGCTCGACGGTAGCGTCAACGATGCTGTCGAAGCGAAAGCTCTCTCGCTTAACCCAAACCACATTGACATCTACTCGGCCTCCTGGGGACCCGAGGACGATGGTAAAACTGTCGACGGCCCAGGACCCCTTGCTAGAAGGGCATTCATCAATGGAGTCACTACAGTAAGTCTGACTTCCTGAATTGAGTAACTTTTCTGATATCTTTCAACAGGGGAGAAGCGGAAAAGGATCGATCTTCGTTTGGGCGAGTGGCAACGGAGGACGACACACCGATAACTGCAATTGTGACGGCTACACCAACAGTATATTCACGCTTTCCATCTCAAGCGCCACTCAAGGAGGGTAAGCCGTCATTTCCACATTTAATGGTGGACTTAATCCTTCGTTTTAGCTACAAACCTTGGTATTTGGAAGAATGTTCGTCAACATTGGCTGCGACGTACAGTTCAGGGACGCCTGGTCATGATAAAAGCATCGCCACAGTAGATATGGATGGCGGTCTTCGGCCAGATCATCTTTGTACCGTAGAGCACACGGGCACTTCAGCATCGGCACCTTTAGCTGCCGGTCTCTGCGCCCTTGCTTTAGAAGCGAATCCGACTTTGACATGGAGAGACATGCAGCACATCGTCGTCATGACCGCGAATCCTTCTCTTCTATCCAACGAAAACGGATGGACTTTTAATGGAGTTAAGCGGAAAGTAAGCCACAAGTTCGGATTCGGCCTTATGGACGGCGCCGCTATGGTCGACCTTGCAGAAAAATGGGTTACTGTCCCTCCCCAGCATATCTGCAAAACTCAAGAAGTCATCTCCGATAGGGAGATATCCCCGCAATTCGGAAGCTTTTTGAAATCCGAAATTAATGCCAATGGATGCCCCGGGACTGTCAACGAAGTCAGATATTTGGAACACGTTCAGTGCAAAGTTACTCTTCGTTTCTTCCCAAGAGGGAATCTAAGAATAATTCTGACTTCACCTTCTGGAACGTCGACGACGCTTCTTATGGAAAGACCGAGGGACGTCGACAATTCAAACTTCGACGAATGGCCTTTCCTTTCTGTCCATTTCTGGGGTGAGAACCCTCACGGGAAATGGACTCTTCAAGTCGCAAACGCTGGAAATCGCAAAGTCAACAGAGCTGGCTTCCTCAAGAAATGGCAGCTTGTCTTCTACGGTACAGCGCAGCCTCCTTATAATGGTTTCCCAGGACCTAAAACCGAACAATACAACCCAATACCATCAGCGCAACCTGCTTTCTTGCCAGACTTCTTCTCAGGCTTCCAAAATTTTCAGAATTTCCCCAACATATTCGCCGCTGGTTCTGAAAAACAGGTTTGTCTCCTTCATTACTTTTTTGTCTAATTAATTATTTTTCAGATGTCAAAAGTTCCTCTTGAAGGCACCAGTAGCGACTTGAACGAGTAAGAATAATCTTTTAATAAAAATATATATAAAATTTATTTTTAGGTTATCTGAAAATCCTGTATGCCATGAAAGCTGTGCGACTTGTGCAGGGCCGACTCAAGATAGCTGCCTTACATGCTCTCCTGGCCTCCTTTATGCCACAGACTTAGGCCTCTGCTTGCAGCGATGCCCTGACGGATACTTTGAAGGTATGGCGATTTCAAGTTTTATGCTGGAACTTTTAATTTGGTGACCGGAACTTGTAATTTAGTGACTGGGACTGTTACTTATAGCGACCGGAACTGTTACTTATAGTGACCAGAACTGTTACTTATAGTGACCGGAATTGTTAATTATAGTGACCGGAACTGTTACTTATAGTGACCGGAACAGCTACTCCTGGTGACCGGAACTGTTACTCTCAGTGACCGGAAAAGTTACTCCCGGTGACCAGAACAGCTACTCCCGGTGACCGGAACAGCTACTCCCGGTGACCGGAAAAGCTACTCCCGGTTACCGGAACAGCTACTCCCGGTTACCGGAACAGCTACTCCCGTTTACCGGAACAGCTACTCCCGGTTACCGGAACAGCTACTCCCGGTTACCGGAACAGCTACTCCCGGTGACCGGAACAGCTACTCCCGGTGACCCGAACAGCTACTCTCCGTGACCGGAACAGCTACTCCCGGTGACCGAACAGCTACTCCCGGTGACCGAACAGCTACTCCCGGTGACCGGAACAGCTACTCCCGGTGACCGGAACAGCTACTCCCGGTGACCGGAACAGCTACTCCCGGTGACCGGAACAGCTACTCCCGGTGACCGGAACAGCTACTCCCGGTGACCGGAACAGCTACTCCCGGTTACCGGAACAGCTACTCCCGGTGACCGGAAAAGCTACTCCCGGTGACCGGAACAGCTACTCCCGGTGACCGGAACAGCTACTCCCGGTGACCGGAACAGCTACTCCCGGTGACCGGAACAGCTACTCCCGGTGACCGGAACAGCTACTCCCGGTGACCCGAACAGCTACTCCCGGTGACCGAAACAGCTACTCCCGGTGACCGGAACAGCTACTCCCGGTGACCGGAACAGCTACTCCCGGTGACCGGAACAGCTACTCCCGGTGACCGGAACAGCTACTCCCGGTGACCGGAACAGCTACTCCCGGTGACCGGAACAGCTACTCCCGGTGACCGGAACAGCTACTCCCGGTGAACGGAACTGTTTTATGCAAAATTCTTGTTTGTTTAGATACGCTGGCGAATTTATGCATAAGCTGCCGAGAAAACTGCGCCAGTTGTCCAGAAGGTCCGAGCATATGTTCTTCTTGCGATCACCATCTTATCTTATACAACGGAACTTGTGTGTCATCTTGCCCAAAACATACCTACGAAACCGACGACTACAGGTAGGAACCATATCCATATTGACGAACCTAATCCTTATTTTATAGCAATCAATTGGATATTATTTATTTATGAAGAAAATTTATTAATAAATATTGTTATTTTTGCAAATAGATGTAAGCCTTGCCATCCATCTTGTGGGACCTGCAAAGTGGGTGGGTCGTCAGGCTGTGTGACATGTTTGGACGGCTCACCTGCGTCTCTAAGAGGGCACTGTCCAATCCCTGGGACTTACTGTTCGTCCCCTCATTGTGTCACTTGTGAAAATATCGACGGCCCTTGTAGCGAATGCTCGGCCGGTTTTCTCCTCGCAGATACTCAGGAATGCTATCCAGACCCAAGCGCTGGCTGTAAACCTGGTAAAGATCTTCTTAAAAAGTTGTATTTTTGTATTAGAACCATTATTTAGGTGAATTCAAAACTGATGGAAGGTGTAAACCATGCGTGGACGTCAGTAATTGCACTCGATGCCCACCCGAGTTGAACATCCTCAACAACACATGCGTCGTTTCGTGCGGCTTAGGGTAAATCGAATTTTTGTTGTCTTCTCAGTTTTGATTTCTTCGTAGATTCTACAGCGACAGCGGATGGTGTCAGAAGTGTTCAAAGTTCTGCACCGAATGCCAGGGCGACCAACCCGACCAGTGCCTTTCATGCGAAAAAGGCTTTAAAATCACTCCGGCAGGGACTTGCGTGCAAAGTTGCCCTTCGGATACCTATGCCGCAGACTGGGGATGCATCAAATGCCACCATTTTTGCTCCTCTTGTTCAGGCGAAGGTCCCTTTGCATGTACTTCGTGTATGCCTGGAAGATATTTGGATGCAGCATCAAAACTTTGTATGCCGTGCACACCATGCAATTCGACCCACAAACACCAATGTTGTCATTGTGATCCAGTCACAGGTAAACAATGATTGAATGATGTTTTGAGTAAATTTTGGTTGTTAGGAAAGTGCCATTTACCTGCCGGGAAAAGACGGATAACTTCCGAACAAGCGGAGAAAGCCCATCAAGACGAACTTATAGCAGAAGCATCCAATGAAGTGAGCACGGTCGCTTCCGATTTTACGAATTTGACGTTGATAGCGGTCGCTTCATGCGCTTCCGTCGTCGTACTTTTCGGCGTCATCTTTGGAGCGCTGCAACTCCGATCGCAGGATAGGAAAGGCGGATACGTCAAAGTTCCCATCCAAGATATGAAATTCTCTTCGTTCAACGAGCCCAAAAAGAGCAAAATCCAATTCCGCCAGCATGAACTTATGGAATACCTCGACGACGAAGACGACGACGAAAACGTCATCCTCTCGACCAAATCCTAGTCCCGCAGACCCCCCACCCCCCACCCTTCATCACAGATTCACCAGTTTTTAAAATTTCTCGAAAAAGTGCCTAAAAAATTATCAAACGGCTTTTAAACTTCATTTTACATAACGTTACCTTTTTTTCCTTTTATTTATATTTCTAGTTTAGTTTGTACAAATAGTTTTATTCATCGATCTGATTAGGCATAGGCGCTAAATTCAATCGACAATAAATCGGGGCAACATTCGTCGACGATTTCTCTCATCTTTCAAGTCTGGAAGGTGAGGGAACCCGTAGAAATTTCCTCCCTTATAGGGCTTTTCAAAAACAAACTAATTTTTAGCCAAAATTATTGAATTTTTTTTTTATTTATATTTCGATACACTTCGTTCGTGTGTATTTATTTTTTCGCTCTCTAAATTTGCTAAGAAACTACTTCCATTGTGTAAATAAGCAATGTATTTTATGTATTGACTAAGAAATTAAGTGTTTATTGAATAATAATGAATTATATTAGTTATAAGGACAAAAAAATATATTTTATGTGATCGCATTGGGTGATATAATGTAAATATTGAATTTTGATGAATGGAATTATAAAAAATACATTTTTAAAGATTGAAAATGACAATTTTATTTTAATTCACTAAGCCAGTGGTTCCCAAATTGGGAGGCGTAAGCTGTTCCCAAGAGGGGGCGTGGCAGGCTCGATATATATATTATATATATTATATATTATATATATATATATATATATATATATATATATATATTTAATATTATATATATATTCTATTTTGTTTTTTATTTTTTATCAAATATTTCCCAAAATTTTAGTTTTTCTTTCTGAACATATTTTAAGGCTATTTTTCATCAAAAACCTCAAAATCAAAGTTTTAAGAGACATTTTTGTCAAAATCTTCAAAATCAAGGTTTCAAGAGACATTTTTTGTTAAAAACCTCAAAATCAAGGTTTTAAGAGACATTTTTCGTTAAAAACCTCAAAATCCAGGTTTTTTTTAAGAGCCCAATTTTCGTCCAAAAACCTCAAAATTAAGGTTATAAGAGCCATTTTTATCCGAAAATCCAGGTTTTGAGAGCCGATTGTTCGTCAAAATACCTAAAACCTCAAAATCAGCGTTTTAAGTGAAATTTATTTTGTCAAAAATCTCAAAATCTACATTTTTAAAACCCCAATTTTCTTCAAAAACTTCAAAATTAACAAATTTGGGGGGGGGGTCACTGGTTTTAATTTGTTTAAAAGGGGGGCGCACTGTGATTTGGGAACCTCTGGTTTAGGCTGTAGCCCTGTCAGCCTGGAGAAGAAGAACATAGTAACAGTGAAAAACTGTTTTTTTGAAGTTCTATATCTCAGGTCCCTGTCAACAGATCGACTTGAAATTTTCAGGGCTTCCTATTATTGTATTAGAGAAGGTATCTGTAAAATTTTAAGTAAATCGGTCCATAGGAAGCCGAGATCCAGTCTCCAAATACCCGAAAAATGTAAACATACACTTGTTCCGTTCGTGAAATTTTGGGGTTTTGCTTGGCAGGGCGGAACGCTACCGCGTTTCTAGATTATAAATTACAATGTTGGCAGAACCAATCAAGTTCTTGAGATGGTCTAAAGAAAAAATTTTCCTTTTCCAAAAGATCGCGGAACGAAATAAACAAAAAAAGCTCTTCCGTGGTGTTTCTTTGGAGGCCTTCGAGTTATTTGCATATTCTGGAAAGACGCTCAAGAGTTTATTTTTTCGATAAAAATTTGTCGAGGGGCGACGAGGCCTTTTTTACGAAACGAGAGTGGGGGCCGACCGTTAGGTCGTTCAATCCTCAAGCCTCTCCTCTTGGCCAGTTCGAGTCGACACCTACTAACGTTCTGTTGGAATACCATTTACAGGTAAGACATTCTTTCCCTCCACGTATTTTTTATTTTTAAAACCCCAACAACCACGCCAACATCAATAAACACAAAAACAACCAAAATTAGAAAACTCAAAAGCTCTTAAAATTTCGTAATTCTAAGTGAATGCCTAATTAGGCGCCGGTTAAATGAAAACGACTTATTTCCTACAATTAGCCTTCCATTGTTACCTTAATGATGCCACCTTTCGAAGATTCCTGAGGACCTCTAGGTAAATTGGTCAGTTCACGAGTCTCCACTGCTTTTCATGCCAAATTTAGTGTTTTAGGAAAAAAAAATTTTTTCTTCTTTAGACTCAAATATCATGAAAGAGGTTGAATTTATGAGATCGTACTGTTTAATAGTTGAAAGGACTTAAAAAGAGCTTTCCAAAAAGGTGTTAAATTAGAAAATCGGTTGAGCCGTTCTTGAGATATTTGGGTTTGAAAATGAGTTCAGTAGAATTTTTCCGCGGAGGTCTTTCTTAAGATGATTGACCCTGGTGAACTCATCCGATCTTGCTCATGTCTCCCTACATGGAGAAACCACGTTCAATTATGGAAATCTATCAGTTCAGATCAAAAAGGTGGAAGTAAAAGCATTCGTACTGGGAGCGTTCTCATTATAAAGTTGGTAGGCTGAAGATGAAGGGTGGCCGGTTGATAACCGTCAGGTGTTGCGTAAGTTTCGTTGATTAGCAAGTGAACCTCCGTTCTGTTGTTAAAGGGCGGAAGAGGTTGTCGGTTGGAGCACCTGCTGGGGATGACCGTTGACACACCTCGTTGCACCATTCCGGAGGGGAAAACAATCAACGTTTCTTCAATCAAATTATGCCCGACTGGCTCATCTGCCTGGCCTGCGACTTGCGAGCTAAGGATGGATGTAGGGGCCACCTAATGATGGATGTAGAGGCCACCTAAGGATGGATGTGGAGGCCACCTAAGGATGGATGTGGAGGCCACCTAAGGACGGATGTGGAGGCCACCTAAGGATGGATGTGGAGGCCACCTAAGGATGGATGTGGAGGCCACCTAAGGATGGATGTGGAGGCCACCTAAGGATGGATGTAGGGCCACCTAAGGATGGATGTGGAGGCCACCTAAGGATGGATGTGGAGGCCACCTAAGGATGGATGTGGAGGCCACCTAAGGACGGATGTGGAGGCCACCTAAGGATGGATGTGGAGGCCACCTAAGGATGGCTGTGGAGGCCACCTAAGGATGGCTGTAGCGGCCACCTAAGGATGGTTGTAGCGGCCACCTAAAGATGGATGTAGGGGCCACCTAAGGATGGATGTAGGGGCCACCTAAAGATGGATGTAGGGGCCACCTAAGGATGGATGTGGAGGCCACCTAAGGATGGCTGTAGCGGCCACCTAAGGATGGTTGTGGTCCTTACCTAAGGATGGATGTAGCGGCCACCTTAGGATGGTTGTAGCGGCCACCTAAGGAAGGTTGTAGCGGCCACCTAAGGATGTGGAGGCCACCTAAGGAGCCATCCTTACTACATCCGCTACAGCCATGTAGCGGCCACCTAAGGATGCATGTAGAGCCCAACTAAGACGTTTCTTCATGGTGAAAATTTGGCTTTCTTGGAAAATTGGTCCAGCAGCTGTAGAATTCGAATTTGATGTCTTCAGAGGACCGAAAGAAAGTTCACCATTCAAAAAAACGAGGTTCACTTAATGCGGGCACGTTCTGAAAATTGAGATGATAGGGTTGCTTCTGTATGATCGTTATCGAAAATAGCTTAGTTTGGCTTCTTTAACGTTAATGCTATTCTGTTTTTTGAAGGGTTTCCCTTTATTTGAAACAAGCCAATGAATGGGTCTTAATTTGAAACTCGTGATGAAGGTTGCGTGCTTTGCGGTTTGGCGCTTTTCGCCCCAGGCCACAAGTTCAACCCGTAAATTGGAGCTATTGAAAAAAGAGCGATTTCTAGAAAAATCTTGGAAGAAAAACCGGCCTCCTTCAGGTTCCAATGAACCCGATGGAAGAATGTGCGTTACGGAGGGGCAGGAAAAAATAGTAAAGATTGACATTCTTTCGCCGCACCACGTCGCAGAAGGTCCCAACGGTAGCAATCTCGTGCGAGAAAAAACTAACAATAGAGTCCTCTCATTTTTTTGTTCTCCCGTCGTGCAGCAGACCGGTTAAAAAACGAGATTTTATCGTGTTTATTACGTGCTGAAGCCGTTTTTCCGGACTCTTTATCATCTTGATTTCAAACGCACAAATTAAAGAATTTGGGTCGAAACTTTTGAAACATCGCACCTGTAGCAATTGCATCATTAGTCGGCTTTCTTGCTCAATTTGGAAAGTTTGATAACGCACGCGTCTAGGGCTGTTCGTCCTTGACCTTGTGAGTTTTAGAAGATTGCGAACTTTTCATGGTGACCTTTGACGAAGGACATGAAGGTCTTGAATTCCTCAGGTCTACGGAGAGGGGCGAGACTGGGTTTGAACCGTAGAAAAGCCGTCGGGAGGGGAAAAAAACAACACGGATAATCATTTCATTGGGTTAACCCGGTTGATACCTTTTGTTTTCGATAGGAGGGCCACACACGTTGCCCTTCACACTAAAAAATGCCTTTCATGACCCTAATTTGAATTTAAGACCACCCTCAATCAGCTACGCCCAGAATACTCTTCCGATTCGTTCCTACCATCGGTACGGAACAGCGATTAACCATCGATTTTACAAAGATTAAACGCTTTTCTTTGTCTTCAATGCCGAGTTGCAAATATGGAACTTCCCTGATAGAAAAAGGAAGGCGTGGGCCGTAAACGAAGGGAAAATGGTCCAAAAAAGGCGGTTTCGCTTGGAATGTTTAGTAAACAACTGCAATTATCAATTAACGCTGTCGGTGTACAGTTATACAGGGTAAACCGGACGAATGGACAGTTATTTTAAGGCTGAAAAAATTGAAAGTATGCGGAATAAATTGGATCATAATAGCCTATGCAAATGACGTTCACACGGAATAACAGTTTAGCCGTTTAAAAAAAAGGTTCTTTCAAAAAATTTCAAACTACGATAATTGTCGCTCTCAAAGATATTCGAGTATTAGCCAACACTTGAGCCGCAAACCGGTTCCGAAGAGTCAAGGACGATCGTAATGTTTTGGCGCCAAACGGTGTTTACTTGAGATGTCTATGGGATTCGATTTGGATTCATAAATTGGTGAAATGGGCTTGTTAAATGTTAGCATCCGGTATCCTTTTGATGCTATCCGGAAACATTTCCTTTGTGCAGTTGTTTTACGCTCTGTTGATTTATGTTATTATGTTTCAGATTTACCGTGCGACACTCCCTTGGAATCTGCACCCGATTCGAAATGTGAAAGGAAAGTTCGAAAATGGATTCGAAACGTGCGTCGTCCAAAGCCTTCGACTTCGGATCTTTTGAGAAAAACTGTAAAATGGCGACAACGTAGCGAAAATGGAAGTTTGGTTTACGAGTAATTCTTTAAGCCCTGGATCATGTTGAAGCACACGGTAACTGCGAGCAGTTTGGGCCGGCATATATCGCAAGACCCGAGAGGATATGAGCAGAATGGTGGTATACGGACGATTTATAGGCCGCCACCGAATTTGAACCATTCGTATCATCATAACCGCTCGTTCAATTTGGGCAATCCTTATTCGAATACGTCGACGTTGAGTAACTCGAAGCATTCTATAGGGACGTCGGCAAGCGTGAGCCCTCTTGGTGTCGCCAACGGTGGATTGAACATTCCAAGATCACCTCAGTCGCCGTATGTCGAAGCTGTCAACCCTAGAATATCTCATCCTTATGGACCTCTTAACGTCTCAGCGTTGAACAACTCGAAGCACTCTTTGGGAGGAAACTCGAGCCGGATAAGCCCTCATGATGTGCCAGTTCATAGGATATCCAACGGTGGACTCAACTTATCGAGGATTACATGCCCTCCGAGCGTCAATGTTACGCGACCGGTTCCCGAAAAGTCGGCCGGTGTCCAAGAGATGCTGACGTCTTTGGGTCTACTATGCTTGGTGTCGCTCCTCCTCGCTCTTTTATCGCTCGTCTTCATGCTGAAGATCTCGCCGGTGACCGCTTCCGACGTCAAAGACTTCCTAAGGTCGGATCAAGTGACTGTGATATCGCCGGACGAATATGTGTTAGTGTATGAAGTGACTCTCGCATTGTGCGCGTTCTCCCTCTCTCTGAACCTCTGCTGTCTTCTAGTTTGTGCAGTTCAATTTCTTTTCGCTGTCAAACTCGTCAGAGACTCTCCGGACGGTCAGAGGTAAGCAAAAAAACGCTTCTCTATACCGATAGTCCTAGGATTAGGGATGGGAAAAACGAGTAACTGTTTCAAAGTAACTGTTACTAAGTTTCTCTGAAACAGAAGGAGCTGTGATTTGTGAAGCTACAAGTTTCGCTACAAAAATAACCAAAACGCCCATCCCTGGTTTCATGCTACAAGGAACGTAATCGTTTCTGTAACTGCTTCTTTGGAACAGTTTCTCTGAAACAGTTCCGGACTAAAAAAGAACAGTTTCGTTCCACAAAAGTAACCATTTCGCCCATCCCTAGGATCGTTGACCGTGTGCCTTTTTCACTCGCATCTTCCATTGTTCACATGCAAACTAATGCAGTGAGAAGATCGAGCGATTAACAAATTAAGTTACTCTGGGTTAAGGCGTTCCCATAACATCAAAACCGTTTAGCATTTTACCAATTTTCTTCACCGGAACAAGGTTTTCTTGAATAGAATCACTTTGAGGAGTTGATGAGTCGTTAATTCTCTTTAAAAAGATTCCAGATGGTGTAGCTCTTCTATAATGGGGCGATGGCGATGCCACTCCCCCACTGGATACATTCCAAGACTCATTTCGCGTCATCTCTCCCTCTGACATCAAGGTTCTCTCCTGGATGATGAAAAATTTAAGAATCCGCCCGTTCCTTACGAACTTTTGAAATATTCAACATCGGTTTTTGAAAATTTTGAGGTTCTTTTGGTTTTTGTGATTTTAACTTTCTCAAAAAGGAAGTTTTTTGGGAAGTAATGAAGGAGACCCTCGTGATCTTCGCCAAATTGTCACCACAAACAGAGTATGGCCCGAGGTTTGGGCTATTAAGCGGCAGCGTTCCGCACTCCCCTAAAAGGAGATGGTAGAAAAACACTGATCTTTTTCACCATATATAGGGTAGGGACTAGGGTTATGGCCTGTGTTTATGTACTCAAAGGTCACCGTTTAGATTATAAAGAGATATACGAACATGAGTAGCTGAAACATAGAGTAACGCGAAGATATCTCATATTGCCAAGCATGAGCAGTAGTGCGACTTCTTAGCCTCAGGACCCAGCGGCGAGGATAGCAAACTAGAAGCTAGTTAGATGTAGGGTCATTGGGGATGTTGATGGATGGTAAAAGATGCCCAAAAAAAGATTAAATGAGGCGTATTTAATTTCCCGTCTTTAAAAAAATGTGAACTAGAGCAGAAGGACATTAACAAGACTATCAAGCTCTCTAATATTTTTTTAGGACAAACAAGTACCTGAAAAAATCTGCATTTACAAGAGTATGCGCAATAGGAGGATTCTTCGTTTCTATTCCGGTCTTTTTAACAGGTAAAACGTCCGCAAATATGAGATTTTTCTTTTTTATAAGCTCGAAAAACGTTTCGGTATGTCAGGAACCTTTTACCTGCTTGTGAATAACAACATTCCTACCTTTAAGGACCTCTTAATCCTTTTACCTGATCCCCCTCCACTTCGAAATTAGAAATCCTTCAAGAATTCTAATTGAGGGAGTCGAAAAAATATAATTTATGGCGATTTTTTTTTTCTTTTTAGGAATCATCCTGTATACTTTTATACAGTTCCATTCAACGCCGGCAGTCATAACTAGTATTTTAATCGGCCTCGGCATCATTTTTTGCGGATGCGCTATGGTCCATAACGTCTTCGTTTGGCAAAAGGTAAAAAACTGCAAAATTCCTCATAAATTTTTTTTCCCGCAGTTTTTCGTCTATATCTCAAAAACTATTCATCGTAGCGATATGACCACTTAGTTCAAAATTAAAGATGACAAAATTTCCTACAAAAGTTATTAAGAACGTTTTGTCGATACGATGTTCCATTATAGAGATATCCGATTTCAAAAATCGGTGGTCTCCCGTAAAATTTGAAGCAATGTGGGGCCAAAAAAATCGTATTAGACGACAAATTTTCGAGATCGTCTATCTCGATAACGAAGCATCGTATTGAAAAAAGTGATTAGTAAATTTTGTAGTAAATTTTGTCAGCTTTAATTTTGAACTAAGTGGTCATGTCGCTAGGACGAATAGTTTTCGAGGTATAGGCGAAAAACTGAAAATGTTAACTTTTTTTTTCTCCAGGAAAAAACGAATGCGGTGCGGGCTTTGGCTCAGCAGCAAAGGATCGCCCTTCAGGAGCAGTCGATGTTGGATCATTCGAGGGCGATGATGCATTCGTCCATGATTCACAATATCGATCATATGAGCCCCGGGCCGATTCCTCACGCCACTATCGACCTCAGCAACACCCCGACTCCTCCCGAAATCTGCACTCTTGTTTGACTCGTTTTTATCCCCACCCTATTCTTTTTCTCTAGAAACATTAAAACAGAAGCGTTTTTATATTATCCTGTATAGCTATTATATTAAAATTATTTTTTAGCATTTTTTATTTTTATTTTCTAAATTGCCCATGGCAACCAGGATTGTTGCCATAGCAACTGAACAACATTAAGGTTACATTTTATTGCTTTCAGTTTCAAAAAGTATATAAGGTACAAAATGCAACAAATACGTCGATTTCAAAGAAAAAGAAATTGACTAGAAAAATTTTGAAATGTTATCTCAAATATTGAACATTTAAGGTTAGAAACTGGATTTTTCCTTAATATCACACTTTAGTTTATAATGATATAAAAATATGGTAAAAAAATGATTAAAAAAATTGAGAAGATCAGATATGAGCGACTTCTGGTTGCGAGCTGCTTGGAATCTCTTGGATCGACTCTTCTGCGGTCAATGACAAGTTGTCACCTGGAAAAGACAACAAATTAATAAATGAGGGAAAGCTGGTAAGAAAATTTAGTTCAAAAATGGCTCCCTGGGGAATGATTTGAGTTTTTTCACTCTTTTGCTGTTTTTCGGGCATAAAATTACCAGAATAAGATGATTTTTGGACATCTTTTGGATCTAAAATGACCGTTTTTGTCAAATTATAAATTGTTTTTTGGTTGGAAAATGACCATTTTTATGATGATTTCTTTTTTATAGACAGAATACGTTAAAGTCACCAATTTCTTCATTAGCCATCATGCACTTTAATTTCCCATCATGCATTTCCACAGTAACAATCGAGTTTTCCAGCTTGCACTTTTACAACATTGGACCCTGATCAGTCATTTTGGTACAATCAAAAGAAAAAAAAATCATCGTTTTGACACAAATGGGCGTTTTTATTCAAATATTCATGTATTTAAAACAAAAAAATTGAGTTTGTTAGGTCCAAAAATGCCATTTTGATAGAATTATGAGGCTTTTTGGATGCAAAAAAAACATAATGAAAAATTGATATAGGTTTTTAGGCCCAAAAAATCGTTATTTTCACCTGGATGAGTGGTTGCACATGGAAAATTAGGCCCATTTTTCTCCTAACAACCTTTTTTTGACTTTATTTGCACATAAAATATCAAAATTACCCATTCCGGATTTTCCGATTTGAGTGACTTCATATCGGAAGTTCATCAAAAGTTGACCCATGATGAAATAGACGAGCGACGAACTCCCAACAGCGATTATAAGGAAATAAGCGTTATAAGTCATCACGATGAGCATTATCAGATATCCAAAGATGAGCTCCAAAAAATAGATTCCTGTCTCCAAACTCAATAATCTAAATAAAATAAAATAAAATAAAAATTCAGTTTAAACCAAAAGAATTGATTTACCGTAAACTATTCCTCGGCCTGGATGCTCCCAAAAGTCGATTCGTGTCCGCACCTTCGGATAGTTTATGGAGAGCGATCAATGCCTTCAGCTTCGCCTTCATCTGGACCATCTTGAGCAACTCGTACATCAAAGTGAGCACAAATAGACAAATGCAGGCCACCGAAAATTCTAGGGGAAGAAATAATAAACCATTGAGTATCATAATTTGGATTGATATCTAGCATAGCAAAATGCATGATTGTTCCATTCAAAATGCATGATATATCCTATCCAAATGCATGATGAGTAGAGACCGGATGTTCATGCAAAATGAAGAATCAATTCTATCAATCAGTCAAATCATCAACGAATTGATGAATGATTGTTAAGGAGAATGATTGATTTCTTTGTTTTGACGGTTTTTCATTGATGATTTCACTGATTAAAAAAAAATTGATTCTTTATTTTGCATAAACATCCGGTCCCTAATGATGAGAAATACTAAAATGCATGATTGTGGCAAACAAAATGCATGATTGTTGTAAACGAAATGCATGATTGTTTCCATAATGCCTGACGGATACTTTCTCAATGCATGATTGTTGCAAATCAAAATGCATGATTGTTACAAATCAAAATGCATGATTGTTGAAAATCAAAAAGCATGATTGTTGCAAATCAAAAAGCAATGAAAACAAATGCATGATGGGAAATATCAAAATGCATGATTGTTTCATTCATAATGCCTGATGGATACTTTCTCAATGCATGATTGTTGCAACCCAAATGCATGATTGTTGCAAACAAAATGCATCATTGTAGCAGACAAAATGCATGATTGTTGCAGACAAAATGCATGATTGTTGCAGACAAAATGCATGATTGTTGCAGACAAAATGCATGATTGTTGCAGACAAAATGCATGATTGTTGCAGACAAAATGCATGATTGTTGCAGACAAAATGCATGATTTTTGCAGACAAAATGCATGATTGTTGCAGACATAATGCATGATTGTTGCAAATCAAAATGCATGATGGGAAATATCAAAATGAATGATAGGTTCATTCATAATGCCTGATGGATACTTTTTAATGCATGATTGTTGCAACCCAAATGCATCATTGTAGCAGACAAAATGCATGATTGTTGCAGACAAAATGCATGATTGTTGCAGACAAAATGCATGATTGTTGCAGACAAAATGCATGATTGTTGCAGACAAAATGCATGATTGTTGCAGACAAAATGCATGATTGTTGCAGACAAAATGCATGATTGTTGCAGACAAAATGCATGATTGTTGCAGACAAAATGCATGATTTTTGCAGACAAAATGCATGATTGTTGCAGACATAATGCATGATTGTTGCAAATCAAAATGCATGATGGGAAATATCAAAATGAATGATAGGTTCATTCATAATGCCTGATGGATACTTTTTAATGCATGATTGTTGCAATCAAAATGCATGAGTGTTAAAAACCAAATGCATGATTGTTAAAAACCAAATGCATGATTGTTGCACACCAAATGCATGATGGGAAATATGAAAATGTATGATAGTTTCTTTCATAATGCCTGACGGATACTTTTTAATGCATGATTGTTGCCATCAAAATGCATGATTGTTAAAAACCAAATGCATGATTGTTGCACACCAAATGCATGACGTGAAGAATCAAAATGCATGATTGTTTCATTCTTAATGCCTGATTGATGCTTTATCAAAGCATGATTGTAGTAATCAAAATGCATGATTCTTGCAATCCTAATGCATGCTTGTTTTATTCAAAATGCATGATTGGTTCAGTCATAATGCCTGATAGATATTTCTCAATGCAATCAAAATGCATGATTGTTTCAATTAAAAGGCATTATGGGAAATATGAAAATACATGATTGTTTCATTCGAAATGCATGCTGGGAACCATCTGTACAAAGGTAAGATCCAAAAGGGAATTATCGAAATGCATCATAGGGAGTCATCAGCATCTATTGGCAACATATTGGGCCTGTACTAGTTTACAAGAAATCATATTGGACGACTGCCCTATATTTTAATTACCTCCATAAGTCGAGATTGATACAAATGGGAATAAAAGGTGGTCGAATTTGTAGCCGAACCAGAAACTCGTTTCCATGACGACACTAAATCTCCTATTGTAGTTCCTGAGTAATCACCACATCCTTATTCTTATCTATTTAAGATAAAGTTCATGTCAGAGCTATATTTGCACGAAATGATTATTACTATCGATCTATTTACTTTTGTAGTTTCAATATTTAAATTTATTAACGCTTATTTCTTAATTTATTACAAAATAAAGCAAGTGTTTGACACAATTTCTTGTTTATTTATGTCAAGATGGAGTGAAAAGGAGGGAAATTCAAAATTAGGACTCATTTTTTGGTTTTGAAATCAATTTTAGCGGTTAAAACGTAATTTAATTAACATTTATAGAAGTATAAATTAAATAATAGTTTGTTTTTGCACGGTAAATTCTTAGAAAATTGAATGATTCATATTTGATATCAGTTATCAAGGTATCAGTGATATCATTCTGGAAAACAGTGGTACCAACTTAAAGAACGAAAAAAAGAGGGAAATTCGAAATTTAAATTCATTTTTCATTCTAAAAAACTTTTTACACTAATAATGGGTACTAATAATGTCTAATAATATTGTGTAATACCAAGTTTTTTTTGTACCCCATCCTCACCAGCAGTGTTGCCATTTAACATAAAATTTCCCCTCACATCCCTACTCAAAATTTTTCCGAAACTCTACTCCAATCACCTCTATCCTGGAACCTCCCCCCATCCTCACCATCACCGCCACCTCCCTCGCTATCGCCAATTTTCCCCCAACATTTTACCTCCTCCCACTGACTAGTGGGGGAGATTTCCCAGTGCAATAATTTTCTTTTTTTAGAGCTAAATTTAAAAAAAAATTTGAATCACATTTTTTCGTTTCAGATTTTATTTTTGAGCCATTAAAGTTGTGTGAAATAAGAAATTGTGGAGGGGCGCCTTTACAAAACGGTTACCATTGGCGACCGAGAAGCTTTTTCTAACGAAACGAATCATTTTTGAGGGAAGATGACGGCGGAAATGAACTTCTCCCTTATCGAAAGATCTTGCAAAGTGAAGGAGACGGTAAAGTGTACTTTTTATCATGGTTTCCCTTCCTCCACCCCCAATATTATGCCAATTAATATCACATTGAGGTTTCCACTTTTCACGATATTATTAGATATCTAAGGGGCTCAGTTTGAAGTGAAAACCAGCGTTATTATGTTATCACAAGATTATCAGTGCGATCCTCTGGCGTTAGGGTTAACCGAGTGGCAACACTGGGTAGGAATGAACCAATGGCGCGCTGAGCTGTGACACGTCTTTCCACTGTCGCCGCTCATAGTTTCACCCTCAAAGATGCATGCTAGAGGATCGCACTGATAGTCTGTAATAACATGATAATGATACAATCTATTCAACCTTTTTGGCTCCTCATTGCAAAATGTTAGCATGAGTCGCTGTACCTTCAGGGGAAGCTATTCACTTCAATACCTCTAAGCATGCCAGGATTGCCTAATCTATAGACGGTTTACTTTCTTAATTTTCATTCTATTTTTAGGACGAAAAAAAGGCAAAAGATAGAAAAATCAACATCATTTTGTTGATTAAAAACTATCTTTTGGAAGAAGGGTAAGAAAATTGGGATATTTTTGCCTTTTTGTAATTGATAATTTGATTTCAGTTATGTCGAAACTGCATTACAATTGGAATCGGAAACCAAAATTCCGAACACTTTCGCACTTTGCGACAACGTAGACTTGACCAGCGTGGTCCGAGATTTTGAATCCTATTTCTACCTGAGATTTCAAAAGTATCCAAAAATCTCGAAGAAATTAGAAAACCCTGTCAACCCTCCTATTGTAAGGCGAAACGCCGAAAAGAAAAAGCCGAAAGAAATCAAAGCTTTAGATTCTGGTGACAATTCGAAGATTAACGATTGTTCGCTTACAATAAATCAAATCAATAGGAGCGAAAGACTTTGGAAAGGTTTGGGCCATTTCGAGGGTTATTCTGATGAATGGAAGGCTTTCGCTGAGATCATCTCTAGGGTACGATTTGTATCAATAAATAAGAAAATATTTTATTTTTAAAAAGGAAGTCATAGACAGGAATTTAAACGTGAAATGGGACGACGTCGTTGGCCTCGAAAGTGCGAAAAGTTTGCTCAAAGAGGCGATCGTTTATCCGTCGAAATATCCGGAAATGTTCGAAGGCGTTCTGGCACCGTGGAAGGGGCTTTTGCTTTTCGGACCTCCAGGAACTGGTAAACAAAACGTTCTTTGTTTATTGATTTATGAGTTTGAGATTAGGAAAGACGCTATTGGCGAAGGCGGTGGCGACTGAGTGCAATACGACTTTTTTCAATATTTCAGCCAGCTCGCTTGTTAGTAAATGGAGAGGAGATTCGGAAAAACTCGTCAGGGTAATAACAGTATCATTATCACCCCACGATCTTCCACATCCCCAAACATCTCCCCACAACCCTAAACTCTCACCCCTTTCCCCCAATACGCTCCTCTACTACACCTCTTAAGGGGCCGTGAAAACAGTTATTCAATGATAGCTCATAGAAAAATGATCCGATCTGGATCGGACTTTTTTTAAAATGAAGCTTATTTATTTCTCCGCGCATTCCACTAAACTTATTGTAATAAAAATAAATCTTTGTAGTAAAAAAAAATGTTTAAATTTTTTTTAAAACTTTTTAAAGAATTGTTTAGTGAAATGCGCTCCACATAACAAAGAACATAAGTATGCAAATTTTGAATCAATTCCGATGACTCAATCTTTAGTTATCATTGAAATACTATCTCAACAAATTTTGAATCACGCGGGTTTTTCAACGAATCAAAGACAAGTGGGTGGAGAGAACCGGCTCCTCTGCCAATTGAAGGGGAGGGATAAGTTTTAAAACCCTCGTGTTATGCGGGTCGCCCCGCCCTCGCGACAGGCGCTGGATGGGCCCTAAATGGCCTCCCCCACATCCAGTAGGTATTATTTTTGTGAATTTTCGTTTGCCCGAATGAAGAGCTTCCGTTTTTATTACTCGGAATAAAAGTCCTTTCGATTATTTATTCAGGTGATGTTTGAACTGGCAAGGGTTCAAGCCCCTTCGACAATATTTATAGACGAAGTCGACTCCCTCGCTTCGAAACGCGAAAGCCCAACGGAACACGAGGCCTCACGGAGGCTCAAATCCGAGTTCCTCGTCCAATTAGACGGCCTCATACAATCAGAAGAGAAAATTTTCCTCCTCACAACCTCAAACCTTCCATGGTAAATAAATTCATTAAGCAAAACACTAATTTTCATTTCAAGGGACCTCGATACTGCAATCCTCCGGAGACTCGAAAAGCACATTTTCGTCGATTTGCCCGATATGGACTCCAGACGGAAGCTCCTCGAAACGTATTTGCCTCCTGTAATCAATTCGAAATTCAAAATTCACGTCAATGTTGACTATTCGGCTGTGGCTACGGTGAGTTATTTTGTTGACCTAGCCAGGACAATCCTCCCCTCATAAACAAACGGACCGATTAGTGTCGTGGAGCTTCCCCCCTCCCTCCTAACACGCGACCTTTTCACCTTGACTAATTTCAATTAAAATTCTGGAAACTTCCGTACTACACAAACAGAAAACTTCATCAATCCCTTTGGTGTTTTCCAACCGGATAATGAACTTTACAGCGGTTAGCTTGCATTTCGTCCAGAAACGCGAAATGAACAAAAACCAATTGATATCAAAGAGCCAAAAAATGTTTAAAAATTAAATTTTATTTTGTTTAGAAATGCGAAGGATATTCAGGATCCGACATAAAACTCGTCTGTAAAGAAACGGCGATGGAATCGATGAGGACGCTTTTTCCAGTCTTAGGAGATGGTAAAATTTTTTTTATTTGTCGCACGGCCCTCACCCTAGATTTAGCACAAATTGGGACCTGTAAGGATGGTAGGAGTTGTGACTATGGTGGAGACCATGCAAAAGTTAGCCAAAACATGCTGAAAAGATCTATAAACTTAAAGGAGACATCACTGAGGTATAACAGTCATGCTACCTTCTCATTATCTTTCATGGAGGGATTCTATCACAAGGAGTTATACCCAAGGTCTTTCATCACCTCCCATACTCTCCTCGACTCTTTCCAACCTCCCCCAACAGCAGAGATTTTGCCCTAGTACTATTCATTCTTGTGTGTGCGTGATCCTCACCTAATAATTTGATCTTTTTCCTCAAGGAGTCGAATTGAGCAAAAGGCTCAAAAAGTTGAAACCGATCGAAACTCAAGATGTCATCAACGCCTTAGAACGGACAAAAGCGACAGCCTCGAATCTCGACAAGTTTAAAGATTGGCAAACAAAACACGGTTCCACCTTAAAATAAATTGTAAAAAACAGTCTTGACAACGTAATAAAAACGAACTTTTGCGAAAAATAAAATGTTCTTTTAAAAACTCGTATTTTTCACCTTTTTTAAAAAAAATTGTTTCACTCAAAGTTATCAACTTTAACTTTTTCCCATTTGGCGACACGTTTCTGTTAAACCTTCTGTGAAAAAGGGAGAATGGAAACTCACGACGACTTTTTAACTTTTGAGCTCAGCAACTGTGACAAAAAAGAAAACAAGTTGAAAATATTATTATTCTTTACGTTTGACGTTTATATATATCAAAGAAAAGGTTTATCAAAGGTACATCAGATAATTAAGATACTTTCCCTTCTAATTATCCCTTTAAGCAATCTTAAACCCAACGTTAGTGAATTTCACCCACCGTTTATCTCGAATTCGCTCAATAATTTTTATTTAAAACCTAATCCATTAGTTAATTTACCCGTTTCCATGGTGATTATTTCGAGTTTGTGGTTGTCAAATTTGGGAATCCCCTAGAGGCAAACTTGACCCAAGATAAGGCTTTGAATTCGTTAAGGGGATTATGCCGTTAGTATTTGCCCTAAAATTAATCAGGGATCGGTGTAGGAAACAAATCTAATAAAAATTCGCAAAAAATTAACACGTTCTGAGGTGTATGAACGAGGCAGCGTTCCACCCTGCCAAAATGATATTCCCGGCAAAACGATTTTTATCTTTTCACCATATAAAGAAGCTTAAGATCTTGGGTCTAGGGACACGGTAGCGTTCCGCCCATCCAATGGACCAAGCTTGCCCGCAAAACGTTTATTTGATTAAAAATTAACGTTTTTTGGAGTTCAGGTGACCCAAAAGTAAGAATATCTATATCTAGGAACGCGGCAGCTTTCCGCCCAGCGACGAAAAACCCCGATTTTCCATCCTATTTTTCCGAAAATTCACATTTAAAAAATTGTTAATAAAAATAATAATTAAAACAGGGAGGAGTTAAAGGGGGCGGGAGTATAAGGTGGGGGAGGGAAAACGTTTGGGCCGGTTCGTGCCAGTAGCTCGTCGGATCCCCCAACGAGTAAACCCAAATGGTACCCAATTCGCCAATCCCCTTACAAAAAAGCGACCCCAAGGATACGTAATTCAAAAAATAAAAAAAAAGGTACCAAATAAATAACAAAAAACCTTTCCACAAAAAATCCAAAAATTTTCATTTTTTTGAAAACTTTGAAATTAATTTTTTTAAATTTATAAATAAATTTTTTTAATTATTTAAAAAAATAAATAAGTTTAAACGTTTATATTTTTTTATGTGATAAAATGAATATAAAAGTTTAAAGATGAAGAAAATTGAAAACGCTTTTTGGCAGGTCACGACTAAGTTCACCTTCTGACCTCCACCCTTTTCATTATCTTTGTTTTCGAGGGCTTTAATTTTCTAAGTGAATTTTACCCCATAATAAACAAAAAAATATAAACAAATTATTTTCAGGTCCTTAGAGCATTCTAGGCCATTGAAATCTTTGTAACAAAAAATTGAATTAGTAAATCAATTGAAAGTGTGGAGCAAGTTTTGTTTTGAGAAGACTTTTATAAGGTGCGCCCACAACCACCCCCGGCCCTGAAGGGCTTTTAAACCCTTTTTCGGTTCGTTTCTTCCTGGGACACTTGTTGAGTGGAGGTCCAAGTAAACAGAAAACTTTTTTAGGTTTTAACTCGGTGTCTTTTTTTTCCTCTCCTCTTTTTTTTATTAAACTAATAAAATTCTCAAGGATCTTAAATAAAAAAACTCAATTTTTAAAGTTTGTTTGTCCGGGAGGAAGTTTTCAACATGTTATTCCATGTAAGAGGATTACGTTTAATCTAGAACTTTTCGTTTGTTCAACAAGAAAAACGATCACACCTCAAAAATCCCCGTTTTTATGTCGAAAAAACAAGTTTTATAAGAAAAAAAGAAAAATTTACTAAAATGCAACAAAAAAAGCAGACAGCCTCCGTGAGGCCGACCTCAATAGCCTGCCTTCCATCGGAAATCCGCTAAAACAACTCGAAATTCGAAAAAAAGTGGGTTGGGTAGTTATGGATGTGGAACCCCTAAAACGGGAACTTTCTCAATTTGGTGAAAATTGGTGGTTTTCTAACAAAATCTCATTTTTTGGCGGGGCGGAACACTGCCGCGTTCCCAGCCCCGACCTCGCCCTACCTTGAATATCGTGAAAATCTTTTTTAGAAAGTGTTTGAAATGGATTTTGAAGGCGTTGAAAAAATGTATTTTTAGAGTTAAGAAAAAAAATTTTTTTTTCCTTCAAGTTGTTGATTTTTTTGGCCCTGAAGTTGTCAAACACCACAGCTAAAGGGGAAAAAAGGTTGAAAATTGAGAGGCACAATTTTCTCCCCTCTGTGTGATCTAAAATACAGAAGCCATATTATGAATGACTATAAAAGGGAGAAAATATTTTTCTGGATAAAATTGCTTGCCTGACTTCTGTGGCTAATCATGCGTACGTGAGTAAAGGCAATAACGCAAAATCAAGGTCGTCTCGTTAAATATAACAAAAATGTCATTTTTCGAGAGTTCAACAAACTAATAAATTTAATTAATACAATCATGCATTTTGATATTTCCCACCATGCATTTGGTGTGCAACCATCATGCATTTGAATACAATAATCGTTCATTTTGATTGCAACAATCATGCATTAAGAAAGTATCCATCAGGCATTATAAATGAAACTATCATGCATTTTGATATTTCCCATCATGCATTTTGATTAGCAACAATCATACATTTTGTCTGCAACAATCATGATTACATTTTGCATTTTATTGCATTTTGATTACTACAATCATGCATTGAGAAAGTATCCATCAGGCATTATGAATGAAACTATCATGCATTTTGATATTTCCCATCATGCATTTTGATTAGCAGCAATCATACATTTTGTCTGCAAAAATCATGATTACATTTTGGATTTTGCATTTTATTGCATTTTGATTACTACAATCTTGAATTGAGAAAGGCATCATGAATGAAACAATCATGCACTTTGATATTTCCCATCATGCATTTGGCTTCTACCCATCATACATTTTGATTTGCAACAATCATGCCTTTTGATTTGCAACAATCATGCCTTTTGATTTGCAACAATCATGCATTTAGATTTGCAACTATCATGCAGTTTGATTTACAACAATCATGCATTTTGATTTACAACAATCATGCATTGAGAAAGTATCCAACAGGTATTATGGAAACAATCATGCATTTTGATATTTCCCATCATGCATTTGGCTTCTACCCATCATACATTTTGATTTGCAACAATCATGCATTTTGATTTGCAACAATCATGCATTTTGATTTGCAACAATCATGCATTTTGATTTGCAACAATCATGCATTTTGTTTGCAAACATCATGCATTTTGATTTGCAACAATCATGCATTTTGATTTGCAACAATCATGCATTTTGATTTGCAACAATCATGCATTTTGATTTGCAACAATCATGCATTTTGAATTGCAACAATCATGCGATTTTAGGTAGATTTCTTTCAGAAAATCTACCTATTGCAATGGGGCAGTAGTCCTCAGAATCAAAATTTTTGTGACAGGTTTTCATTTCAGACCCCCTGGACCCCAAAACCACCTCAACTCAAAGTTTTATATATATATATATGTATATATATATAGTATATATATTACTGTTATGCCCAGGGGGGCCAACACAAAACACAGAGGGGCGGGGAGGGACCAAGCATACAAGGGAGGGAAAAGGGCACAAAAAGGTGAAACAAAAAACAACCACACAGGAAAAGACAAAGACAAAATCTAACTCGGCGATGCCCCCAGTCGTAGCCTGGTTGGCAATCGCCGAGAGATTTTAAGGAACCAGAGCATCCACCACCGCATAAATACCGTGGCCTTCCCCCGGAGTTGGGACCGGGCTTGGGAGTTTAAGCGCTTTGGTGAGGCCTCACCCTCACTCCAGAAAGCCACGGTAAACGGAAGGTGAATGCACAGGCAGAAGAAGAGACGCTGTGACATGTGACCTGTGATAAAAGTAGACTAAAAAGGGGACGGCCACCAAAGCGCTTAAAACATTCCCAGCCCGTCCCCTCCACCACGTATTTATGCGGTGGTGGATGCTCTGGTTCCTTAAAATCTCTCGGCGATTGCCAACCAGGCTACGACTGGGGGCATCGCCGAGTTAGATTTTGTCTTTGTCTTTTCCTGTGTGGTTGTTTTTTGTTTCACCTTTTTGTGCCCTTTTCCCTCCCTTGTATGCTTGGTCCCTCCCCGCCCCTCTGTGTTTTGTGTTGGCCCCCCTGGGCATAACAGTGTAACCTTCCCGAACCGGGACTTTTCACTTCAAAATATTGGTATATATATATATATATATATATATATATATATAATATATATATATATATATATATATATATATATATATATATATATATATATATATATATTCGCCACGATAACTTGAGTAATTTTTACTTGATGATCATGAAATTCGGTATTTAGGGCTTTTAAAACTAATAGAATTTATGAGTTCGTTAACGGCTGAAATCGGACCAGCGGTTTTGGTACTTTACTTAGGGCCTAAACTGGGTATTTCCTAAACCGTTCATCCAATCGCTTTCAACTTAAAAGTGATGTTATGGGGATGGCTAGAAGAGATTTAAAGTTTGTTTGGATCAGCTGGGTGTAATAGATTTGAATCTAGGTAAAAAAGAAAATTTTTTGAATTTTTACCGGGAAACAGATGATTTATTTTTTTTCTTCGAATTTTAGAAACTTCGAGATCTAACCATCTGAAAGAAATCTACCTCTTTAGTCCTGCTGCCGCGGGACTCATTTTTTTTGTGCAAACACCATGCATTTTGATTTGCAACAATCATGCGATTTTTTTTGTGCAAACACCATGCATTTTGATTTGCAACAATCATGCGATTTTTTTGTGCAAACACCATGCATTTTGATTTGCAACAATCATGCATTTTGATTTGCAACAATCATGCATTTTGATTTGCAACAATCATGCATTTTGATTTGCAACAATCATGCATTTTGATTTGCAACAATCATGCATTTTGATTTGCAACAATCATGCATTTTGATTTACAACAATCATGCATTTTGATTTACAACAATCATGCATTTTGATTTACAACAATCATGCATTTTGATTTACAACAATCATGCATTTTGATTTACAACAATCATGCATTTTGATTTGCAACAATCATGCATTTTGATTTACAACAATCATGCATTTTGATTTGCAACAATCATGCATTTTGATTTACAACAATCATGCATTTTGATTTACAACAATCATGCATTGAGAAAGTATCCAACAGGTATTATGGAAACAATCATGCATTTTGATATTTCCCATCATGCATTTGGCTTCTACCCATCATACATTTTTGATTTGCAACAATCATGCATTTTGATTTGCAACAATCATGGATTTTGATTTGCAACAATCATGCATTTTGATTTGCAACAATCATGCGATTTTTTTTGTGCAAACACCATGCATTTTGATTTGCAACAATCATGCATTTTGATTTGCAACAATCATGCATTTTGATTTACAACAATCATGCATTTTGATTTGCAACAATCATGCATTTTGATTTACAACAATCATGCATTTTGATTTACAACAATCATGCATTTGAGAACAGTATCCAACAGGTATTATGGAAAAAATCATGCATTTTTGATATTTCACCATCATGCATTTGGCTTCTACCATCATACATTTTTGATTTGCAACAATCATGCATTTTGATTTGCAACAATCATGCGTTTTGATTTACAACAATCATGCATTTGATTTGCAACAATCATGCATTTTGATTTACAACAATCATGCATTTTGATTTTCAACATCATGCATTTTGCTTGCAACAATCATGCATTTTGATTTGCACAATCATGCATTTTGATTTGCAACAATCATGCATTTTGATTTTCAACAATCATGCATTGATTTGCAACAATCATGCATTTGATTTGCAACAATCATGCCTTTTGATTTGCAACATCATGCCTTTTGATTTGCAACAATCATGCATTTTGATTTGCAACAATCATGCATTTGATTTACAACAATCATGCATTGAGAAAGTATCCAACAGGTATTATGGAAACAATCATGCATTTTGATATTTCCCATCATGCATTTGCTTCTACCCATCATACATTTTTGATTTGCAACAATCATGCATTTTGATTTGCAACAATCATGCATTTTGATTTACAACAATCATGCATTGAGAAAGTATCCATCAGGCATTATGAACATAACAATCATGCATTTTGATATTTCCCATCATGCATTTTGCTTGCACCCATCATGCATTTTGATTTGCAGCAATCATGCATTTTGATTTGCAACAATCATGCATTTGAGTTCCACAAGTATTATGAATGAAACTATCATGCATTTTGTTTGCAACTATCATATCTTTTGATTCCAAGAATCATGCAATTTTGATTACTACAATCATGCATTGAGAAAGTATCCATCAGGCACTATGAATGAAACTATCATGCATTTTGATATTTCCCATCATGCATTTTGTTTGCAACAAGAACTTGCTCATTTATGCACTCAAATAATTCATCCCTGACCAAATTGTCGAATATGGACCTATCCAGGGCATTCTCCTCTAAACAAAAGGCTGTTTTTGAAATATTCAAAACGTGATATTTTTGACGTTTGAACCGCCCCAGGGTACTTCCTGAGGTGAGCGGACGTTTTTGGCTCAATTTTCGAGTTTCGTTCTGCGTTCAAAGCGCGTTTATTTATTTAACGCGAACGAAAATATCGAAAATTACAAAGGGGGTTTGAAACATTAGTCATATTGTTGGAGGGGGTGATAACAAGGTTGATGGAATCTATTGTTTGTCAAATTGCGGGCCCCACCCTTTGATAAATATTCTTCGGAAAGTGAATAATGCCTTTGTCATCCCGACTCTGGGATAATAATTAATGGGTGTCTTCAACCTGCGGTGAAATATCGTTACCTTAGGACCCACGGGACGAAAACCATGCAGGGAATTTAATTTTTTGCTTCGTGTATACAGAAGCCTGGTTACCCTGGGAGTATAGAGGAGGAACCCCATAAAACGAACTTTCTTAATTTGGGGCTCTACAGACCTCTCCACAACCACCAAATAGTTCTACCCACCCTCCCTTCCACATCCTCCCTCTCTCATATAACCTCCCCTACCCTCCCCTAACCTTCCGGGACTCGCTCATCACCTCCCATACGCTCCCCCACTCTTCCCCCACCCTCCCCCAAAACATTTACCATCCACTTTTTGGTTTAATTTTTGAGGTTCTTCCTCCATTACCAGACCATTAGAAGAAAGAATTTTGGATTATTTAGAGACTACTTGTTGCTTCTCTTTTCTCAAGGGGTTTGTAATTGCTCAAAAATTAAGATGTTTCAAGATCTCCTTTTATTTATTATTTAAGGGGTTGGGGATCTTGATTATCGACCCTTTTAAACGGTTCCGTCTGTGTTATGAGAGAAATATACCCCCACCCCCACCATCCCCCCACCTCCCCGTCACGTTTTTTTAGCCCTTGCCGATCGTGAAGGGAGTATTAATCTTTCAACTCTTTTGCACTCGGATAAAAGGGCTCCTTTTAATCCGCTTAAATTGATGTAGTGACGGATTTATTATGAAGAGACGTGAGGGATTTTTTCCCCCAGCCAGATTGCTCCTATATTTACCCTTTGACAGAGAAATTCATTAGTTTTCACGGAAATATCGCCCTTAGGTATTTACGATTTTTTTAAAAGACCAAATAGGTAATGGTTGCCTGAACTTTATATGGCCAAAAATTGAATTTCTTTCATACATATTAGTGACTTAATTGAGGTTTTTTGGGTGATTTATAGCAAATTGATTTATTTCAAACTGATTGTAAGACTCAAACTTAGGGATCAAAAGTGAATAAAATATGTAGCCAGTTTGGGTCAAATGATGCAATCTTGCTGGAAAGTGTCTTTACTCTTCAAAAAGGTCCAAAATTCTACATAAGAATGGTCGTTCAGGGTCCAAACTAGTCCGAAGAAAGTAAAAACGAGTCTTAAAGGGGTTCAAACTAGTTCAAAGTGGTCCAAACCCGTCTAAAATCGGTCCAAACCAGGTCAAAAGAGATTCCAAACCTGGTCAAAAGAGGGTCCAAACCTGTCTAAAAGGGGTCCAACCCAGCCCAAAGAGGTTGAACACCAGTCTTAAATGGGTCTAAACCAGTTAAAGTGGTCCAAACAAGTCTAAAAGGGGTCCAAACCAGTCAAAAGAGGGTCCAAACCTGTCAAATAAGGATCCAAACCTGTCTAAAAAGGGATCCAACCCAGCCCAAAGAGGGTGAACACCAGTCTAAAATGGGTCTAAACCAGTTAAAGTGGTCCAAACAAGTCTAAAATGGGTCCAACCAGTCAAAAGAGGGTCCAAAACTGTCTAAAAAGGGGTCCAACCCAACCCAAAGAGAGTAAACACCATTCTGAAATTGGTACAAATCAATTAAAGTTTCTCCAACCAGTCTAAAAGGGGTCCAAACCAGTCAAAGAGGGTCCAAACCTTGTCCAAAAGAGGGTCCAACACCAGTCTAAAAATGGCCAACCCAGCCCAGAGGTAAACATAGTCCCGAAATTAGGTCCGGAACCAATGAAAGTGGTTCCAAATCCGTCTAAAATCGTCCAAACAGGTCAAAAGAGAGAGTCCGAAACCTGGTCAAGAAGAGATTCAAAACCTGGTCAAAATAGATTTCCAAACCTGGTCAAAAGAGGTTTCAAACCTATCAAAAGAGGGTCCAAACCTGTCCAAGAGGGGTCCAAACCTTGTCTAAAAAGGGTCCAACACAGCCCTAAAGAGGGTGAACACCAGTCTAAAAATGGGTCTAAACCAGTTAAATTGGTCCAAACAAGTCTAAAAGGGTCCAAACCAGTCAAAAGAGGGTCCAAACCTGTCAAAAGAGGGTCCAACCTATAAAAAGAGGTCCAAACCTGTCCAAAAGAGTGTCCTAAACCTATAAAAGAGGGTCAAAACCTGTCAAGAATAAGGGTCCAAACCTGTCAATAAGGGTCCAAACTGTCTATAAAGGGTCCTAACCCAGCCAAAGAGTGGGGTGAACACCATCCTAAAAATGGGCTAACTAGTTAAAGTGGTCCAAACAAGTCTAAAATGGGTCCAACCAGTCAAAAGAGGGTCCAAAACTGTCTAAAAAGGGGTCCAACCCAACCCAAAGAGAGTAAACACCATTCTGAAATTGGTACAAATCAATTAAAGTTCTCCAAACCAGTCTAAAAGGGGTCCAAACCAGTCAAAAGAGGGTCCAAACCTGTCAAAAGAGGGTCCAAACCTGTCTAAAAATTGGTCCAACCCAGCCCTAGAGGGTAAACAATAGTCCGAAATTGGTCCGAACCAATGAAAGTGGTCCAAACCCGTCTAAAATCGGTCCAAACAGGTCAAAAGAGAGAGTCCAAACCTGGTCAAAAGAGATTCCAAACCTGGTCAAAAGAGATTCCAAACCTGGTCAAAAGAGGGTCCAAACCTGTCAAAAGAGGGTCCAAACCTGTCAAAAGAGGGTCCAAACCTGTCTAAAAAGGGGTCCAACCCAGCGCAAAGAGGTTGAACACCAGTCTAAAATGGGTCTAAACCAGTTAAAGTGGTCCAAACAAGTCTAAAAGGGGTCCAAACCAGTCAAAAGAGGGTCCAAACCTGTCAAAAGAGGGTCCAAACCTATAAAAAGAGGGTCCAAACCTGTCAAAAGAGGGTCCAAACCTGTCTAAAAATGGGGTCCAACCCAGCCTTAGAGAGTAAACATCAGTCTAAAATTGGTCCAAACCAATGAAAGTGGTCCAAACCAGTCTAATAGGGGTCCAAACCTGGTCAAAAGAGGGTCCAATCCTCGTCAAAAGAGGGTCCAAACCTGTCAAAAGCGGGTCCAAACCTGGTCAAAAGAGGGTCCAAACCTGTCAAAAGAGGGTCCAAACCTGTCAAAAGAGGGTCCAAACCTGTCAAAGAGGGTCCAAACCTGTCAAAAGATAGTCCAAATCTGGTCAAAGGAGGGTCCAATCCTGTCAAAAGAGGGGTCCAACCCCGTTACCCCGCCCAAAGAGGTTAAAAACCAGCCTAATAGGGTGACCCCCTAGAGTGTGTTGGGATGTCCTAATCATAGGGATGCACCAATCCATATACACTACTAAATGTCACTCCCTTTTTCTGGCTTTCCTCCCCAAAATCTCTTCACAAAAGTGAAAAAACAGCAAATATTGAATATTTAAATTAAAAATAATTTTGGGGCTAATTTTTTTAGCGAATTTTTAAATTTGTTTTTATATTAGTTTTAAATGGTGTAATTAAAATTAGTCTCTGTCAGTCTGGAAGGGTAGTCGAGAGAAGTTTAAGTTCCGGGGACTTGAAAGACATTGTGTGTCAACTCGAGTTTGATGTCAACTCGGAAGGAAATCTTGTGTCAACTTGAAAACGGTTAAAACGGAAGGGGGAGGTTGAACTCTGTAAGTAACTCATTACTGTTTAAACATAACGGTTTTAGGGAGGGAAGGGGGGGGGGTAAATAAACAGAAGGTCAACAACTTTTACTATTTAAACCCTTTGAATCACAGACAATGAAAACATGATGGAAAAATCGGACAGCGCTTTAAATTCCTTTCTTAGGTTAAAGAATGGAACAAATTAGTGAAGTCTGGAGAAGAAAAAAAGAGGAAAAGGAAACATTTTTTCAAGAAGAAAAGATGGATGTAGAATCCGAAAAGAGATAAGTAAGTGCAAGGCGATCGAGCCGCTTTTCAAGTATGAAAAAAAATTCAATCTTGAAGAATCTCTTTTCCTTTCCTTTCCACAAAGGGCCCTTTTTTTTATTTCCTGGGCTCGACATACCACAAAAGGAAAAGGGGGAAAAAAAATGAAAATCTAAAAGTTATTTTGCAGGGACAAAGGTCAGAGACTTTTTTTTTTAAAGTAAAACCGTGGAAACAAAATATTCAGATTTATTTATTTCTTTTGAAATTGGTCCAAACCCGTCTAATAGAGTTAAAATCTGTATGTCAGAGGTCCAAACTCGTCTAAAATTGATCCAAACCCGTCTAAAAGGGGTAGGAATTAGTCTAATAGGGTCCAAATCTGTATGTCAGAGGTCCAAACTCGTCTAAAATTGGTCCAAACACGTCTAATAGAGTTAAAATCTGTATGTCAGAGGTCCAAACTCGTCTAAAATTGATCCAAACCCGTCTAAAAGGGGTCGGAATTAGTCTAATAGGGTCCAAATCTGTATGTCAGAGGTCCAAACTCGTCTAAAATTGGTCCCAACACGTCTAAAATTGGTCACAATCAGTCTAAAGGGGTCCAAACCAGCCTAATGGGGGCCAAAACCTGTATGTCAGAGGTCCAAACTCGTCTAAAATTGCTCCAAACCCGTCTAAAATTGGTTCGAACCTGTCTTAAATTGGTCCAAACCCGTCTAAAATTGGTCCTAATCAGTCTAAAAGCGGCCAAAACCCGTCTTAAAGGGGTCCAAACCAGTATAATAGGGGTTCAAACCAGTCTAATAGGGTCAAAATCTGTATTTAAGAGGTCCAAACTCGTCTTAAATTGGTCCAAACCCGTTTAAAATTCGTTCCAATCAGTCTAAAAGGGGTCCAAACCAGCCTAATGAGGCCAAAACCAATATGTCTGAGGTCCATCCTCGTCTAGAATTGGTCCAAAACCGTCTAAAATTGGTCCAAACCCGTCTAAAATTGGTCCCAATCAGTCGAAAAGGGTCCAAACTAGTTATATAGGGTCAAAATCTGTATGTTAGAGGTCCAAACTCGTCTTAAATTGGTCCTAACACGTCTTAAATTGGTCCCGATCAGTCTTAAAGGGGTCCAAACCAGCCTAATGAGGCCAAAACCTGTATGTCAGAGGTCCAAACTCGTCTTAAATTGGTCCAAACCCGTCTAAAATTGGTCCCAATCAGTCGAAAAGGGTCCAAACTAGTTATATAGGGTCAAAATCTGTATGTTATAGGTCCAAACTCGTCTTAAATTGGTCCTAACACGTCTTAAATTGGTCCCGATCAGTCTTAAAGGGGTCCAAACCAGCCTAATGAGGCCAAAACCTGTATGTCAGAGGTCCAACCTCGTCTAAAATTGATCCATAGCCGTCTAAAATTGGTCCAAACCTATCTAAAATCGATCCATTCCAGCCTAATGAGGCCAAAACCTGTGTGTCAGGGGTCCAAACTCGTCTTAAATTGGTCCCAATCAGTTTAAAAGGGGTCCAAACCAGGGTGATGGTGTCAAAACCTGTATGTCAGAGGTCCAAACTGATCTGAAACTGGTCCGAATCAGTCCAAAATGGGTCCAAACCGGTCTATCAGTGGTATAAACCGGTCCAAAACAATCCAGAGATTGTACCAACCAGAAAGATAATCTTCAGATTTTTCTTTCTTCTGAAATTGGCTTGTCCCCACTCTTGACCGGAACTCATTTTTCAGGCAAAGTCTCTTTAGGAACTAAATGGGAAGCTTTGTTTAGATTTCGATATAAAGAGGCTCTTCAATCCAGATGTCATGGTCCCCTCGGGATTCAAATCGATTCTTCCATGATTCTTCGCTTATTTTCTAAAAGGCCAATCTCAAAAGGACAAATCCACTTAATTCAAACATGATTTCCCCTCCAAAACAAATCCGACTTATTCATTATTTCGAAAAGTTCAATTATTTTACTTCCATGCAGAAAAAAACTTCGATTGTGACAAACTCCTATTTATTCAAAAGCCCCTTCGAAAAAATAATTTTTTTCCCCATAATTTAAGAAAAGTTAACCTAAAAGTATGAGTAAGTTCAGGATGTGCAACTTTCGGGTAATTTCATTTTGGGCAAAATTAAACCCTTTAGGCCTCCCGGGAGCTAAGTCAAAAATTGAATTCTCGTGCCCGAAAATGGCATTATGTTGAAGATAAAGGGTCTGGAGCTATCCTCACCGATAACTTGCTCAAAAAAAGTCCAGCATCCAAGAGCCTTCTTTGTCGTAAAAAAAAATAAAAAAATTGTGGTAACTGATTTAGAGGGTGGAAAAGCACTTTTCTTTTATACCTCTTGGTATTTAATAACTGTAGGTTTTACAGGTCGATATGACCTTTTCCGTTATTTAATGTGAGGCACGTATTTCATCCGATACCGATCACTGTCTTCTCTTTTACTAACATTAATCCCTCCCCAGCCCATAGAGATAGATAATCCTCGAAGCCATTTCCTAGAAAAGGATTTTTATTGTAAAATAGCTTTTTGAAATCAAAAAACCATGCACAGTCATAATCTAGTCGAAGCCAGGGGGTGGGAAAAAAAAAAGATATTTTGTTTCTCTACGGAAATGTGAAGGGGTTGGTCCCCTGATTAACCTAAAAAGCGTCAGAAGAGTTTTTAAGGTGATTTTTTTTTCGTTTTTTTTGTAAAAATCTCGAAAACCGTAGGTCGTAGGCGAAATAATTTTTAGTACAAAATTAAAGATTTTTAAATTTGCTACAATTTTGAGCTAAATAAATTTTTTGCAGGACCAAACGTGTCTGAGCTACGAGGTGGAAAAAAAAAACGTAGCTCGTAGCTCACAAACCTTTGGTCCTAGAAAAAATCCTAGTAAATCAAATCTGTAGCAAATCTAATAAGCTTTAATTTTGTTTTTATAAAATTTTTTGAAATTTCAATTTTTTAATGAAATTTTTTTTAAATTTACCCCCACCCCCCCATATTTATCGTTAATTTTGAGAGTTGTTTTTAAAAGTTAATTAAATTCTCTACAACTTTTATTAAGTACACTTTTTTGATTAGATGACGTCTTCCCTCCTTCAGAGGTCAAAATAGAAAACCCCGTTTTTTTTCACCTCGTAGCTCAGATGCATTTGGTCCTACAAAAAATTGTATTAGCTCAAAATTGTAGTAAATTTAAAAATCTTTAATTTTGTCCTAATAATTATTTCGTCTACGACCTACGGTTTTCGAGATTTTTGCAAAAAAACGAAAAAAATCACCTAAAAAAACGCTCCAAAGCGCACGGGTTTCGGTTATGGACTTTTTTTTTTGTTAATCAGGGGACCAAGCCCTACACATTTCCGTAGAGAAAATACCTTATTTATTTCTTTTATTTGGCCTTTTCGGGCTTAGATTGATATCATGAGAAGCTGAGATTTTGATTCTGGGAACAGGTTTTAATGAAAATTAAACTCGACATCTTGAGGTGTTTCGCGAGGTATTAACCTCACACGTCGAGCCTGTTTTATATGAATTATTAAACGAGATCTCTCTGTTTAGGGATTCATTTGACGAATTTCGTGTCTCTCAAAGACGTCAATATCGCTCTCGTGTGTCATCATTTAATTAGACATTCACTCGTGTTTGTATTCGAAAGTTGATATCGAAGGACCGGAATGGAGGCCCTTAATCTTAAACGTCGTGCGAGTTTAAATCGAAACCCCCGGGAATTCTCACAATCAAAATCGAATTTGAACCTATTAAGAATCAAAGAGGGGACTCCCCCACTTCTTTCAAACTCTCATCTTACTCTAGTTTTACAATTGAACCTACCATCCTAGGAAATTTACCTTTTTAAACAGTTATGAATTTTTAGCTGGGTATTTGAAATATTGAGGTAGTGGCAGGAGATAAAGGAAGCTGGTGGGAGGTGGAGGTGGGCAAGGGGAGGGAGTGGGAGGTGGTGGGAGGTGTAGGTAGATGGAGGTGGTGCGGGGATATAGGTGCAAGGAGAGGTCACGGTGAGTGGCTGTCCGATCAGGCCAATTTTTTTTGGTGATTCTACATCAATAAATAGTTGACACATGTCCGAGCGTTGCTTCCAATGGGCACCTTGAAATCAAAATACGAATTATTCAAAATCGACAAACAGGCTATTGATTTCTATGTAAAATTGCACGAGGAATCCGATGGCATCAATTAAAAAATTCTAGGACTAATATTTTTTTGATTTATCGCTAAAAAACCGCTTTTGGAACTAAGTAAACTACCCCAGGAAAAATTTTCTCGTCAAAAACAACAATATATTTGTACTCAACACCCCAAAAAACCTATAGATATTAAATTTTATCAAGGATCATAAGGGAAAAATAATTTTTTCCCTTATGATCCTTGATAAAATTTAATATCTATATGTTTTTTGGGGTGGTAAGTACGAATTTAATGTTATTTTTGACGAGAAAATTTTTCCTGGGGTAGTTTACTTAGTTCCAAAAGCGGTTTTTTAGCGATAACTCGAAAAATATTGCCCCTGGAATTTTTTAATTGATGCCATCGGATTCCTCGTGCAATTTTACATAGAAATCAATAGCCTTTATGTCATCATGGAATCACTAAGGGGAAAAATTTTTATTTTTTAATCTTGATAAAATTTAATATCTATATGTTTTTTGGGGTGCTGAGTACGAATATAATGTTGTTTTTGACGAGAAAATTTTTCCTGGGGTAGTTTACTTAGTATCAAAAGCGGTTTTTCGGCAATAACTCGACAAATATTGGTCCTAGAATTTTTTAATTGATGCCATCGGATTCCTCGTGCAATTTTACATAGAAATCAATAGCCTATTTGTCGATTTTAGGAATCACAAAGGGAAAAAAGTTTTATTTTTTAATCTTGATAAAATTTAATATCTATATGTTTTTTGGGGTGCTGAGTACGAATATAATGTTGTTTTTGACGAGAAAATTTTTCCTGGGGTAGTTTACTTAGTATCAAAAGCGGTTTTTTAGCGATAACTCGAAAAATATTGCTCCTGGAATTTTTTAATTGATGCCATCGGATTCCTCGTGCAATTTTACATAGAAATCAATAGCCTTTATGTCGATTTTGAAAAATTCGTATTTTGACACATTTTATTTGAAGTTGAATGTGACACCTATAAACGTATTTTTAGCCTTCTGTTTTCAAAATGTGAGGATTTTTGAGGTATTTTAAAGCAAAGTGAATCTTTTAATTTGACACTTTATACATAGTTGAATATGACACCATCAACGATCAAGCTTTATTTTTGTCCTTTGAAGTGCAAGTACCATACGGAAAGTCCCAACCCCCACCCACAACATTCCGCCCATGGCACGTAATCAACTATTATTTGCCTTCCATTTCCATCCTCTGTGCTCAAAGAAATATTATCTTTCAATTTCATTCCAAAATGTAATACCTTCATTACAGATTAATTTTTCACTACTAATTAAAATTCATAAACAAACTGTGATCCTCCCTTATTTTTAGTCTTTTAAATACATCATAAATCCCCCTCGTTTTAGCAGTAATTACTATTTCGTTGTTTTATGAGTTCTTATTATTTAAACGCTATTTTTGCGTTGTAAAGGTAAAAAGGTTGCGAAAAAAAAGAAAAGGCCTACCATAAAAAAGAAGAAAAAAAAATTACGGTGACTTTTATGACTTTCTTTGTCTTCATCCCTTTAAAATTGTTTAAACTATAAAAATGGGAACGAGGAGGAAAACAAATCGAAAATTATGAACTTTTGAATGATTAAATAATTTTTTATGCTTCGCAAATTCTGGTTTGAAAAGCGATAATTAAATAAAATAAAACAATTGGGACGTTTTTTCAAGGGTCGTTTTGTGTTTTTCGGTTTGAATTGAATAAATTTTAATGAAAAATGAGGGGTTGGAATAAAATTCGTCGTTTGAAGGTAGAGAGAGAAAAAAGTAAATATAAACTCATTGAAAATACACTTTTCGCCTCCAAACTCCCTGGGAAAGAAGATACAAAAGAAAAGGTTTTTGAATTAATTCTGTCAAAAAATGATTGTTTCTTGACTTTTGATAATTTTGAGTTTCGCCTACCTGAATTAACGATTTTTGGTGGAGTTTTTCCCTCAGAATTTTCTAAAAAGAGCCGAAGAAATAAATGGGAGAATGTTGAAAAAGGAGGAAGTCGTTATAATTGAAGTTTGTTGGTCATAATTGGAAACCTTAGAATTCTAAATTTGGACGAGAAAATTTTTTTTCTTCTCAATTTAGAAGCTTATGTTTATCGAGCATATTCGCTTCCTTCCAAATGCTATTAGTCCTTAAAAGGATATCCGAGTAATTATCCCGGAATGTTGCCCTAGTATGTACCAGACCGCAACTTATAGGATTCGCATTCCTTCCTTCTAATCCTTTTCTGATTGTTTTCGGGAATTAATTTATACAATTAAAAGTTTCTATAAAAATATACGTTTTTGGGTAGGGGATGATGTATGTGGTGAGGGGACGGAAATGAAATAAGTTACCGTCGTGAAGCTAGTGAGTTTATCACTCCATAAGTGATTGTGCAAGACTTTAAGTTATTATAGCTAATACTATGCTATATCTACGGGCTAGCGGCAATAAAGCACCGGTTCTCATTGATCACCGAAGTTAAGCATTGTCAGCCGGATGTGGATCACGGTCCTGTAGTCCCCCCTCCTATCCCCAGGGGGGTGAGGCAAGGGGGCTATATGCCTATGCTATATGCCCATGATCAGGGGCGGACAGGGACCTTGGGGTGTGGGTGGGTTTTCAGTTAAGGGGGTGCCCGGATGGGGGGGGGGAATTTAACAGAAAATTGGCTTTTAGAAAAATATATTAGGCAAAAACAGAGGTTCCCAAATTTGGGTTTTAAAATGTTGATTTTGAGGTTTTTGACAGAAGAAATTGCACTTAAAACGTTGATTTTGAGATTGTTTGACAAAAATATTTGCTCTTTTATTCATGATTTTGAGGTTATTGACAAAAAATTGTCAATTTAAAGTTGATTTTGAGGTTATCGGACGAAAATTATGCATCATAAATGTTGATTTCGAGGTTTTTTGACCAAAATTATGCTTTTTAAATGTTGATTTTGACAAAAGAAATTGCACTTAAAACGTAGATTTTGAGATTTTTTGACAAAAATTGGTCTTAAAACCATGATTTGGAGGCTTTTGACGAAAAATGGTCAAGTTAAAGTTGATTTTGAGGTTTTTGACGAAAATTTGGCTTTATGAATGTTGATTTAGAGGTTTTTTGACCAAAATTAGGCTTTATAAATGTTGATTTTGAGGGTTTTTTTGACGAAAATTTAGCTTTTTTATGTTGATTTTGAGGTTTTTGGACAAAATTAGGCATCATAAATGTTGATTTCGGGGTTTTTTTGACTAAAATTAGGCTTTTTTAATGTTGATTTTGAGGTTTTTGGACGAAAATTAGGCTTTATAAATGTTGATTTCGAGGTTTTGTGACCAAAATTAGGCTTTAAAAATGTTGATTTTGAGGTTTTTTACGAATTTTTGGGGATATTTGCACACAAAAAATCTTGAGCTTTCCGACACCCCCCTGTATTCACGGAGTGGCGCGGGGGGGTTCTGTCCACCCCCCCGGGCCAGTCCGCCCCTGCCCATGATACCTCCGAATAGTCAAGAAAAGTAAAATAGTGTTATTTTACTATTGAACAGGTAGATCTTCCCGTATCCCTACTCGTAAAACGTGTAGATCTTTCCGTACACTCGTAAAATGGGTAGATCTTCCCGTATCCCTTACTCGTAAAACTGGTTGATTTTCCCGTTCCCGTACTCGTAAAACGGTAGATATTCCAACTACAAAATATTTACTGAAAACCTCTCCTGTGAACGTCATTATTAATAAAAATAGTCATTCACATATTTTTCGCTCCCGGAAAATCTTTCGTGCGAAATTATTCGATTCCTATAACGGACCAATGGAGCCTTTGACAAAACGTTTCAGGGAAAACGATGGAAGGGTTGAACTTGTCAGAGCCTATTTATAAAACCCTAACCGTTTTATAGCCTCTGTTTTCCAGTTTAATACACCGTCATAAATAGTATTACGATTTTCGCTTAAAATAGACACAAAAGCGACCAAAATTCCTGTTTTAAGGAGGACAATATTATTTTAAGATAAAATCTGACGAGTTGAAGGTACATCAAGTTCAAAACAGTTGTCTGGAGCTCCCATGACGATAACATCCTCAAAATTCCCATATCCATCATTCTTCTCTTGCTCTGAATTATACCTTGATAACAGGCGAGGAAATAAAGTCTGCGTAGTAGTGGCCCTATACTTTGTTTACCCTTTTAATATTTACCACGTGTACTCTAAATTTAGTCTTATCGTAAAGAATGTCCTTTTATGCTCGTTTATTTCGGTGTTTTCTCATCAATTTTATCTCCTTAAGTAAATATTTTGCCTTTTTAAGAATCTGAGATTTAATTTTAACGAAAAAATTAACAAAAACACGACTTTGTTTCTTAGCGATTGTTATGGGCTTCCTTCATGTCCCCCTATATTCCTTTTAAAATGACGATTGGAAGCAATATTGAAAAGAAACGCTTAAAAAATGCAGTCTGCATTTTCGCCCGCAAAATGCATTGATCAATACAGCGGAGTGGTGCAGTTATTTCTCGCCGGGTTTCTAGGCCGAGGAGAGAGGCCTAGAAGATAAAGCCGTCCACTTTATCAACGTGTGGGAGGTACGGGGGTTCTCTTTTGACAAAATTAACGGCCCCCGTTTCGATACCTTGAATATTTTTCATCGATCCTCGCACCTCGACATCTCTTGTTCGTAAACGGTAAATAACCCTAATAAAAGGAGTCACGTTTACGGCATTCAAAACCCTTTTTACGCCTTCACTCACTTCCTTCTGTTTAACTTTTAACAACATTTACGAGCAAACGCGTACATTTTAAATTTTTAATCTTCCCTACTCGTCTTTAAGTCGAATTTTGAGGTTGATCGAATGCTCTTTGCGGTTAAAACCACTTAAAAAGGTGTATTTAACGAGATTGCTTTGCAATAAAGAAAATTATTGACAATTATTTTGATTTTCTGCAGATAATGGTAGGTATAGTTTAGGAGGTAATGGGGGTAGTTAATAGGGGCTGGGTTCACCCACCCAACTAGACTTTTAAGTGGGGGGGGATGTTGGGGACAGTTGGGTATATTATTGGGATGAGGGGGCAACCCAAGGTGGGATAGTTAGGGAGTGGCTAGTAGTCGGGGGGGGGGATGTAATTGGGGTAAGGGTAGTTGGTAGTTCAGAGGAGGGGTAGTTAAGTGCTGGGGAAGTCGCCGGGCAAAGTTGCCAATTTGGGAGATTTACCGCAAATTGGGCTACTCTTTTGGGCCTAATCTGACAACCATGCAATCCCACAAATGAAGATTTTTGACAGTGTTGCAAATTTGGGAGATTTATCTCAGATTGGGATACTTTTTAGGCTAATCTGGCAACCCTGCAGTCCCGCAAGGCTGGTCTTTGACAATGTTGCCAGTTTGGGCGATTTATCGCAAATTGGGCTACTCTTTTGGGCCTGATCTGACTACCATGCAATCCCACAAGTGAAGCTTTTTTACATTGTTGCCAATTTGGGCGATTTATCGCAGATTGGGCTACTTTTTAGGCTAATCTGGCAACCCTGCAGTCCCGCAAGGCTGGTCTTTGACAATGTTGCCAGTTTGGGCGATTTATCGCTAATTGGGCTACTTTTTTTGGCCTAATATGACAACCATTCAACC